>VZSG01000337.1:93337-139893 GCA_013398315.1 Nothoprocta pentlandii
GGTGCTGCCGCCCCGCGGGCGCCTCCCTCTCTCCTGCCGCCGCCAGCCCGCCCGAGCGCTTCCCCGCCGCGCCGCGAGCAGCAGCATGAGCCAGAGCCAGCGCGGGGATGCGCCGCGTCCCGCCGGGCAGCCGCCGCTCGCCGAGCAGCTCCAGGCGCTCGGGTAAGACCCCGCGCCCGGGGAGACCCCGCCGCGCAACGGCGCAGCTCGGGGCGCCGGGCGGCACCGGAGGGGCGCGGGGCTCCCCCTCGCGAAATGGCGCCCCCTCGCGAAATGGCGCCCCCTCGCGGTAGCCCCCTTTATGAAATAGCGCTCCCCTCCCGCTGCAATTCCCCCCTCGCGAAATGGCGCCCCCTCGCGGTAGCCCCCCTTCGCGAAATGGCGCCCCCTCGCGGTAGCCCCCCTTCGCGAAATGGCGCCCCTCCACTGCAGTCACCCCATCACAAAATGGCGCCCCCCCGCGGTAGCCCCCTTTACCCAATGGTGCTCCCTGCGGGGCAGCTCTGCAGGAGGCAGCAATGAGAAGGAGGAAAAATAAGCTGCCAACTCTAGAAAAGGGGACAAAATAGGTAGCATTGTTTGCAGAGATGCAGCCCCACGCGGCATTTGGGTTGGTGGTTTGAGGTGCTTGGATGCAGAGCACAGTGGCAGTTAACATGCAGCAAATAGACTGGTATTTGTAAAATATAATAATCTTCTCTGGGAGAGAAGAAAGAAGCAACTACTAGAAAGATTATCAACAGTAATAAGCATCATCCGTTGGCTCGCTCGCCGCCCAGCTTCTTCTAAACACCATTTAAATGCTGCCAAGGAAAGCCCGGCTCACACCACACTATCCCACACGGACCTGCACCACTGCCAGCCCAACACGGCTCCTCCAGGCCACGGACTACACGTCCCCGCTGAAGCACCCACGCTTGGAAAGTAAAAGCCAAGAATCAAGAGGAAGGGCAGAAGTTGCAACAGCTTCCTCCTCCTCCTCCACCCTTGGCCGTCCTTAAATGTAATGCGCTCGTGGTCTGGCTTTCTGCAGCCCCAAGGCTTTCCCGCATGGAGCGCTGCGGCCCATGAGGAGACACTGAGGCTGGAAAAGCAGCACCCAGCGACTGGACAGCTAAGCAGAGGCATAGATGAGGCAGGAAAAACAGAAGAGCAGCAAGAGCAAAGAGCAAAAGGGCTCTGGTGTTGTCTGCTAATTCAGAAGGAGGCAAGAGTGAAAATAGGTTATCATAAGACAACTTGATCATCTATTTCAAATTTACTTAGTGAAGAGCTGGAGTAGGAGAGACTTGCAGTTACCCCTGCGAAGTGTCATCTTCCCCCGTTTGGGAGCACCTATTATCTAAGAACCTGCTTTTGAAGCATCTAACAAATACTGAGTGAATTAAGTCACTTAATATTGTAACACAGAATGTCTGTTATGCATTTTTCCTTTTATGCTTGTAAAATTACTCTCATACTAAAATAAAAAATCATCTTTGCTGCACAGGAATAGGTTGCATTTCAGCAGTTGAGGGAAATGTAATTGCAAATGACTAGCCTTGTGTGTTGCAAAACCAGAATTCAGAACAGCCTGAACCAGGCTACAACAGGGGTCTGTGCTCACAGATGGCTTTGCAGTCGGTGAGGAATTCATCCTCAGCCTGCAGCATCCCAGCCCGACCTAGATCAAGCTAGGTGGCAAACCTGAGAGTGAGAAGACTACAAAGATGCAAGACAATCTCCAGCTTTAAAGTACTTCTTCCGTGTAAAGTGGAAACTCTTCACACTAGAGCAAGACAGAGCAACCTCTTGAGTTAAATCAAATAAATGTGAATAAGCATGCTGAGCAAAGACTCCTGTGGAGCTGCTGATTGAAGCCCTTATTCCAGCTGCTATTAGGTCCACTTTTCTTGAATTTTGTCAAGAGGAAAGAATTGCCTCTATCTGTCTCCAGATTGCATATTAACTATACATGAAGTGATTTTTTAAATCTAGATATGTATTATCAGCTGTGAAAACTGCTGCTCAACAGACACAGACCATAACTTTAAATCATCAGCCACCACAAGGCTTCCACCCCCTTCCTCATAAACTGTCTCCAGTTCTGTGACAGTGACAATTTCTCCTTATACCAGCACAGTGCCTACCACAAATGAGACCTGAATCAGAGTAGGGCCTTTGGCTTATATCAGTGTATGTTTTTTGTTGTTGTTGCTTTAAACTTCATATACATCATTGCAATAATAAAGACCTACAGAGACAAAAGCCATTCACATGAGGAGCAACTTTTAAATTCATCTGCCTTTTGGAGGAAATTGAAGGAGGTTATTTTTAGACCTTCTGCTTTAAGTTGTACAAAAAAAAAAAACAAAACAAAAAACCCAACAAGAACAACATCAAAAAGACAAAACAAGAAAACCCCAAAGAAGTTGGAGAAGGTTTCAAGAAGTGTTAAATGGGAAGCATTTTTTCTTTGCTTCTGAGAGAAAGAAGAGGGAGTACCACAAGGCCCTCATATTTTGCCAGGTCAGCTGCTAACCCAAACTGCAAGTGGACAGCAATGTAGAAGAGTTTGCAGTGTAAAATCTACCTGAATCATTGCTAGGTTGAAGTGTCTTCATTGCTTTGTTCCTGCTTAGTGCTTCAGTAATTACATGGGAAATGTTGAAGGTGAGAAGAACGCTGAAAAAAAGGTCTAAAGAGTAAAACCATCAAAAATGCCATCTTGCTGTGGGGTCCAAACACTAAAGAAGTATGCAAAAATGCAACCTTTGCTCACTCCTGCTCTACAAGTATCCCATCCATCACTGAAATTGAACAAGAAATAAGGATTTAACCATCTAATCATTTAACCACCATAAGGATTAACCATTTAACTTAGGGTTCAAGGACAACCATAGCTGCTGGAAAAATTTAGAAATGTCTATAATTGTTGATAGATTGGACTGTTTCTCTCCAAAGCCTCAGTATTTATCAAGATATACTTTTTGACCACTTAAATCACACCAAAAGAAAGCCATCTATCACTTTTCCCTCTTTAACTTTTTATGCTGAGGGAAAATAGAGGCTTGCATGTATTGGGAGCTCTCAATTATTTGGGTGGTCAGATAATTATTATATAATTATTTGAGTGGTCAGATATCACAGTCAGCATTCAAAGTAAAATGAACTCCACTGTAAAGATGTTTATAATTGGAACCAGTGTCCAATGAAGAGAAGGACCAAAATAAGTATAACATTGAATTAAAAAGATGCTAAAATTAACATTTCCCCTAAAATGTATAGATAGGGAATTTGTTAAAGGAGACAGACCAAATGAAACACCTATGTTTAAAGAAAGAACAAACCAACTTAGAGTCTTCCTCAGCTCTTCCTAGAGTCAGCTCTTGGCTTCCAGCAGGATTTATTGCTGCTTTTGCTGAAAGCATCAGCCCCTGCACTGCGGCACAAACTCCTCTGGCTGATCACGTGTAGCGTGAGGGTGGGGAGCTCCCTTCCCTAACTCACACGTTCACTTGCTCCAGAGATGGGAATGCGGAATAGCCTGTCATCCAGGTTAATTCCTTGGAGGCTGGTGTGGTAACACGGCTTTGGTGCCAGCATAACACAGCTTTGGTGATGCAGCTTTGGTTTTGGTCTTTCAGAGGAGAAAAGAACCAGGGAGGAAGAAACAAGTTTTTGAAATTAGACCACGAGGCCTAAGTTGTATGATAAAAAAAATTATTTCTGTGTCCATCAATGGAAGTGACTAAGACAGGGTAAATTATCAGAAGAAATTGCCTTCATCTATGCTTCTAGCAGGGAAAAATAATTTTTTTTCAAGGGCAAAATTGTGATAGTTGAGAACTGGGTAGTGAGTTTAAAGGAGAAATGGGTGAAAGCCAGAACAGAGTCAGTTGAGAAAAGGGGAAGAGAAAACGAAAGCGAGAAGCAGAAGCTAAACTAGTGAAAACCTGCTGAGAGATAAAGAACTTCAAGGCTGGATACACTGATAGCACTTAGATTTCCATTTTTAAATATTTTTTCCTCTGTGAAATGGCACCTTTTTATTCCAGCAGCATACTTTGCAGGGGTGAATCATTTAATCTTTCAGCATTATAGATTGAAAGGGTGTCCAACAAATACCATTTTTGATCGCACGTCACCTATAACTCCTCTTAGCATTCATCTAAGCTTCTTGCCTTTCTTATTGATATTCTAGAGCTCTGCGAGTTTGTAAGTCCTAAGAAACATTGCAAAATCTTGTTTTACTGATGGGAAGTACAGAGAACCCTTTTGACTTCCTGATAATAGGGGAGGTTTCTAGAGTTTGTCAGTCTGGTCTGGAAGCTGCTAAAGTCCAACCTACAGAAACCCATGAAGCTGTTGTGCAGAGTATTTTTGCAGAAAAGGCAAATAGAAAGCATCTGGCCCAAAGAGATAACAGATGCTTTGCTACTTGCTTGATCCAGCAGTGTCATAACTCCTCTCAGCTAAGTAGGAGCATGCTTCTTGATGCAGGTTTATAGTTTCAAGGTATAGGACAGTTCAACTCATTGGGCTGCAGAAAAGAAAAAGCCAAGTCTACCGGTATTTACCACCGTGGAAAAAAAAGAAAAAATATCTTCTCTGGAATAGCTTGGGAAAGCAGCCATCCTGAGGGCGCACGTGCACCCAGGGTGGCTCTGCTGCAGTGCAGAGGTGGGCGAGCGGGTGGACGGAGCCGCTCCGTGTGCCGGCCGCGGGCAGCAGCATCGCACCGACACGCTGCTTCCCCAGGGCACCGGAGATGGATAACCCGGCCCACTACAGGTAGCCTCCTTCCTGTTTCCCAGGGGGAACTCTAAAGCTGCCTGACCTCCTACAACAGAAAGTCAAGACATCTGTAATAAGTTGGGAAGATCCTCTGATGAGGGCACAAAAAACAAGCACAGTCCTTGCTGCTTTTGTGCAGCACCTCTCTTAGCTGGGCACACCTCAGAGCTGAGCATCACTCCAAACAGTAAAAACTAAAGGCAGTTAAAACATTTTGCTTTGAGAAAGCAAAGCAAGGGTTTCCATTGAGCATGGGCTGAGGCGATGATCCAGAAGAAACATCACTCCCTGGGTTATCCACAGCTAGAACAACACTCCTAGAAGAATTTACATCTTCAAACACAGAGATTTGAAGCCCAAGACCAAGGGCACCTGTCAAAATTATGGATTTATCAATGCTCTGAGGCAGGGGAAAGCTTGGCTCCCTCTTTGCCCTTCTCATCTGCTGTTTCAGAGATGTCCATCAGGGGCCCCAGGCAAGTTGTGCCCGGTCTGACAAGTATCAGCATCTAACAGAGACTATTTCTGGAATTTCTGAAGTGAATACAAGATCTATAGGCTAAGTCAAATAGAGGTGAATTTTGGAAGGGCTTTTATAAATAGTCCAGTACACAAGATAACGTGGTTCGAACTGGAAATGCCGGTAAGACAAAATGCAGTTTTCTCCCGAGAAAGTAAATAACTAGAACATTCACTCATGGTCTTAGTAAAAGCTTTAAAAGCTTCAAAAAGGCACATATTTGTAAAGCCTTTTGTTGCATTTTATTAGTTTTCTGTTTTAATTAGGTAGGGAGATAGAGCTACCAAGTTTGCCACAGGTTTCTAAAATTGTACCTTGTTCAGTGTGATTTGAACAAGTTCTGTGTGACCATTCGTGTGGTTCAAGCAGTAGCAATTGTGTTTTTTGGGGGGATTTTCTGATGTCTCTCTGATATTTCACTAACAGGAGAAAGGTGGAAAAAATAACCACATATAATAGTTACTGTAGCATGAAGAGCCATACCCTGGCACTATTTCTGCCTTTGGAAGCGAGCAGGAAGACCTTAACATTTAAGGGATTTTTGCCTGAGACAGCATATTCAGGATAGAATGGTGCAACCTTTTCACCAGAGGTTAAGATATGGGCCTTATGACCATGTTATTTTCCCCAAGCAGGGTGTTCTGTGGGGTTTTGTGTGTTTGTTTTTTGGGGTGCTGCACCATGATCAAGTTCCCTGGTCAGGGTCTTGGTGCTGCCTTCCCGCTCCCGGTCTGGGCAAGCCCAGGTGCCAGCACCAGCCTCCTGGCACCAGGACAGACCCGACCTTTGGCTGCTCCCGACTTGGGCAGCTAATCCCAGAGCAGACTTTGGCTAACAGGTGCTTCAGAGGATGACCCTTTGATCTTTAAATATTCATTATTTTATTCCTTACAGCGCAGCCAGCCCACAGAGCACACCCTAGAGCCAAACCAGCAATGTCCTGCCGGGATAAAGTTTCACAGGGATCTTGCCTTCCATAGGGTTTACAGTCTGAAATCTTTCCCAGGGCCATCCATCAATCTGCTGCCCTTTGGAACAGGCAGCCTCTAAAGCCAGGCTTAAAACCCGGGGGCGCAGGGTGGGCGGCTGTCTCCTTTAGGTGCCACTTGCAGCGAGCAGAGGAGGAGCAACGGGTGCCCTTGCACGTCCCTGCAGCGTGAGGGATGCCACGATACCGTGTGACAGGTACACACCAAAGGCTCCTTCTGCTCAGAGAGGCCGTTTCCCCTTGCCAAGGCTCGTCCTTCTCAGAGAGGCTGTTTCCCCTTGCCTTTGCACCTGAAGTTGTACACGTAACTATCAGCATGCGTAGGATTTGGGAGGGGATTTCTTAGCAGTGGTGCTTACTTGCCCCGAAAGGGGAAGTGCCCTGGAGCGTGCAGCTAGGTCAGGAAGAACAGAATTAGCAAACAGACCAGGGACCTGAATAGCACCCCTCCAAAACTGCCTGCACCTACATCGCCTTACATTAAGGTAATGTCTCATTGCTCATGCAGCCTAACTTTGAGATATGCGCGCATATATATATATATAAAAAATTCAAACTGTCAGCTGCTTACAAGTTTGTAAGGAGCACCATCTTCAAGAGAGACTAGCAGAGGCTGCTGAGGGGCAGAGCCCTGCACCAGCTGAGTGAGCTGGGCACAAGAGCAGGAACCCACCGCTGTCGCAGCCCAGGTACAGAGCCCTGCGCCTGCCTTTCCAGGCCTGCCTTTCCAGCCCTGCCTGGCTTCACACCTCAGCAGCCCAGAGCCAGCCACGTGGCTACGAACAAGCAGCAGTTCAGTTTTTACCCCCATTACGAGCAGCAGTTCAAGTGTTTCCCCCTGTTTGTGCCTTCCCAGGTGGTACCACGACAGCCTCACGCGGCACGCCGCGGAAGCGCTGCTGCTCTCCAACGGGCAGGATGGGAGCTACCTCTTGAGGAAGAGCAATGAAAAGGAAGGCCTGTACTCCCTCTCTGTAAGGTAGGGACACACGCAGAGTACCTGGGTTTTATCCATCACCAGATGAGGGTTCTGAGGTCTTCACTTATTCCCATATTTGTTGGCAGCTCTCCTGCGTGGAGCTGACCTACGAGTTTCTTTTGACGGTGCAAACAGGAGCTATTTAAATATATGTTTCTAATGGTGAAATCCTGCTGAATGACATGTTGATAGAAAGAAAAAAAGATTTTGGAAAAAATAGAGCAATTTCCGGTTCAGAGTATGAATTCATTTTCCTAGGGAGAAACACCATGATGTAGCTTGATGGTATAGGTTTGTTCTTGCATCTTTGAATACAAAAATCTTTGCCAGTCACAGGAGTTCAAGAAATGGACTGAGGGGAGTAGAAAAGGTGTATGAGAAAGAAATCATAGTACTAAACATGTAGATAATAATTGATAACATGACCAGTTTCTGGACAGTCTGCTCCTATACAGCTCCCCGTACTCATTCCCAGGAACAACCATCTCTGGGAGATGAGGTATTTGCAGCGAGTCTTCCCCATTCTGGGCTAACACTGTTTTAGCCAGTACTGCATGACCCATTTGAGCAACATCCCATAATAACAAGCATCATGCCCTTGAAGGCATCCCAATTGCAGCATTTGCATCAGCTGAGGATGCAGGCGACACAGAGCACACACAGCTCAGCCTGGGCCTCGCTACTGAGCACATTTAGGGACCCTTCAAAGAGGCTATGACACACACACATCTCGGACACCAAGGCAGTTGCTGCTCCAGGTGAATGGAGACTGAGTAGTACTTTAATTGGGAGACAATATATCTTACACACTTACCAAAGGCTAAAAAAGCAGTGCCTTTGACCTAACTCCACTGCAAACTGAGCATAAGGATGATTAGTGACCAGAGCTCAGCTGGATCACAGGAACTCTTTAGGCTAAGGCCACTATAATAGATACATTGCACTAGTTCTTCACAGTGCTAGGAGGCAAGAACACAGCATACGCCCTTGAGCTGAGCGACTTTCCATGCACTCAGTACCAGGAGCCATTATAATTTGGAAGTGTAGCCATTTGGAAGCTGAGGAAAGTACTATTTGTGCATGCCCTGTTCCACAGAGGTAGGAGACACAAATACAATTTACTTCACTGGCCTTTTATGGAGATCCTAGGGCAAGTATTCCCATACTTACAGACACTGTAGACATTATGGACAGCCATTTATATAACAGGTTTGAGGGAGTGCCTCTATGTGTGTGGAATGACTGGGATCTGGCTCTGCAATCCATCTATTAGGATAAAACTTAAATTGTTAAAATTAATACTTTAGCTTTTATTCCCTATTAAAAGAAATTAAACAAAGCAGTGAAATTCACAGGTTTAAATCTAGCCTTAAAATAACTAGGAGAGCCTCCTCCAGGCCAATTCCAGTACTTCAATTGACTCTCCACATGAAATCAAGAATCCCTTACTGAGTTATTGGAAGCACAGAGTGTATCCCAAACCAAAGCCCAGATCCTGATATTTTACTGAATTATATTAGTTTTGTGGCTGTGCTCTTTCAACTCTGTTGAAACACTGATTTCCACTTTAAAGTGTTTTATTTATTCATTTTATCCACACATTTTCAGCATATATGCTGAACATATTTTTTCCCCGAGCCTGATTTTGCCTGGACTGTTTTGGCTGGTTACCAGTACCATGAACAGAAACGGCCTCCTCACGAGCGAGGTGCCCCAGGTGCTTGGCTGGCTTTGGACCTCAGAACAAGCAGCCACCCCACAAGGGCGGGGGGCCCTCACACACCCTAAACACAGGCAGCCTTCCCAAACAAGGGATGCGGCTGCCCTGAGGGACAACAGGCTGTAGTTCACATCAGACACTGCCTGTGGCAAAGAGACCATTCGCGTGCGCGCAGAGCAGACCTTGAAACACCTTCCACAGGGGAAAGGAAAAAGGCCTTAGGTGTCTAAAGTAAATAAATCTATACACATCTGTGAATCAGGGATAACACCAGATTTGATTTTTAAAATGTGTTGCCTATTTGTGTGGGATGGCAATAACACTGATATTACTGCCAGGACAGAGAAACTCAACCTGCAACCTGTGGACTCCTTGGTATCTGCTCAACTGCAGGCCACTGCATGAAGCAGGCCCTGCAGCTCCAGATCTCCTGCAATGAAAACTGCTGCTCATGGACTGGAGGTACCCACGTGTCTTGGGCATTTACGTCTTGACAGATTTTTCATTTTCTATTGTAGGGGAAAAGATTCTGTGAAACACTTCCACGTGGAACATACAGGAACCACATTCAAATTCGGATTTAATGAGTTTTCTAACCTGAAGGAATTGGTCATGCATTTTGCAAATCAACCTTTAATTGGAAGTGAGACAGGTAAGCAGAGCCCCATGTGCACATATTTTTTTTTGCTGTAATGCATCACAAGCTCCTTTTACTCCCATCTTTATTGGCTACCTTTATTGCTGATAAGCTCCTCTTCAGACATTCTGAAGTCTATCTTTTGTACCAAAAAGCTCTTTTCTCCCCCAAGTCACACATGACACTCCCAAACCTAACCTTGTAAAGGTTTCAGATGACATACAAAAATATTCAGGCACACATTCATTGCCTCTGTTACAGACATTAGTAATCAAGGGCTTGGTGTTACATGATCTCTGCAGACAGAATCAATGGTGCTGAGTGATGGGCTCACTTGCCAGCCCAAAGCTCCCTAATGAGATTCTGCTGGCTCTGTGAAACCTCTTATATTTAAGTTGGAAATGCTAAAAAACATGAAGAGTTGCAATAAAGAAGCAGAAAATAGCAACTATTTTCCCCTTCCCTCCACTGGAGCTACCTTTCCGGGAGGAGAGCCCACAAGGGCCTCCCAGGCTGGTGCCTGGGCACGCTGGGCTCAGCCCTGCAGCACGGGCTGTGCAGGGCAGGGCTCACAGCACCAGTTACCCTGTGCAGGGCAGGGCTCACAGCACCAGTTACCCTACATGGGCACAGCAGCAAGTTGGGCTCCAACCCTCACCCACTACAGCTTCGTTTCTGCTTCGCTCTGCGTGTTCACATCCATTTTTGCTACGTCAAAGTTGACACTTCCTCCTGAACTACAGATAATTAAAGAGGAAATTAAGGCTAATGTCATCTGTGAGAGTTTCTCAAAGACTGACTATTCAGCAGCCAGGCTAAGCAGTACACCTCTGGATATTAACAATTTCCGAAGTGACAAGATAAAAGTGTTACTCTTACCCATTTCTTGTTTTATTTACCAATTTTTAGTTGCATTTGGAAACCATTTAGGAACTTAGAATCACAAGCCAGACAGAAAAGCCAAAGTTACTCTAACTTGACTAGAATTTCCAAGAAGGTGGCTACACACTAGCTTTTATTCTTCCTTAGAAACACAAACATGCGAGAAGACTTTTGCTGCAGGGCAGCTGGATCAGCTTTTACTAGATCTTAAATAGTTACAGAATAACTATATGAAAGCATCTTTTATGGAAGAAAAGAGGTGGAGAACTGACTAGAAAAACGAACCTTCTAAAATGTCCTTCTAATCCCTGTATAAGAGTGTCTATGATGCACACACAGGATAGTACTCTGAGCCTGTGCAACAGGCTAGGAGCAGCTTCCATAGGTCAATGGAAGCTGATGATGGAGGTTCTCAGCCTTCCTCTTAAGTAGTAAACCACCTTTCATCTTTCTCCCCTTCCCAGACCAGGGAAAATTAAGTTGATTCAGACTTGGGGCCTATTCTCAGTTGAATATCTCATGTTCGCCTACGCTCCTGTGTCTGTGACCAGATTTCAGTTGCTTGCTTCATATGTCATTTTTCCACTTCCCTTTATAGCCCTTCCCTTTATAGCCCTGCCTACTACAAAACTTACTATATTTCACTTCCAAATAATGAAGACATTTATAGGTTTCCAGTCCAGTTCTTGGCAAACCAAACATCCCTGCTCTTTAAGGGCTGACGACACCAGCACAAAATAGAAATACAGCAACGTTTTGTACCGTTTAACAGCAGTAAGATGGGATGTTGCAGCAGTTACTGGTTTCAGGAGGTTGTTCGCTACTGCAGGTAGTCTAAAAACACAGCTCTTCAATAAGAGCCCCCAGTAATTGGGACCCTATAACTCACTATTGCTCCTTTCCTTTCCAGGAACCCTGATCGTACTGAAGCACCCCTATCCACGCAGGGTGGAGGAACCCTCCATTTACGAGTCCGTGCGAGTCCACACGGCCATGCAGACGGGAAAGACAGAAGAGGATCTCGTCCCAAACGCGCCCTCCGTATGTTGGGTTGCAGCACAAGGGCTTTCTTCCAGCCCCAGTTTAACACAATGGCTGAAATCAGCTGTGGAAAACACCAGTAATTCTGGCTGTTACGGGCTGTTAAACACGGGAAGGCTTAGTCAATAAAAGCAGAACAGGAAGTTTTATTAGATATAGTCCCACAACAAATAGGGCCCTTCATGCTCTTTGTCTCCAAGGCCTTCAATGCAGTCAGTGGGAAAACATTCCCAGACCTGACTCACGCACCTGGCCATCCAAACACAGCTCCTCTGTATTTGCTCCCCTTGCTTGAAGCTTTTAAGTCATTTCTCTGCAATTCCTCCCTCACGACACACCCGCAAAACAAGCACGAGAGAAGGGTCCCTCTCACTCCTTTCAGACCAGAGCTGGGCTGTATCCAGTAACACCCAGGTAGGCTGCACAGGAAGCTCCTGTTGGGCAAACCTTTTATAGCCAGTGGGAAGTTTCTTCTCTCCAGAGGTGAGGGGAGGAATACTGCAAGTAACAGAACTGAGAAACTATCACAAGATTTACTCACATTTTGTCTCACTTGGTGAATAGGATTAGTTGACAGCAAACAGCTAGTGATGCTAGACAGACTTGCCATTTCTTATCATGTTAGCAGTTGGCAACATCCAGCCTCACAGGAAGGAAGGAAAGAGCAGCTCCAACTTTTTAACATCGTTAGAAAATGGCCCTTTGAAATGAAAGGAGAAAAAAAAAAATAAAGTATTCCTAGGACAGGAAGGGACCCCAACCCGAAGCATGATTCAAGGAGGTTATTACAGATCATGATTATATTATATATTTTTTTAAATGACATTTTCACATCAAAGCTTCTTCAAAAAGACACACACACCCCACCCTTCACAAGCTGCTTGCCTTAAAGCGCCAAAACACTTGCTGAATTCTGCCACAGACTTGTGTCCAGCAATATGATAGAGAAGAGCCTCCCTACTTGCACCCCTAATAATTATGAGCACAGTAAAAAAAGCTGTGTCACGTTAGAAGCTCTGCCTTTCTGGTATGAGAAACAAGAGAACATCTTCATATCCACTTGGGCCACCTGCTCTGACATCTGTGACTCACTTGGACAGTAATTAGAGACTTTAAATCCCTAGTGTCTGATATCCGAGCAAGACAGGTGTTTTGTCTAGGACAGTAGTGTCCAGAACAGAGAGAAAGGTGACTTGTTTTTTTGAGAAAAAGAGTTAAATTAATAAGGATTAGCATAAAGTGGTTAAAACATAGAAGAGTTTTAATGTCTGTCAGTCATTCACAGCTGGGCTGTTCCAACTTGACTTCCAAGGAAATATGACCCTTTGACACACAACCAACAAGCCCAATGTTTATTCCAAGAGCAAATAGCAATTCACTAGACAAGAATCTGTTTAAAAGGGGAACAGTCTCACAACTAGATCCCTACAGGGATCTGCGTTTCAGGACGCATCTGAATTGAAAGCCAGTTTTTCAATAAGCATGTCTGAATTTCTACTTTATCCCCCTTAACTTGGATAGAAGGAAGCACCCAAATAAACAACATTTTTTGGTTCTTCCTGAGGCCTTGTATTTCAAGATGGCTGTGTCCAACTCAAACAGGCATCAAACCCTGGCTGCTTCTGGTTTACTGTGTGTGGTTGACAAGGTGCAAGCCAGGAGCTGGCCTGGAGGGGCACAGACTCTCATAGAGCCGCTGCAGCTCCCAGTGTTGCCCCCACAGCAGGAATGTGGCTGTGCAAAGGGAGCAGCACGTGCAGGAGCAGGGATGGAGCAAGCAGTGAGAGTTCAGTGTGAACAGGCTGCTGCCCCACAGGGATAAAGGCAACATCTAACCCCCCTTCCCCCCCCCTTTCCTTAAAATACAAGCACAGCCCCACATCTAACCCCCTTCCCTTTCCTTCTTACTTCACAGCTTGGTACAAAAGAAGGATATTTGATCAAACAAGGCAAAATAGTCAAGGTAAGAAAAGCTCTGTTCTTGGCTTCCACCCTGCAGTCGCGCACACAACCAGAGAGGAGCCGGAGCTGAGGCAGCTCTGCCTGCATTGCTCTATAGGGCACGTAGTTACGGGTGCCTGGGGGGCAGCAAAGCCAGCCTTCAACCAGGGCTCTTCTCCCTACACCCTGTTACACTGCAGCTCTCACAGGAGGATTTCCCTCCCATCTCTCTCTTTCAGAACTGGAAGACACGGTGGTTTACACTACACAGGAACGAGCTCAAGTATTTCAAAGACCAGACAGTAAGTAGCAAACACCAGTTCTACTCTAAGTCTCTGCAGAGGAAAGCCGCAGCTCCCTCACACCTCTGCTTCCCACATGCATGTCACCACTGCAGCTAACTAACAGCGAGCCAGCCTGTCGGGGCATTTACTCAACATGCCTTTTGGGGCACTTCTGCAAATGTGGCATGTATTTTTTCCCTCCCTTGGTTTAATCCTTTGATTCCCAAAAAGCTGCACAGATTGTGGTGACCCTCATTTAGAGGGCTCTTCCCTCCTAGTGTTCTGCCATAGATTAACCTGTTACACCTAGGAAAAAAACATTTTGTCCTTGCAATTCCTACTCCATTTTTTAATCTTAAACTGAGTAAAACCAGGACATACCTCCAGGGCACCTCTACCCCCATTTAAGGGCTCCTCCATAAACACAGCCAAACCCTTTACCTGAGCTTCACATACCTCTGCCAAGCTCCATGGCAAACATATAAGAGCTTTTAACACGCCAGGATACAATTCCCCTCAAGCATTACCATTTATAACAGCTCTTGATTTATGGGCCTTCCATCAGTTTTCACTGCAGTTTGAGCCAACCTGCCTTAGGTTTCGAGGATAACATTTCAGAGGGCAGAGCACTGAGCAGATGAGCAGCATTTGTGACTTACCTAGCAAGAAGGAGCCCTCATCAGAAGGAGGCCTCCATCCTCCCCTACCCTTCCCTGAGGCGACAGGGCTTCCTGGTGCTCCCCTTGCTGCTGCTGCTGCTGCTGCTGCTGCAGAGACCTGTGAGGAGCAGCTCACACACCAGAAACTGCTCCAGCAAGGAGGAGGCTGCTCCTCTACCTCAGCTGCCTCTTATAAGGCAATAAACCAGGTGAGGTGGAGAGAAGCAAGGAGGCCAGGGTGCTCACACCTGAGCGGGATCAAGCTCTTTGCAGGATCAGGTGCTAGTGACGTGCAGTCCCCACGCACAGCCCAGGTGCTCGGGTGCGCGTGTTGTTCAGCCGGTCACAACCGCTGCTCCCGCGGTAGTGGCTGCTGTCCCAGCTCTCCTTCGGGGCATCTCTCTTTCCAGCTTCAGCCCTTTAAAAGCGCTTTAGGAATTACTTCCATCTCCAGCAGATGGTTAGGACAAACCCCTGTACAAACATTCCCTAGGAAAGTGGTATGGCAGGGATGCCAAAGCAGTTACCATGCTGGTCGTGCTGTAATGCATCAAACCTGTAGGGCTGCGAGCTCTGAGTCTCCTGTGCTAGGGACGTACTCTGTTGTTTGTCTGCATCTAAACTGACTCTCCTATTCCTGTCCTGAGCTCTTCTTGCAGGAGCCCTGCTATGAACTTTGCTAGTTTATGTTTACAGCGCTGTAGTTCACACCTGTGTCTGGAAAAAAATGGTGTGTGGAGGTCTGTGTGCACTGAGGATGAGCTTAAGTGGTTTTACCTTCTGTTTCCATTTTAACACCCATTTATTTTCAAGGCCACAGAACCAATTCGGGCACTGGACCTAACTGAATGCTCAGCTGTGCAGTTCGACTACTCCCAGGAAAGAGTCAATTGCTTCTGGTAAATTGCTACACATTTTTCTGCCTTTTGGGAAAGGTCAGAACAGCTCAGGAGGTTTGAAATGCGGTTGCTTCTCAAAGCAACTTTGATGGCCACAATCCTGGTCTCCCTCTCATGTGTGAGCCTGTTCTTGTCGCCCTGTGTCCAGCTCGGCTTGGCTGGAATCACCACTGTCAGGAAGGGCCTTTCTTGGTTAATGGGAAGGGAGTAGGCCTATTTTATTCTCTGTAATTCTCTGTAATCCTATATATAATGATATATATAACTAATATAATGTTATATAACTAATATATAACATATTTATATGATATGTACTTATATAAATTATAGTTTATAATATATAACCTAATATATAACTAATATATATAAGTTTATGGAACTGCTGCCCAGACCTGTGTTCAAACCTTGCCATGGGTCACACAGCCACCACTTCCGTGCCCAAACGTGGGTGTTTCTCCATGCAGGCCTAGGAGAGCCTGTCCATGTTGCGTAAAGTCCTGTAAGTGACACTTGGCTCAGCTCTGCGTGCCACCTGTGCAAGGGCACAGCCCCCGTGTCAGCCTTAATGAACACAGTGCTGTTTTAGGAGGAGCTACCAACTCTTTTAGCAATTTAAGAAACAGTTGCAACTGTTTTACCTGCAGCTTAGTGTTCCCGCTAAGGACATACTACCTGTGTGCAAAGACTGGAATAGAAGCAGATGAGTGGATCAAAATCCTGCGCTGGAAACTGGTAAGGTGCTGCTAAATGGCCGCGCACTGCAGGCAGCCTGTGGTGCCCTTGGCACTGCTGGAAGGAAAGAAAACAATTATTAAGTGCCATGGTTCCTGGGATCTGCAAGGAGGGGAGCAATTGTTCTGCCCTGCTGGCCAGCTAGGCTGGGATGTGTAGTTCAGATAACATATAGGCCTGCAACCTGCTGTAGCATTTTTGGGGTGTAACACATCCTGGTTATGAAGAAGGAATTGCTTGTACCTTTAGGGATGTTGCCTCACAAAGACTATAAACAGTACAGAGCATCACAGACAGCACGCGTTAAATTGTGGAGAAAGCAACAAGCAGACAGCATTTGACACCATTTGAAAATGTTACTTGCTGTAGTCAGTGCTCGGCTTGTGCTGTCCTCCTCGAGGCGGCCCTGCCCAGACAGTGACGTGCTGTGTTTCTGTCCTAGTCCCAAATACGGAAGCAGCTGGAGCAGCGCGACGCCCCCCTCGCGCCGTAGCTGCGCCTCCGATTCCCGCACGCCGCGTCCGTCTCTGCCAGGGGAAGGCGGCCGGACACAAGGACAGTTTCCAGAGGCTCCAGGAGGATCCTGTGCCTGCGCGGGGCCCTGCGGACACAGGCTGCACCCAGGCAGCGCCCGCCCGGCCCAGCGCGCCCAGGCTGCTGTGCGGAGGCCGTGGCAAACAAACCCCGTGCTGGTCTGGTAACGCAGGGGTTGCATTTGTGAAACGTGCTCAGCTCCCACGCAGGGGTACTCACTGTTAAAGGGGCTGTGGAAATAGAGACACCACCCTGGAGGATGTGTTGCGAGCTCCATCGCAACTAACCTTCAGCAGCACGTGCTGATTTTTAATTCTTTTCTGGAAACTTTGAAAATGTCTTCTGGAGTACCTGCTCAGGGCACAAGTTAAAAGCAGAATGTCAGAGCTGATGCTTTCCCATAGCTATGAGTGTAAATAATGCCTGTGTTGCAATCCAAAGATTAAACTTATTTCAAGGCCCTTTTCAGAGTGATGGACAAATAGCACTTCGTTCTGGTCAGACATTTCCATGTGGTTTAGCTTCACGCTGTGACTCCAGGGGGCATTTGTGGAACTGGCCCCGTGCCGGCAGCAGCGGGCAGCGCCAGGAGCGCGATCCACGGGCAGGGGCAGGAGGAAGGAGGCGGCTGCCGCAGGAGCCCCGGGTGGGCGACGCCAGGGCTCTGCACATCTCTGCTTGCAGCAACCACCAGCCTTCCTAGCAGCACCCAGCGGGATCCCGAAAACTCCTCCCTTAAAAACAGGCTGGATTTTGTGCGTGTCCCTCCCTCCCTGTAGAGAATAGGGTAGATGAAACAAGGGAACTTGATGTTCTAGAATTAGGCGCTGCTTGCTTTATATTAAACAAATGAGCAGCAATAATAGAAGAGCACAATCTTTTCTAAAAATAACATAGGAATTTGCAGAAATACAGTTTCTAAATAACCTGATGTATTTTTGGAGACTGAATAGTTCCTGTGCTCACTGGAGTTTTGCAAGCGGAAGGCCAGTACTTTGGTGCTGGAAAGGTGTCACGTTTTAGAAGCAAAATGTGGCACACGAGACATTTTCAAGATGAAACTGGGTAAAAGACCAACGTGCAGGTGGCCTTGGCTGGTGTTATGCTCAGGTAGTGAGTCCGCTCTCAGTAACTGCCTGTACTGGGAGAAGGGTTAAGAGAAGGAAAAAACAGATTAAGGAAAAAGGAATCCACCTTTGGACCTAGGAATAGCATTTTACTTAGAAAAGCCAAATATTTGTAAAAAATTTTCATAGGGACTTTTCCGAATAAAACATCATTATAAAACTTGCAGAAGGCTGCTGTATTTCTGTACTGTAATTTAATTAAAAAGCTTTGATTTTCCATGAGGTAGAGGCAGCATAAGGTGTGAGAGAGAGATCCAATACTCCGCTGGCGCATCCCTGTTCTTGGAGAAGAGCTCGGAAAGGAGGCCAGGAGCACAGCCCTCCTTCTCATAGGCAGCACAGGTCAGTGGCCCTGGCAGCATCCCAACACAGGGCTTGTGGATTCATCCACAAGATCCCGCCGAGCTGCTTAGTTTTCCTCCTGCAAACTCCCAGGTTTTGCACAAGCAGCTGATGCCCCTTCTCCACACGGAAACTCCGTTGCGTTACAGGATGTCACAGCACAGCAGACTAATGCACCAGGCTCTCGTTTAAAAATACTGTATTTTATTTAGATTTATTTACTTAGGAAAACCAAGGGTAAATGAGCCGAGAGTGGCACCAGGAACGAACCCATATGAAGAGCATGAAACATAGGAGTGTCACCCATATTACACACAAACCCATCCAGGGGAGGGGCAGGCCCGTCTCTCTGGGCACTAGGAAAACCCGTGAAGCAAAAGCTTTTGCAAGAACAGCTCTTGTGTGGAAGCAGGATGCAGCTGACACCCAGATTAACAAAACTTCTTTTCCAAAGCAGCTCCAATCCGCAAAATAAGGGGGATTTATTGATTGTACGGATACGTCACCGCTAGCAAACTTGCTTTCACAACGCTCTTTTCCAACCACATCTTTGACAACATTTTGTAGCCAATTAAATCTGTTTTCCAGCAGGAAGTGGTAGCTACTCAGAGGATACATCCTGCCATAAGGCTAGTTCCCTGTGCAGTGAGGGAGCTGCAGGCTGCTCCCTGGAGCCCGCAGTATCCTGCTCATCCTGTGCTCAGCTGGCCGAGCTAAGCTCCATGGGAGCTATCGTATTTTGGTGGGCTCTCCACTACTGCACGATACAGGAAACGTGGCCTAAAGTAACATCCATCTACAACGCACTAGTAAATCATTTCGGATTCAGTACTATGTACAACTTATTCTTACTTAGTACACGAGGGGGAGGTGGCATTTCTTCCGAGGCGCGTTACTCAACCGAGGATTATTGACTCTTCCATCTCCTTCTCCGCGAGCTGCCGGACGCGGGCTGTGCTGTTGGGTTAGGAAACTTCAACTACCTGCCTCAGCTCTTCAAAGAGGGGTGTGAGCTCCTTCTCCAAGCTGACAATCAGCCCTGGAAAAGAGACAACACAGAAGGTGCCGTGAGAGGACAGAGCGGGAGACCCCCTCGCCGGCCCTGCGCTGCCTTCGTGACTGCTGGTGGCCACGACCGCCCTGGGGGCACGTGCCCCATAAGTGCAGCCGCATCACAAGAACAGGGAGTGCAAGGTACGCAGGCCTGGCGACAGTTTAAGAACTGTTACATTTTCTTTCTTTCTTCCTTTTTTTTAATATATTTTATGTGGCCCTAATGGAAAACAACTGGTTAATCCTGTACGCTCACTGCCAGGGCAGTGAATTCTCTCACAGAAGCAAGGATGAAGTCAGAGACAGGCAACAGAAACTCAAACTGAGAGCAGCCCCTTCAGAAAGTCACCAAGAACCTTCAGGAATTTCTACCTCCTTCCAGCCCCTCACAACACTTTTTTTTCCTGACAAAATTCATAGCAGGAGCGGAGTTAAGATACCTTCAAGTAAATGCAGGTAATCCATCTTCAACTATTCACACATCTGGGACTTAACATGCCATAACATTTTAAACACATCACGAGGACCTACCGGTATTGGCGTTGCTGCTAGCAATGAAACTCACTACCAAAGGCAAGCGGTTGAACTGCACGACCTGCGAGGAAGAGGAGCAAGAGTCAGGGAGCAGCCTCCGATGTCAGAGCTTGGAGAGACAAACGTGCTTCCTGCGGCAAGCGGCAAGCGCAAGGCAGAAGGCAAGCAGGAGCAAGAACCCTACAGCTGGCTTTTAAGCTATATATTGCTCAACATTCATCGCTAAAAGCACTACGAGAGCTCATGGCACAGGAAGCTGTTCGTGGAAAGCCTGGCGCTTCCTTCCCACTCATCTTCCGCAGTTACCTGCTTGGAATCAGCCCAGCTGGGAAAGCTGCACAGGGCAGTGCGGACATCGCACTCGCTATAGATGGGGAGAGGGCTGACAGGTCTATTGCTTTAATGGAAGTGTATATAATACTCAGTGTGCTCAGTGTACAACAGTACTACTTCTTTCCTCAGCTGGGCGGCTCAGATTGTGAGCACAGCAATATATTACTTGTGTCAAGAGAATCAACGCAGGATATTCCCATGTGTAAAATCATTAATCCAACCAGTTACTCTGCACACAGACCTGCCCAGTGCAGCTTAAGTGGCTGACAGTTTACTGTGGCCGTATTAAAAGGTTTCAAGACTACTGGGACTTCAAAGTGAGCAAAACCTTATTGGATGGCAGGTTTCAGGACACAAATAGGGATTTCCCAGTTTGTGATCCACCGCGTGTGCTATTCAAAATGTTCTTTTCTTGATTGCTGCAGGAATAACTGAGGTAAGCTGGATGTGCGTTAGGTGACTCTGATCATAAACACACAAGTATTTGCTTATAAAAGAGAGCATTAGCCCCCATAAGAAGTCCTGCAGGCCGTTTTGACAGCACACGCAGCAAGCTGCTGGTTACTGCCTGCTCCAGAGAAAGAAAACCCACCACTTCCAACAAGCAAATCTTCTCAGGTTCACAAAACAGGGGAGCAGCCCGACCAATACTGCGAACGTCGGCCTGTTGGCAGCCTGGCACAGCCTGGGCAGCCCCCTCCCTTGCTCGGGCAGGGGCTGCTCGGCTCCCTGGCCTCACCTGGTACGTGTTGTAGTAGCAGATGATGCTTTTGTTCTTTGAAAGCCCCAGTTTACTGCCCTGATCCGTGGCAAGGGCAAAGGTGGACAGAAAGCCGGGTCTCAGCGCGTGTTCCGGAGCATTATCATTGGCCACTGGTGGGGAGGCGGAAAAAAAGACATTTTTGTTTTTACGTGGGATCTATGACTGCATTGCCAATCCTCACAGAGCTTAGTGCTGTCCCAACGCATATGTGGTTTATGGGACATGTTAGTTGTTCCCAAAACTCCTCCAACAACTGAGTGCTACAGGACAATCTTCAGAAGCAGCACACGGGTTAAGGGTTGGTACACATTTTGCTATTAAACTTGGGGTAAAAATCTAATGCAAATCTTTGATATTCACAGAGACCTGCCATGTTCCCCAGGAAGGCTCCCCAGGCCCCGCTGCCGCCCAGGCCCTCCGGGCAGCGCGAGGCTCACGTTTACCTTTGATAACCGGCACGCCGTCCCTGTCCGACACGACGATCGCGTGAAGACCTTCAACACTGCGGGGCAAACAAACACCGTCTGAAGGGGCAGCTATCTGTGGCAAAGGCTTTTTATTTTACTTTCATTGATCCTGCACAAGCAAGGGAGAGGAGAGGAGAGGAGAGGAGAGGAGAGGAGAGGAGAGGAGAGGAGAGGAGAGGAGAGGACCACAGGACCAAACGCCTCGAGAGGCTCTGCCCGCCACGGGACACTACTTGGGAGGGCCTTGGGAAACCCGTTCTGCTCAATATCCACAGTGTGTCGACAGGGGTAAAACGAGGAATATAACAAATGGGAAAAGCAACAATCGAGGGATATAACAAATGGGGAGCACAACAGGCGAGGGATATCATAAACAGGGGGCTCGGTAGCGGAGGCCCCCCCGCCGCGTTACCTCGGCAGCTTCTTGTAGAGGAAGCGCTTCAGGTCCTGCGGGGAGACAGCGGCGTGAGGGCAGCGCGCGGGGAAACCGCCCCCGCCCCCGCCCCGGCCGTTAACGGCCGCCCGCGCGCCCAACGGCCGCCCCGCCGGGCCGCGGCCCGCACTTACGTCGGCCATGGCTCGGGGGCGCTCCCGGCGCCGCCGCCGCGGCCCTGGGGGACAACGGACAAACGGTCGCCGAGAGGGGGCGGGGAGGGGGAGCGCGGCACCCACCGGCCCGCGCCGCCGCCGCCGCCGCCGGCACTTCCCCTTTAAGCCGCCGTCACGTGACGGCGCGGCCGCCGCTCCCCCGGAAGCGCTTCCCGGCCGAGGCAGCGCCGCAGGCGCCCTGCGGGGTGGCGCTACCGCGCACGCGCGGCGCCGGCCGTTACGGCCGTTACCGCCGCCATGGGCGCGGCGGGGCGGACAGCGGCGCCGGCCGTTACGGCCGTTACGGCCGTTACCGCCGCCATGGGCGCGGCGGGGCGGACAGCGGCGCCGGCCGCAGCGGCGCCTCCTGCGTGACCGCTACCCGGAGCCGCCCCGCCGCCAGCCCTGCGGTGCCACCAAGCGGCCGGCCCGGCCCGGCCCTCGGCCCCGCCGCGGCGCCCACAGGGAGGAGAAGGGCGACTCGGGCTGAACGGGGTGCCCGCGCGAACCGCCCTCCAGACGCCTGGCTTGGCCCATCCGCTTTAATCCCTTCGGAGCACGCGTTACAGCAGGGAATTTAAAATGTCTTGCCTCTGTTGCTTGTCTAAAGGTGTCTGTTATATTTCAGTATTATATACTTGCACATTACTTGGAAACTTTAAAAATAATGCAAACTTAAAAAAAAAAAAAGTAATTCAAATTTAACCTTGTTTTCCCGAACCAAGGGGAGAACCTACAGGCAAATGTGCATCCGATGCGAACACTGCACTTGCTCGTGACTCAGGATGCTCCATAAATAGAAGAGATATCGATGTTTTATCTGAGCAGATGCAAATCACCTCCCTTTCCTCATTATGGTGTGTCAGGGTGGCACGCCAAGATTCCTACTGTTGGAAAGATTTCCCTACTTGCTGTTCTAGAGGAGAAAACAAGAACCCCTGTTTGCCCTATGTTTTCTTCTAGGTAAGACACGCAGAGGTCATGATTACATCAAGTAAGTTAATTCAAAGCAGCTGGAAAAGAGGAAGTTTTTTTTCCAGCCAGGCTGCTCAAAAGCAGATTTGTTTTTCCCCTTTCTTTCCATTATCTTAACTGTATGAGTGCTTAACCTTTTGAAGAAAGCTCGCCTGAAAAGGCTGAACCACTGCACCCTCTCCCATTAGCGTCTTCATAAAAAAATCCACTCTCAACTTTCCAGCAGATTCCTTGAGCAAAATCTGAGAAGACGATGACATTTCTGAAGGAAAAAAATTTGGACTCAAGAAAAAAGTAGCAACCGGAGTGATTACAAGAGACGGTCCAAACCTCGAAGCAAACAACCCCAAGTAAGAGCGCTTGTCTCCCTCTCAGCGCCCCAGCCACCTCTGTGGGGACCCAGCCGAGGCACGGCAGGATTCCCGTCTGCCCAGGGGCTGGCAGGGATGTAACCAGCGCCGTGCTGCTCAGCAGCGGCTCATTTACCACCTCCTCAGGTGAAGAAGGGACCGCAGGACAGGCATCCCAACAGATTATTTTGCACAGCTTTGCTAGGGCTGTCTCTTCGTGTCCCAATAGTTGACACGCTGGTGTCAATACTGGAGGCTGTGCATCCGGTTTCCTCCATTAAATAAAGGATCGCCTGCGAGCTCAGACTCAGCTGGGAATCAGAAGGCCTGAGTACTTGCTAATGCCTCTGAAATACACATATTTTTCTTCACATAGAACACACAGGAGTATCGATATGTACTCTGATAGTTGTTTTCATTATTATATTTACAATACATTCCAGACAGTTGCAAAATTTGGGGAATCACATTTTCTCCATAAATTTATATTGTAAACTTCAAACATTTGAGCATCTTTCATCAACTCCTGCCACTCACCCTGTAACTGTAGCAAGGACATCCAGCACAGCCCCCTCTTTCTTTCAGCAGCTCTTAGCCCTGTTTTGTGCCTCAGCTCTTCGTATTCACTTTGGATGCTGCTTTAGCTGCTCTACTAAAACCCTGCAGCCAGTCCCACGCACCCACACACCACAAGTTTATAAAAAGCAGATATGCAGACTGACTGGTGGGCTACTCAGTGCAGCACCACTTCATGTATTTCTACAGTCTAGGGGATTCTCTCCTCCAACTACAAGTCTGGATCAGAAGGAATTCAAAAGGAGTTTAGTCAAGTACTTAAAGTTCCATTTTAGAAATATTTGGATCCACATGAACTGATTGCATGGTTTAAGACAACGGTTTTCTCTGACAAAAAACGTACTGCCCTTATTATGAGCCATCTGGCATTCTCAAATACAAGAAAACATTCTGCTACACAGCACTGTTAAAAAGTAGAAACAACAGCTACTGGACCTAGAAGGTTTCCAGCTCACTGTCTACATAAGCTTGTGGTACACTGTACCGAGCTGCTTCAGAACACCTCTTCACTTGCATTAGCAGGTGTAGCTACAGTCAGTCTCCACGTACAGGCCCCGGAGCTGCACGAAGCTGCTGTTCCTCAGAGCTCAACTTGGGCATTTCCAGGGGGTCGCTCCAGCGACACCCGGGGCCCGAGAAGCACAAACGCTTCCCGGCCGCTTCCTTAGCGCCTGTCTCGGGACAGTGACACGGCTCTGCCCGCAGAAGCATCCTGCAAACTAGCAAAGCAGTTAAACAGTTGGCAAAAGCGTTGAAAGGCACATAGCTCGTCCCCAGCAATGTCTCCCTGCTCCGCCTCTGGTGCCCATGGGGAATCACGGTTAGGACCCAGCTTCAAATAAAAAAACAGTAAGAAAATTAAGTGAGTCTCCCTGGAAAAAAATATATTAAATTGCCTTTTTTTAAACTCTAGATTTGCTATTGCGTATTTTCTCCTTCCTTCTCAGTGAAGATTAATTAAGGAAGCTGTGGATGTCCGTTATGGTCTAATTACTGTAAACTCTTGCAGGTACCAAAAGCAATGCTTATAGTGGTCTGTACAGCATGTGCAAATATTTACTTTGAAAAGAGATTACTCTAGTTCTTAGTTTTCTTAGCATTGCTTAGAAACACACAGAAAAAAAAAACTACAACAGCTAACTGCTACTCTACACCAGATCAATATACCCCAACATATATTTAGGAATATACGTCATTATATTTAAAAATATCAAGTTCCTCTAAGCTGGTAAACCTAGAAGATTTTACATAGAGATAAAATATTAAAAATTCTGTTTCAACTCCACACACTTGACATCTGAATAGGAGTGATGTAATCAGACTATTTATTCCATCAGTGAGACAAAATGTTGTATGGAACTAGATTTCTGAGGTTTTAAATAGAAAGTCATTTAACTCATATATACACAAAGTGTTCTTTCCAGAGATATTTACATGGCAAATATGTTAGAGGAGAACCACTATGACTATATCTCTACAAGTATAGCATCCTTTCTGAGCTATTCTCTCTGCTGAAGGAATTCACAGAAGCTTTGAAGTAAAGTATCTAAACAAGTACCTATATTTCACAGTAGGTAAAGAAGCCATTAAATTATAATTCAGCATAAGGTTTCTGGAAACAGCTACACAGTAGAGTTTTACATCCACCCCTCTTTTCCAGCATTCATGATGAAACTAAACCTCTTCTTAATCTGCGAGAGAGACAGCAGCACACGTAAGGATGCACACGGGCCATCCTCGTTCATCCTCCTCGATAGAGGCTGGTCAGCCGTTCCAGTTCTTTGCAGTTGTCCATAGCCATGGAGTCCGCTTTCTTCCGGAGCCGGTCATCTCGATACACTTTTGCTGCATGCAGTAAGTCTGTTTCTTTAATTAAAGAAAAAAGGAGATTTTTCAGGTTAAGAACAGAACACTCGAGACATGATGTATTCCTTTCTCAGGGCTGTCCAAACCACCTCACCCTTTTCCCCCCTGCATGTCCCTGTCACAGGGGCTTCACCAGCTCTTCATCTCGTTGAGCAGTGAAAGAGGTGACAGCCTTTCTGGACCATCCTATTTCACACGGCAGTCCCTAACTACAAAACCTACTTCTCTCTCAGGTATTTGTGTTAAACAGCACAAATACTCAGCACGCTCACTGACCTTGCACGTTACAGACAGCTCTAACATCTTGTCGGGGCACCAAAACCACCCCAACCGCTAGGCCCGTGACTTGGCTCACGCTGCTTCACACTGCTGGAGCTGAGGAGCTTTGCTACAAGAGCTCTCCGTGTGACACTGCCCTTCACCAGCTTGTCACTTGCTTGACATGGTTCAGAATTTTACTTTTATGCAATCTTTTTCAACCCTTCAACTTGTGATGGGTTAACAAAGCGTTCTTAAATGTCAGTCAACACTGGAAAGAAGATTTTAACTGTCAAACAGATCTAAAACACAACACATTTTAAATCTGTAAAATACAGAGGAACTCCACTAGGGACTGCTTTTTCGAAATCAATCTGGGCAGTTTTCACAGCTTCATAAATTGCAAGTAGCAATCAAAATGACAGACACATCCCTCAGTTTTTTCTCCTTTATACCAGTGTGAGATGTTTTTCCAGCCACCATTTTTTCCCATTATTTGCATTTTTTTAATAACAATCACTACTCTTATTTTTGTGAGCCATTTCATTACACTTCAGTATTTTATGTCCACTTGAGACTATTGATCCTTTATCTAGAAGCCACCCATAGATGAGAAATTAGGTATTTGTTTCTTGGAATGTGGCCACATTTGAACATTTCAAGATTATCCTTGAAATCACAGGACTTCATTCAGGCTGTTTGCTTCTTGCCAGTGACAAGTTTGATACCAGCCCGTAAATGAGCTGTGCCTCTGTCAGCTATTACTGATTTTACCAGCGCGTGCTTCTGACGTTAGCACCGTGAGCTGCTCTCACAGAGCCCAAAAGGCTCCGATGCCACTCAGTATCACAGGGATGCTCAATATATATATAATATATACAGTATATAATGTATAGGGCTGGCTTATAAGAAAGGTACACAACTGTAACGGATACACAACAAAAAATGAAATACTGCCATGATAAAATTATGTGGAAGAAATCGGAGTTCTCAGCATTTACCCTTTCCTTAACATTTTTTTCTTTCTTTTCCACTATAAATCATTAATCATTAATTTTCTGAGAAATGGCCACAGGCAATAGAACATGTTAAAAATGTGGATTACTTGCAGATGGTTATTAGGTCATTGAGTAAAAGAGAAATTAAGTGATGACAATCTGAGAAGTGAGAAACACTAGGAAACTTTACACTTGCTTTTTCATTCAGATATATTCACAACAGGGTCACTTGATTCTAGCCTAACACAATTTTTCTTTCTTTCTTCTTCTTCCTTTTTTTAAAAAAAATAATAATACATGCTTTTATATAATTACACATAATAGCTTTTATATAATTACACATAACAGCAAACTTACTTTGTTGCCTCTCCTTCCAACAGTTATTACGGATGTTGGACACATAATCCTCTTCCACACTCTTCTCCACTTTCTGTATCGACACTCCTTTATATTCATTTCTAAAGTCCTTGTTGACGTAATAAATAACACCCAAGTTCTCTGTCTGCATTTTAATGGTCTGTCCTGTACTTCTGCAGGAGAGATAAGGAGAGACAGTAGATTTTTATCTATTTATTTATTGCTAACAGCATACACACTTAAAAAAAAAACATTATTAAAGACGAACAACAGCATGTCACCGATTTTGCTATTTCAACACAAGTAATGAAATGAATGGCTGTATATTTTATTAGAAATTACAACTTTACATGGACAATAAACTGCCATTTTCACTGCTAATCCCAAAAAAATCAACTTTAGTGAGATGCTGCCTTCTGCACATTAGAAATCCAGGATTGTGTGCAAAAATTTGGCAGAAAGGTGTTTATAAGCATCATAAGAGCTTAGTTGCATAAGGAAACAACATCACAATCCAGAACTAGAAAACACCAAGAAACAAGAAAGGAGAAAGAAGCCCTTCTGTTGTGGAGCTGTGAGCTCTACGGGTCAGAGAATCTTTAAAACAGTAACGGCCAGTGGGGTAAGCAGTCTGTTAGCTCTTTGAAAGCTTAACACTTCAATACACCTTTTATTTTTCTCGAGGAAAAGAGACTTATATACTCTTCTGCATAAAACAGATGGTTTCACTATCAGAATAGTCTGTGAGGCAGCAGAAAAACTATCTTATCATCTAGAACGAATTAAGGAACAGACAATTCCTCTAGTATTTCTCTAGTTCAAAATTTAAGGCAACTTTCTCATCCTTGCTTCAAGTACTTTGCTTGCTATAAGCAGAGATGACTCCTAAAATAGAAATGAGCCTTAACAGGGTTCAGGATTGGATTAAACGTGCCCGAGATGCAGGCGTTTTTGTGACATGCTATTTTTTATGGACTCCCTGCCTCATATTAGAAGCTCTTGTAAGCGCCAGTTACTGCTAACCTCCTTCTCCACGACATTCCCACAGTGTGTTCTCAGTATCTACCTTGCAAGTTTTGTTTCCCTCCATTTCTGCTTCATCTGTGCTTTTTCTTCCTTGCCTTGCTGTGAAAAAAATCACAGTCTGACCAATGCAGAATTCCCTAAAAGGCTCCCAGTGGCAAGAGATCACGACACCTTACCCTGTTCCAAGCTAACAGTAACTTGGTGTTACTTACGGTCTTGGATATAAAGCGTAGGGAGGGTTAGATACCATCAACTGGCTCAGTAAGGAAACAAGGATCAATACGATAATAGGCATCAGCTGAATGAACATAGAGAAGCCTCCCTAAAGAACAGAAGAGAAACAAACAGACTTAATCCTAACTGTTACTTTATGCTTAAGCACCCAAAGCTGCTAAGAAAACTGTGACTACAAGCACTGCTGTAACCAGCAAAGCTGCAGGTTTGCACATATTCTGTGCTCGTGTTCTATAATACACAGATAATATCATATGCTCAGATAGTATCAGATACTCAGTATCATATCTGTGATACTATCTGAGCTTTCTAATACACGCACAATATTCACAATGTGCTGAAGCTACAAGAGCTCATGGGTTAACACACAAACAATCACCAAATAAATGACTTCATCCAGTTATACAGTACTCCATTATTTGGTCTCTCATCTAGACAGAGGTTATAATTACATAGGATTGCATATAACTCGTACCTAGGAGTGGCTATTGAACTTAAAATACAAGCCCTGCCTCAACTCAACTCTTAATGCAGACGAGGATTACTGTGCAGGATTACTGACACAGTGGGTCACAGCTTGTTAGCAACATTCAAACTTGCACTTGCAAAAATGCACTATTTTCTTCTTAAAAATCGCATGTGTTTTTACCAACCCCCTAAGACTACCACCCGCCCAAGTTTTAAAGCACAGAGCTCCCTCACAGTCACATCACTGAGAACAACTACCAGCAAATTTCACAACCCACAATTTGAAGTCAATGGCACTTCAACATACATCACCCCTTTCTTCTTCCCTTTCATGCCCGCTCTGACGGTGCTGGTTGGGATGACTGTAGCCAGCACGACCATTAGAAAATGAATGTACACTACCTAAGTGGAAAAAGAAAAATGTATTTAAAATATGTATAATGTAACAAAAGGAAAAAATCTAGGAGCCAATATAGGGGCAACAATATAGAGCGGTTAACATTACTGCAGGTGACACTTAACTTCAAGACATGCTGCAATTTCAGCCTTTTGAAATAAATATTTAAAGCTCAATCAACTTATTTCATGTACTCTAAGGATAACTCCAAAAGAGGGAATTGATGTTAATGGAATCTAGCAATATTTCAGAGAAAAATAAACTCTGATAATAAACTGAAGAGATGGGGACACATATTCTGGAGTAATTTTATTGTTTTGGAATGGCACATTTAATGCCCCTCTGTTCAACACCACCGAATACTGATGAGAAATGTGATGTTGACAAATACCTGTCGGAAATGCCCCTCCAAAAAACATGTTGAATAGATCTTCCGGAGTAATATCTGCCTCGCAGCCTCTGTGGAAGTTGAACCTGCCGTTGCTGGGGTGGCTGCAAGCCTGCTCCTCGCTGCCGGTGAGGTCGTACTGTTTCCGCTTCTCTGGATTACTCAGCACAGCATAGGCATTTCCAATTTCTGAGCAAGGAACAGGAGACAGCTCCCGTAAATGAAAGATAAGAGCTATTTCAGCACAAAAACTGCAATTTCCAAGTCAACAATAGGCAGAGATGGATGTCCTTTTTGCTACAAATCAACCATAGTACAATAAGCCCAGAAACATCTCTACTTATAGCAGCACAGTTTTCATCAAGTTTCCCACCAACACCATCCAAAAGCTTTTTATTCTGTTGAACTAGGCACAGTTTTGTTTCACCTTGCAATACTGCTGCAATAAACAGAAAAGAATAAAGCATTACAATGAACATTCAGAAATGGGGTAACTGCAGCCCAGGGTAGAAATTATTATAGTCTTTTATTATTATTAAGTGGTAACTTGTAACACATCACCATGATTCTGTTTGAATGTATTTTCATATATTCTGTTTGAATGTATTTTCATATATGCTGCTAAGTATTTTAGAGAATATGAATAACCAATGTTTGCATGCTGTAATATGAAGAATAGAACCTGTGTGCGACAGGAACGTTCCTGATCACATGCCAAATTACACATTCCTAAATTTTTTGAAATAACCTTAACATTTGGAATGCCAGGCCTGGATGCTTGGCCCGGTACATTAATTAGTTTGTGATAACATGGCATTAATCTGATTTATGAAAGCAGCAAGAAGAAAACTTGTATAGACGAACAAGGAAAGAATCAGTGTGAAAATACCACAAGTTCTGCTGACTTTATGAGAGTCAAAAGTGGTTTCCCCCTAACCACTGTGCACAGATTTAGCGATTTGAGACTTAAGGAAATTTTCCACTGACACTCACTAAATAATCCCCCCTCAGCCTTATCTTCACTAGACTCTTTCGGCTTTTCTTTCTTCCCCCACTGCTTTTCTCTCCGACAAAAAGCTTCTCTTTTGCAGCCAATCCACACAAGTCACAGGAATTGCATTTTTTCAGGCCCCAAAAGCCATCAGGCATCACGAGATGGTGAAAGCTGCAGCACTACAACTCATCACCAACAAATAAGACTACAGCTCTGCACAGCTTGAGTTTTCAGCACTTTCCAATTGAAAAATGTTAATGGAGTCTTTGCTATGTGATTTTCAGTTGACCTTAGGAGTTATCATTAGTAGTTGTGGGGAAAGGAAACCCAAAGAAATCAAGCTTGGTAAGTTAAATGGGGAGTAGGTTATACACTAATAATACCAAATACTGATATATTTGGGTACTGCTACTCAGAACAAGGACAAAAATAGTACTAGAAGTTTAGGGTTTCTTTTTTTTTTTTTTTTCAACAATTAAGAATTTAGAGACACCTTATTCTGGTGACAGCAAATGAAATAAGGAAACCATACAGTTCCAGTATGGTCCACAATTAAGCTATTTGTTTGCCTGCGTTTGATTAGTTGATACCAATTCAAGACAAATCTCATTAAAGAACAGCTTTCTTTAAATACAGAAGAAAACCAGAAAGACTCCTCAAATGCTTGAAAGATTTTTGATCAAGTTGATAAAAAAGATTTCAAGAGATTAAACATGATTTTGTTTGCATATACTTTGCAAGTCTGGAAATAACCTAAAGGAAGATTGCTTAATAGACAGATGAGCAGCACTACCTAACCTGAGTAGATCTGAGTAGATGCCCTCGCCTCAGACCAAACTCAATTCTCTTTAACTGTGGCTATCCCTTAAAGGATTTTTTTTTTTTTTTTTTTTAATTTCAGATATTATTATGAAACTGCTTTTTCTCAGGCAGGATGTTAACAACTCAGATACCTTTAAAAGCTAGACTGAAGTGATAAATTTAATTGTTCATAAATTTAATCATCGATAAAAAAGACAATAATATAAGAAAAATGCTACTTTTATTGCAGTTACTTTTAGTCAGCAAGATTCCTCTGCTAAGTTTTCTGTCTACATACTGTAAGACTTCACATCTAGTTTAGAACCAAAAAAGGTGAGTTCAATAGTAGTTACAAAACACTACCTTGTCAATTTTATAAAAAGACAACCCATCAATGCAGCTGAATTCCTTTTATTCTGCCATAGTTTTATCATAAAGTTTAAGAAAGATGATATTTTACTTTTAAAAGCTTCTGTTGCTTCAGGTGCATGGTTTTTGTCTGGGTGGAATTTCAAAGCAAGCTTTCGATAAGCCTTCTTTATGTCCTCCTCACCAGCATCCTTTGACACTCCAAGGACTTCATAGTAATTTTTACATTTCTTTATACTACAAAAGAAAATGAAACAAAATATTGTAACCAAAAAGATGTAACATGTAGGAGCAAAGCTGCAGAAGAGGTAATACAGTACACTGTACTGATTGCTAACTTTCAATATAAAATATACAAATAAATTCACTCTAGAAATAAGAGAAATTTCATAATACACTAAATATTAAGTACATTAACTATTGTTCTCAAATTACTTACTAGATACATTTATTTTAATTTCATTCATATTGTAGAATCACTGCAGTTGTGAGAAAAGGTTTCAGTTTGCAATTATTCATTCCCACTTACATAAACATTACTGCTAATACTACATAAAACTAAGATGTCAAATTTACTTTGCAAAGCAAGCAGTTAGAAAGTTCTGTTACAGCTGTCAATAGCAAACACACTTTAGTGTGCATGATAACAAGCACTCAAACCAAAAGTCAAGGCACTAAGACCATTCACACATTCACTCTGCAGGGATATAAGGCATTCAAGAACATATATACTGCAAGAAACGCACCTGGGTACAAAACAAAAACAAGCGAACAAAACCTTTTGGTAAGTGTTTGCAAAAACCCTAAAGAAACAATTACAGCTCCAGCAATTATATACTCAGTTCAAGTGCTCAACAAGTGGTCTAGAAACTCTGAAACATTCCTCCTAGAGACAGTCTCCCCCAGAAATACGGGAATTATATTATGTTACAATACCCAGAAGAAAAAAACAGCACGTAGAGGGGCCAGAGAGGCCACTACTTCCACGCAGGCAGGAAGAACTGACCAAACCAATAAACACATCTTAGAGTTAAACCAAAACACCTGGGAAAGAGTTCAGAAACATAGGAAAAAACAAAGCTGAATCACAGAGTTGCACTGCAGACATCATATGCACTGGCATGTAGTGAACACCACAAAAGATAAGGTGCAAGTAAGCAACTGAAGCTGCACCCAGAAATATTCCTAAAGGTTAATGCGAGCTTCTTCAATCTGATACCATTGTTCCAGCGATCTCTCAAGGGCCTCCTAATAAGTGTAAGCATGGGATTAGTGTTACACAGACTGTACATGGAGCAGCCGAGTGGAAAGGAAGGGGGTAAGGAGCACGTGGCAGGTCCATGAAAGCTGAACGGACACTGTACTTAGGGCAACGCAGAGGGACAACCACCCTCTCTTGTGTGGTCTCTCGGTTTTATTTGAGGGACCTCCTTGTGTCCAAGTAACACAAGCTTCTTAGGGCAGTCTCCGTGTGATGTTGCCCAGGGCACTGACCTGAACGCACGCAGCTCAGGACACTGAAGCAATGTTTAACAAGCTCCCATTAGGAGGACAATAGAGCCAACTAAAAAAAGAACACACTGCATTCATCATCAGGAGAGACTGAAAAAGCAAGAACATACACTAAAATATCCTCTGGCTACTGGAAATTTTTGTTTGTAGATCCTTATGATGGGCTAAAATTTTGGAAGCATACACACATCCCTTCATCTTTAGCCTCAGGACATGGATTACGCATGAGTTATATCCACAACAGATAGCTTAATATGCAAGTGTAACACTATCAGAGCAGGCTTTTATTTCAAGAAATTTCTGTCTCAGCATCTGATCTGATCATTTCTTCTCTTCAGTAATTCTGTATATGTATTACTTATTTTCAACCATACCTTGCAGAACCTAGGTTCATATAAAATAAGGTGGTGATTCATCACTATTTGGCACTTATTATTCTACTAGCATTAAAAGTCTACTTTAAAATGCTTTTTTTTTTAAAAAAAAAAAGTCTACTTTAAAATGCTTTTAGTCACGTATCCTCAACTTTTTCTCCAGGTATAGAAAAAAAATGAAAAAAAAAAAAAAAAAGCTTGACAAAAACCATGGAAGTTTAGTTCTTTGCAGAACTAATTTGGTTCACAGTACAGAATGGTTCATAGAACACAGTGGGTTCACAGTACTCAAAGATTCAGAGAGAAGAAAAATATGAAAAAAAGCTAAACTTGTTCTTCAGAAACCTGCTGTGAAGTTTCCTCTTACTCCTAGCCACTAACCCAGGGTGGGCCACCATCGTGTGAAAAGCAGGAGTACCCACCCCCTTTGGACACTACAATTTACTTAAGGCCAGAGGCAAACAAGAAACTCTCTAATTCAACAACCTTCATTCCGTAGGAAGTCATGATTTCATATTTCAAGCACATCTTGTATAAAATCACCCGCAGAACCAGACCTGCTGTTCATCAAGATGTAAGAACACTGGGCTAAAAAGCCACTCGTTGCCAATGAAGCCTTCCTGGGGTTGCGGCTGCCACCCCTTACTTCTCTCCTATTCCCTCTTCCCTGTTCTTGTCCGGATGGGCACACGGCAACACTGCCCACCCACCACCAGCCTGTACCTGATCTTCCAGGTCATTACACCGCCCTCCTTTCCCCTGCACGGGATCTACAGGAGCTGAGAACCTGCTCTTCCCTCTTCAGCCTCACGTGGTCTCCAGCAGCAAACAGGAGCTTAGAGCACTCACTTGCACAGGATTTGCTTCACTTTGCACACACACAAAGCAGTTTTGTGCAGGTTAGCAAAACTTCAGATTCAGTGTATCAAGCTCTAAAGCTAAAGCACATCAGCTGCCTGCCTAGATACACAGAGGGCAAAAGCTATACGAAGACTGGAGTTCTCTACAGTGAACTTGGTCCTTCCCACTTCAAGGCAGAACACATCTGGACCGCAACCTTCTGGCGTCTAGTTAGTGCCAACTATTGTCAGGAAAGTATCCTAAAGAGAAGAAGAATTTAGAGGCTTTTGTCAGGAGCTCCCTTTCCTGAGCATAGTTCAGGGTAGTAAGAACAGAGCAATGACTTAGTTCTTTCCACCCTGGTGAAGCCAGGGGAGCTCTGCACCAGCTGCTTTGTTGTGAGGAAGATGCGTCAAATTATCAGTGTTTTTGTTACACCCCTGAGAGAGGCAAAACCTTACTGCAAAATGAATTCAAGCTGGCAAGTCAAGGTACCAGCAGGACAAGCTGTGCTAGCTAACGAGGCCCTCCCTTCATGCACACGAGGGCTGCCAGGGCCTGTTTTCCCCAACACCCCCGGGCCTGCCCCAGTGACCGCTGCAGCGTCATCCCCCTGCCAGGACCTCGTCAGCCTCCCCCTACCTAACACGTTGGCTGCCTCTTGTAGGAGGGCACACGGCGGGTGCACACAGGCCATCACTTGCCTTGATGCAGCTTGACACCTCTATTCTCCAGGAGCCAGATATTATTTCGGGAACACCCACCAGTCTGTTGATAGAGGCTCCCCCCAGGACTCAGAAACCTCCACCTCCCAACCGCAGCAGCAGCCAGTTCTGCCTTAGGTGAAGCCTCCCTCTGTGCTCTGATGGCAGGAGGCAGAGTAAACCCTTCATGTCAAGAAATGTCTCCTCTCTCCTGTAGAAATTCTGGGGATATGACCTCTCTTTCTTCTCTGACTATAAAACAATGTGATCCTGTTGCTCGGTGCTTCTTGCTTTACTTCTGGATCTACAATTCAGATGTCAGCACCAACACGTTTTATCAGATTAACCCAACCCAGCAGGTAAGTTTTCATTTCTGTATCAAATACCCACAAAGATCCATAAGCACATGCTTTTGAGTACAACTCTGTCTTTCGAAAGGCCTTTCGAAACCTCTGCCTGCAAACATACAGGGATGGCCCAGAAGTCACACATAGTTGGGCCCCAACGTTCACAAGCTCCTGCGGGAGCCGCTGGTCGTAACGTGACCCGAGCAGCAGCAGCAAGTGCTGGCGATGAAGCATTAAACCAAAGGAAACTGGGATGACTCCTAATCCAGAGCTGAGCAGAAAGAACAGGGTAAACTGCAGAGCAACTTGTGTGCAGGCCCAAGTTTCAGATGATGGTGCAAATGGCACCTTGCAGCTGAACTGGCTGTGTGCCAGGCACAATTTGGGTAACATCAGTGGGATCTTTAAAGGATGCTCCAGATTGGAGAGAAGGGCCATGGTGTGTGGAAGAAATCGACCTAGTCCCAGCAAACCCACTTTTTGCAATGCCTCGGCTGTATTATAACACTTGTAGGTGTATTGCTGTGTGTATTACACAGAATATCCATGTCTGTATTAAATACTATTATACTTCTCTCCAGATCTGTTTAGGCTTTTCTCTTAACTAGAAAAAAACTTGCAAGAAGGCAGGATCTTTCTGACAAAGTCCCCCAGTTTCCTTTGCCACTCATCCATGACAGGCCCCCCTACTGAGATTTCTGACTTGATTTTCTCAATAATTCAACTGGATAGTTCAACGATTCATAGCAGTTCCAGCAGTCTAATTAACAGCATGCCCTGATTTCTGAGCTTTGAGGGTTTTTTTTCCATTTTAGAAAATGTTGATTGCTCTTATTATTCCATGGTCAGTTAATTATCTTTCTGACCCTTGATAACCAAGCAATGATGTACCTCACTGCTGATTTTGCAAGTCTCGATAGCAAGCCTGGAAAAAGCCTGCCACACACAACTGCAATTCTGTGCAGTTAAAAAAAAAAAAAAAAAAAAGTGTCAAAGCAATTTTTTGGTTTACTTTGTGAATTCAAATGAAGTTGCTGATTATTCTGGCTGCTACTGGAGGAAATTTAATCCTGCCTTGCAAGACTCCTACATAAGTCATGACCAGTAGCTTGTGCTGGTTCCAATTCAAAAATCCAACCACCACAGAATTTCACTCTTAGGCTCCCAGAAGGGCCCTAACGGGGCAGAACGAGCAATACTCCAGTAGAGCTTTCACAAGCCAGCAATCCAGCTCCAGCAGGCTGCTCATTAGGGAGGGTATTTTCCTGATGTCAAACAGGTAACATGGAATTTATGCTAAGGTTTCTTTAGCAAAAAGGGGCATTATATCATTTTTAAGATCAATTAAAGGGAGTCAGTATAAAGTGAACAAGCTATCTATATTTCTCAAATTGCTTTTTAGAATTATCTAGCTGACAGATAATACATGCTTGACAGCATAAAGAGAAATAAGATTAACAGAAAGCAGGCACTGATTCTTTTTTAAATGGAACTTTAAAATTTGACCTCAAAAACTTCCCAAAGGGTCTGTACACTCAGTATGACAAGGCAGATACTACGCTTAGAATTTCTTGAAAGGAGGTAGGAACTCTTTGAGAACTATAATCCTGTTCAGTACTTATTCTTCAGCTGTTTTAATTGAACTAAAAGGAAAATATGTATATATTATTTCTTGAAGGGATGCTTTATTTCTCTACCTCAGCAACAAATGCAGTAACCTATATAAATCACAAAAGGAATTCCTCTAAAGACCACAGAAACGAAACCGAAGTTCTCTCTCCTTTTTTTTTTTTCCTTCTCTTTTTCTTTTTGGCATGCAGGTGATGTCTGCACTTATCTGAAGCTGGCATAGTTCAGACAGGATTCAAAGCTCCTAAGGTGCCAGCTCTAGAAGGAAGTAACTCTACCATGGCTCCCCACACATTTTTTCTATCCTCCTCCTGTTATCTCTGAAACAGAGGACATCTAAAGTCCTCAAGCTATGTGATACAGCCCCACTGATAAGACGATAACTGTCAGCAAGAGGAAAAGGCGCGTACTACACATGGTATTTTCAAAACATTCCAATTCAGAAGTAATGAAAGGCTTGGGACCACCTTGTGTTGCCAAGAGCTGCACGGGAGCAGCGAGCACATTTCTCTGCCCCACTTCCTGAGGAGCAGGAGCGTGACGCGGCACTTCTGCAATCGGTGGAAAGGTATTGCACACACGGCTCCTCCCTGTCGAGCACCTTGTTTGCCAGCTCGTGCAATGCTCCGTGCAGTGTTACGGGAGCTGGCTGGAGATGGGAGTCCCTTGTGTATGCAGGAAATATAAAAAGCTGCACTGAGGTGCTTGTTTGTGCTCACAGGCACATCACTGGAGAACACCGATGGAAATGAACACGGTTTAGTCGATCAGTTAGGCTGATCCAACTGCATCTTCATTTGGCTTCTTCATCTGTTGTCACAAGCAAATTCCAGACAGCTGGACAACTCCAGTGCTCAAGTCAGTGCTCCAAGTCACAGAGAGTCAAAACAGCCAAATTTCAAGCCACAACCATGCAAAGCAATTCACTTGGACAAAATCAAATTAATGCTAAGACTGAGAATTTATTATAAATTGAGAATCTACTACCTTGCTGTCTATTTTCTTCAAGTTAATAAGGCATAAAGCCCTATGTAACATCACCTCTTTTCATACAGCATTTCTTTAGCTGGTTCAAAGGCCTGAAAACCCTTCAGCTGTGGTGTGGCAGCGGCATGTGGTGGTGACAAGCTTGACTCTCCAAAGAACACTCTTCCCCAAAGGGGAGTGCCTCATTTAATTGGAAAAGTCTGGGTCTGACTAGAGCAATAGCAGGTGTCAGGCCCCAATAAAAAAAAATCTCATTCTCACTGCGGCTTCAATATGAACTTCCCCTCACTGACCATCACTGTAAGTGTTCAGTTCTATCTGCACAGGTCCTGTGAGTTTCAGCTAGTCGTATTTAACCCTGTTCTCCACAGCAAGGCACACATTTTTCCTCCTCAATCCCAGATTTCCCAAGTGGTGCATTGATGTCACTGATCAACACCACCACAAACTTGGCCAGACTTCCAGCAAAAACTTGGGACTCGCTCTCTTAATTCCTGTGCTTCTCAACCAAAAGTCAATCTCTCCCCAAAGGTTTATAAATTGCTGTTCTAAAGGATAATAGCATCACTGAAGCTAAGAACAAGTCATTGTTTAAGAGACAATTTTCTAAGTGGTAAATAAAATACAAATAAACATGGGTTATTCTGTAAACTATTAGAACTGCTTATTTACAAACATCTGAGAAGGCTTAAAAAAAATCCAAATCTGATGTTCAAGGCAAGGACTGCTGAAATGGGAACTCAAAACAATACCGGATCATTATTTTTCACAGTATGCAGTTTCTTGACTATCTCAAACTCTGGTTCTGATCTCCCTGCAAAAGATGAATTTTACCTCTTATCTAGGAAATCCTTTCAGGGAAGTAAGACCATGAACACCTTTTTTCCTGGGGAAAATAAGGCTGGCTCTACAATGTGATTTAAGCCAAGATAAGTGCATTGCTTTCTCAATTAAAAACGAGCCAAAAAAAAAAAAAAAAAAAAAAAAAAAAAAAAAAAAAAAAAAAAAAAAAAAAAAAAAAAAAAAAAAAAAAAAAAAAAAAAAATCCCACAAAAAAACTACCCACTCTTTCTCACAGAGCTCACAGGGACTTTGCTGGTAAAGCAAACCACAGCTCAGAATGACCTGCAACAGCTTTTTGAGAATGGGTTACACGTTATATGTCTTGAAATCCTTTATAAAAGGAGGCTTAGATTAATTCTTCACAGGTATTTTGTCACACACACAAAAACACACATACCTTTTGCTTTAACAGTTGCTGTTTCAAAGTAACTGAAAATTTACATGTTTGTTCAGGTTTTACTCTAGAGTAACATTAAACTAAGACTAAGGGCGGCAATAATTAAGCAGAGAGATTATTTAAAAGGATCTTTGCTTAACTCAGAGCCAACTTTCCCTCTGTTGCCCCATCTTGATGCTGCCACGGGATGCAAGGTCCAAAGTTTATGATGCAGTTTACACTATATGATTCAGCGCCTCTCAGACACATGTACTTCTAGAATGAAATTATTGTAATACTGGCTTAAGAACAGTTTGTTTATCAACATCAACTTGCAAATACACTTTGTGAGATTTTTTTTCTTCTCATGCTTCTAATCTGGGATTTCAATCCCACCATAAACATAAATATTTCCATATGAAAATATTTAAGAATAGAAACACTGTCCTGCAAGTTTTACTAAAGAATTTTCATTACTCATTTCATTGATCATGAGAACTACTTAATAACAATTTTCAATATTTTCTTTTAAACTATCAAAATTCTTTATGTATAGATCAGTACTATAATCTTTCTTGCACAAAGTGACAGCACATCCTGCTGTTTTTTTTTTCCAGTGGTTCCGTAAATCCCGTATCTGGAACCACCAGTATACAATACAAGGAGTGAGAAAGAGTGACATATTTAAGGCAGGCCCTACCTGTACACGTCCTCCATTTGGTCCTTGGTGTAGCCTTTCCCACCTTCACCGGCAGCCGACGCGCGGCCCTCCTTGGTGCCATGGGGCTTGCTCTGCTCGTTGCTGCTGCCTGGTTTTCGGCAGTAGGCGCCTCCTCCAGCAGCACTTCCATTCTTCATAATAGCTTCCAACAAGACTACAAAAGAATAGCACACAATGGCATCATTATAGGCATTACTGCTAAAGCCAGGAGCTTTCAAGAAACTTTAACTGGAGTACCACATTGATCACCTGCTGAATCCCCCTTTCTTATTAACCACTGCTTTGTAGCACAGATGAAGCCAGTCTAGCGACTGCTTCTCATGGCAAAGCAATGGGAAAACATGTCAAAACTAGTGAAGGGACTCCCCTCCATCTCTGCCAAGGTAATTTAAGAGAATATGTCCCGTTCCTTTATTTCTGGGTGTTTTTAGAGACACGGCTGACATCTGAATAAGCAACTCTAACCAGAAAGGGGAACTAATCTAATACACTAAAATTATTCCAAACAGATACCAAGTTCCGGTATCTCCCAGGATTGCGCGGGCTGGTCCTGGCAGCAGATTCATTCATCTTTATAACACAGTGAGAGGAGGGAAAAAAAAGAGTAATGGTCCTTGCAATAGAATTGATAGCGTGCACAGGCCCGGAGGAAAGAGAAAATAGGCAGCACTTCAGTCCCACCTTGCCTGCGGAACAGGAGTAGATGTTATGGCAACACTGGCAATCCCTGATTCCAGATAGGAGGCAGTTATGACACTGCTGTTCTTGCTGCTAAACAACCCAAAGGCAGTACCCTAATGTGTGGGCCTGGCTTAGGACATGGGCTCGATCCCCGAGTCCAACAAGGAATTTGATTGCACTCATGTCACAACCGACTCCATCCTTAGCTGGGTAACAGTCCGGGTATACCTGTATATCAGAAAAGCATTGAGGACACAGTCATGACTAGGGTGAGGAGAACCTGAGAGATGCAGGCACAACTCCAGCTCTGTCGGGCTGTGATGTCCCCTAACAGGGCTTTCTTTAAAGCAGCACATTGTAGCTGCTACAGAACACGGCCATTTGTAACGTGAGCTGTCACTGGCCATGCACGGATGCTCTCTATCCCGTCTGGACAAAACTGCTGAAATTCAAATGACTGTTAAATGCCACGGATAAGTCAGGACCAGCCAACTACACTCAGCTCTTGCGTCCTGAATCTTAAAACTGGCATACTTCTGTTAACTTTCAAATCCTCTTTCCTTCCATCATCCAACGGATCTCAAACATGTCTATTTCAATAGACTATCAGACATGAACTTGCCTTTTGGTTTCTGGATACAAGTCTGTATTTTGAGGTGTCTGGCTTATCAATCCCTTGAACTGAATCCCTGGAATCACTCTAACCTGAGGGACAGCACAAGAAGCATTATGTAGGTAAAACATCAACTATTAAATATATTCTTTACCCTTACTAAAAAGAAGTCCTTCAGGCCAAGATTTACCCTTAATAAAAAGAACTCCTTCAGGCCAAGATGGCAAATTATACATGGCAAATCTGTTTCATAAACAGCTAAGAGTTACTATCTTCACTAAAAAGGTCATTATTAAACTAAAAATATATTCATTGTGAAATAATGCTGTAGCTTCATTGTTAAAGAAAAAAGCATTTTCTTCCAGGAGAAGGAGCTTGAGGGACTTTCTCCTAAATCGAACGAACGATTTCTCCTCCAACAACAGAGTATTATTGCAGCAGCAAACTGAGATCTCAAGCGCTATACAGCCTGTGTCTCAGACACCATAGGAAAGAAAAGGAGGAGGAGCTTTATTTAAGGAAGAGAACCACTTTCTTCAGATGTGCTTTTCAGCCCCCAGTATTTGCTCAAGTTTTACTGCCTGCTGGCCAGAGCAGTCTGAAGGCTTCAGACTAAGAGCTGTGCCCAGCTCAAGCAGGCCAGGCTGCCGGCCCCTCGGGGTGACCACATCAGCCTTCTCCACTGCATGGCACAAATAAGCCACAAGCTAATACCGAAATGCCCAGGGGCACACCGAGAGGAGCTGCTCACAGCAAATGAAAGGAAGGTCTTGAGAACAGGACAGCTCTAATCCCATTACAGACTATAACTGAAGTACATACCCAAATACATTCATTAGGTTCTTCTAATACTATCTCTTGTGGTACTGCTTCAATCATTCATTCATTCACTCACTCACTCCAGCACTTGAAATAACATGCCAACAAGATGACTTCGTCTACAGGCTGAGAACTAACCAAGAACACAGATTTGGAGAGGCAGAGTCTTTAAAAGGAGCGTTTCTGGTCCAAGATTGCTCCCATTAAATGAGAAAAGAAAACAGTATTTTATTTTGTCTTCTATTTTTGTGCCCTTTCATCTATAGTAAAGTTATCTTTATTTGGAACTGCACGGCACTGGACATGTGACTGTAACTTACCATCCATTAACAATCAACAGTTTTGCAAAACCAGAGTTTTTATCGGAATTTCTGTAGAACCTCCCCATCCCAGCGACACTGCCTGCAAACCACTAGCAGCAACAATGGCAGAAACCCCGGCACAGACACTAGCTTGTGTCTTTAACCCCAGTACCTACTTAGAGCACTGTTTAGAGCTAAGCCTGTTCAAGGACGCGCGTGCCTGCGCAGCGCTTCCAACGCCATCGCTTCCTAGTCATCCTTCTCAGACGTCCCAGGCCACGGCGGAGCTGCGCTCCTGAGAAGACCAAGCCGGCTCCGTGCAGAAAATGTTAGAGAAGTGCGAGCTTCTTAAGCCTGCAGGGCACAGCGTATGCAAAATGCTATTGCTCTGGGCTTAAAAGGAAAGCCAGACAAAGGGCCTGCGGGCACTGTATTGCTCTAATAAGAGATTCAGTTCACGCATTCAGAAGCAAGACTTCCCTGAACTTCTGGTGGTAAATCCAGCTTTTGGAATGGTGCTGCTAACAGTGTGTTAAAGACAACTTTCAGTGTGCATACAAATATTTTAAAATGGGATATGATTGTGAAATATAGATGTTAGAACTGATAAACTAGAACTCACACACCACCCCAAAAAAGTAAGCTTACTTCTGAAAATAAATGTTTGCTTTTCAATTCAGCAACTCAAATCATGGAAGAAATTATAAGTAGCACTGAAAAACAGAGTTGTGCGTACCAAAACCTACCAAGTGCAAACTTTACTGTCACTTCTGCCTTCCTCTCCAAAAATGGCATATATGCTTGGAAAGGAACCTTGTTCTTTGTTAACTTTATATCCTTCCTTACAGATCACCACCTGACAGGCAATTAGTTTCCATTCAGTTGCAAGACAGATAACCACCAAAAACCATGCTCTAGCTTAGTATTTTGATGCAACAGATGAACTGCAGAATGATTTTCCAGCAAGGGACGACGGTCAACACGTGAACCGCTACTACCAAGTTATTTGCTAAATATCACTGAATAAACACTGACCTCATGTTTCACACCACTACACCTCAAAACAGCCCTGCTGCAGTCAGCGTATTTCAGGCTGGAGCCTCGTTTTAGCAAAACTCTATTTCAGCAGGGACTGACCCAGCGCTGAGTGCAGTTTAAACGCAAATGTGGCCAAAGACATAGCAGCCAGGGGCATACAGTGACTGCCAGGCCAATTCCTGCACCTCCGGGCTATTTTCGGGGACTAGCAGCCTCAGGGGTGCTCTGCTCCTCCCCCTCTCTCATCACAGCCTTTAACACTCGTAACCTGCTCTGCCTTTTTCATCCTGAGCTCTGCAATAATTTTTCTCCCTCCATTTCTTTCTTTAGTCCTCCTTTCTTCTTCTCTCCTCCTCTGTCTTCTTTATGCTTGCTGGAGATGGGCTGATTCCCATCCAAAACAGCCAGCACTATGATTCTTGGCACTGTTATCACAGACAGAATCTCTTTTGTGAAATGGTGGGCAAGTGTTCCCAAATTTATGATGAATATATCTCATGGACAATCCCTGACTCCAGAGAAAAACGAGTAAGAACTATCTTTGAATACATATCCCAAAAACAAAATAAGCAGACACAGTGACAAGTGGGGTTGCACCATATTGTCCTGTCTCCGCATAAAACCAACATATTATGATTGTAAAGTAAGAATTTGTGCTAGGATTAATGGAACTTACAAAACCTTACCTGTTCCCTCCTCTTGGGTATGCACCCTGACACAGCTTTTAATTGAGGCAATGAATTTGGATAAATTGCAGTGAATTCTGAAGAATTAGTGTTTTGCAGCATTGATCCACACTGGACTTACTAAGAAGGTGACAATGAAATTACAAAGCAGTAATTTTGCTTTTTCTTAGTCAGGGTAAAATTCTGATTCTAACTTATTGCCCATCTTCCAGATGCTGTCCTGAAAACAAGTCATTCTATGTCCTTACAGCCAACTATACTTACAAGGGGGTTCACAAACTTCAAAATAAGTAAATAACTGAGTTGTTGCTATTGTGTGAGGTAAGAGAACGGGTTGAAGAAGCACCACCAACCTCCACAGCTAACAAAGCCAAGCACAGAGATATAAAAAGTCTACAGAGTCGCCGAATTTCTAAGTACCTAGTTCAAATCAAGCCTAAGGCCTGATTTTTCAGTGGTACTAGGGCATCTGCAACTGTCATTAGCTTCAGATGGAGCTTTAACCGCCCACCAGTTCCATAAGCCAGGCCCTTGTTTCAAGCTGAACACCTGAAAAATGAGGTACAAACAATTAGTAGCCACTAAACAGGGAAAACGGAGTCAAGTGGCTTATTTAACATCACGGAGAAATTCTACGACGCATTTAGTATCACTACACAATTCCCCAGATTACCGTGACCGCAGGGCCATCCCTCTCTTCACCAGATCTGTACCTCTTTTGTGACACACTTTGCTCATTTCCACAGCGAATAAAACAAGTGTCCTAGAGACAATAGCCTAATTAGCCATCTATTTCTTGCACTGAACACTTCACAATGCTGGTTATGTAGCAGCAGTCCTACTTAAAAGGAAAAAAAACCCAAACTCTCAAACTATAAAACAGATGTGGACACGTGAGAACTACTGTAACTCTCAAATTGGAGGCGTAACGCCACCATAAGCTGCGTGGAGCAGGCAAAGCCATTTCAGCCCCTTGAATGGAAGAGGCCCAGCTGAAACTCTCAGGCTTCCTGCCTCCAATACAGCTTCCAAAGAGCCGAACATGTTCTCACACAGGTCATCTTCTTCAGTCATAAAAACTGAGGGGAAGAAGACAGTTTTTCATCTGGTTTTGAGAGGTGCGTGATGTGACAGGAGTATTAAACGTGCCACCTTCTTGCTCCAAACAAAGCAGCAACAACTACCTTCTTTGCTGTTGATTTACCTTTCTTGTAGAAAAAAAAAAAGAAAAATAACCCCTCCAAAACTGTTTACTCTTAAAATAAATGGGGACTGATAAAATATATCCTTAGCATATTGATTTTACATTAAAAATAGCTAAGATATTAAAGAGGATAGAAAACATTTCCTGAACATATGCCTGACACTAAATGAGAAGGCAGGCCTCAGAATTCATCTCTTTTTGAACTTGACTTTGGGTGAAACGTTTATCCTAAGCATTCTGTGCTCTACTCCACGCCACAGCAAAGCCCTCAAGGCAGTCCAGAGCGCTGAAGCCTTTCCTGAATCCCTCCAATGATACAGGCAACTTAAGGGAGAACTAGAGGAATGCAACAAGTCGTTGCATTCACGATATGGACTTGACTTTTGACAAAGCGCAACCAAAAGACTCCAAGAGCTGCAACAGCGCCATGCACCTCAGAATCTGCGCCTTGCCACTGCTCCTGTCACTTAGTTCAAAACACATTTTGTTATTTTTTAAATTTTGGCAAACAGCTGCCTAGAGAGCCATTTAAGACACAAGGGAGCATCCAGGCCCATTCTTTCTGCCCTCTACCACGGCTAAACTTGTGCTTGCTTCCTGTTCAGCTACCGTACAACAAAAAGGCAAAATAAAACACCATCCTCCTCGCCTCCCTCCCCCCTTCCAAAAAACCCACCACAAATAATTGATAAAGCAAAGCCCGGGCTGGAATTTCAGCTGCCCGCCCGCGCTGCAGGGCTCTTCCTCTCGCCCTGAGGCCTGGGCTGCGAGTCAGGGCCAGGCTCAGCGCCCCTCACGCCCATTAAACCGCTGGCCGAAATAAAAAATAACAACGGTAATAACGTGGAAAAGAAACGGGCACGGGGGGAGGGGGCACCTGAGCCTCCCCGGGGCGTCTTTACCGGGCCCCTTCCAAGGCGACTCCCGGGCCCCCTGGGCCGCCGCACGTTAACGGCCGCCCGTTCTAACGGCCGCGCCGCACGTTAACGGCCGCCCGTTCTAACGGGCGCGCCGAACGTTAACG
>VZSG01000337.1:143431-155279 GCA_013398315.1 Nothoprocta pentlandii
GGGGCGGGAGCTCGTGGGCTCAGCGCGGAGCGGAGGGCGCCGGGAGCGCGTCCGGCTGCATGTGGGCGGCCCCGCTGGAGTGTGAGCCGCCGTGTGCGTGCGGAGCGCCGGCGCTGCAGCGCGGCCGCCTTGCGTAACGCGGCGCGGCCCGAGCCGCGCCCGGGCCTTTCTGTACCCCCAGCAAGGTGGGGAGCCAGAGAGAGCCTCCCGGGAGTGCTGCACACGAGAAACGCAGTCCTTGAAAGCCCCAGCCTCCCCCAGTGCACACGCACACACACACACACACACACACACACACAGACATAAATCCTTCGTGCAACGTTTCCCGTTGCATTGCTGTTGGCGGTATTCCTTGTGGGATCCCTTTGTGCATCCCTTGTGTGCACGGGAGCATCCCTCCCCTCCTGCCGGCCCTCACCACCGCTTGTCACTGCAGGAGGCTGCAGGTGAGGAAGCAGGGCACTCCAAAGCAGGGCAGGCTCAAGGATGAGGGGTCCGCCAGAACCTGTCCAGTGCCCAGCCCTGTCCGTGGTTATTCCTGTTTGCGCCTTGAGACCCCAGGGAGCGGGAGGTCTGCCGAGACCCCACAAGGGAAGCGCTAAAGGCACCATGGCGCTGCCTCGGCCTGGGGAGCGCCCGCTGCTCGGCCGGAGCTGCTTCCACAGGGAGTCACATGGAGCCCCTGGAAAGGAGGCTCCCTCTCGCCCAGGGTAGTCTAAGGTCAGGGAAGGGCTCATGCAGTTACAGAGCAGCCTACGAGTGATGCCTGCGCTCCAAACCAAAGCTTCTACTGGGCCTTCTTTTGAGGGGATCTTTATGCCACACAAAGAGACCATTTGATAATAACTTCCAGTAAATTCTTCAACCGACAGCCTGGACACGACACGCTTCGCTCCCCATCCAAATCCAGGGAGCTCCAGCTCGCCCGGCTGGCACCTTGGGCCCTGGCGCCCCGAGCCCTTTGGGCTGGTGGGCACGCGATGCGGAGCAGCGCTTGCGGCGGAGCCCTGGAGCCCCAGGCGCCCGCCGGCTGGTGGCCCCAGCCCAGGGAGGTGCCAGCGTGTCACTGCTGCTCACACACACACACACGCACTCGGTTTTATTTTTACCTCGCTCTTATGTAAGAGCCGCGTGATTACCCAGGGCAATCCTGCCTCCGACCCAGGCATCTCCCTGCCTGCTTCCAACTGCAGCTGAACCATCCATGCTGAATTCAGGTCTTTCCCAGTGTAACCTTCAATTAATGCAGTGCAGATGCACTTCAAAACCTTGACAATGTTGCCCCAAAATGAACACTTATCCCTGTTTTCTCCTTTTTTTTTTCTTTTTGGCAGGTGCCATTTCCAAGGCAGGGTACTTATTTCTACTTCAGAAAAATAAAACAACTAACCTACAAATGAGTTCTGAGGTTTTGTGTGTTGTTTTATCTCTTTTTGCTCTTTAAAAAAAAAAAGACCCCTAGCTATCCATAGTGCTGTTGCAGAACATCACAGATCTTAGTTTGAGATGATATCAAATTCACCTGGGAGTATCAAACACGCCCAGGCAGAAATCCTGCATAAAGTAGTGAATAAAGAGCTTTTAGAGGTAACACTATCTCGGTGTCATGAACTTTACTAACATAAACACAAACCCACTGCTTCGGACATTAATAAAGACATATGTCCTTTAACCTCAATGTCAAAGGGTCCCAAGCAAGAGGAATACAGCCCCAAGTTTAACAGGAGACGGAGCTGAGAACAGGAGCTTGCTCACAGCAAGCTTTTCTCCAGAACTTTTTCTCCACTTCTATAGCCACCCAAAGACACAGAGCTCTAAGGCACAAGTGCCGAGCACTAGAGCTCCTCTGCCAGGTCTCTTCTGCTGCTTGCTGAGACAGTCAAGATTTAAACTTTGCTATCCAGGTTGCTCGTACTGGGTGTCACACAGGGCACAAGCCACTTCAGGAGCTCAAGCAATTTTACATCAGCAAAACAGACAGAGGGGCAAGTAGTTCAGGTGCCTCCAGCCGCTCAGCAGCTACCTACCAGCAGCAGGAGTCCACGTCCCAGGGAAGGGTGGTGTTGATTCATCGGAGCCAAACTATCAGTGTAGCTGTAGAATGCACTTAGCATGGGTCTCCAGACAGTGTAAGATTTTTATATATATATATATATAAATCTTAGCTGTTGATAATATACATATATATATGTAATATACATATATACATGTATACATATAACATATGTATACATGTATATATGTATACATGTAATATACATATATATATGTATATTATCAACAGCGTCTCCCTCCAGGCTTGCTGGCCCTCCTTCAGCAAAGACAGACCTACTTGCATCGAGCTGGGCAGAAGTGCCAAGGCAGGACCAAACTGAGAGCAGACACTCCTACATTCAGGAATTTGGCATTTTGGTTTTATAACACTGTCTGGTGCCTCTATCTATTTGAGGTGTTAGTTATTTATATCCTCAGCAAACCCCATGAGCGTTTTTTTTTTCAGTTAAAAAACCTAAAAATCAAGATTTTACAGAAGCCAGGATTTCATGAAGTCAGGATTTCATTCAACCTATGATTTTTTGAAGGGTTCTGTGTGAAGTGCCTCAGAAGGAACAATTCACCTTAAATTCATCCTTAGAGGAGTCAAGTTCCAGGCCATAAGACCCTCTGGAAGCAGTATACTGGATGCAGCAGGAGAAAACGGATTTTCTCCCTGGTTTCTGTCCACAGCAGCCCGAGGAAGCAGAACAAAGAGGACTCCTACCCGATGGAAACGCTCCCTGCTGCAGACATTCCCGACTGCCCACACAAGCCTCCCCGGCGGCCGCAGCTCCCGGCCCCTCTGGCAGCTCCAGCCTGCACTGCAGGGGAAGGCAGCCTGGAGCTGAAGGAGGTGCCCCCCTGCACCGGTGCGTTTAAATCAAGCATAACCCCACTCAGTATGTGCAAAGACCAGCCTAGGGAGCTACTTAAGCTAATAGAAGAGCATAAAGATTAGGTGATGATGCTACACAGAGCAGAATATGGAAGTAGTCCTTAATCACCCTACACTAGGTGACAAGGATCTCAACATAGCCCCACAGCCCTTCCCTCCCAATACTTAAAGCAATAAAGTAAAATTAATTTAAATACTCTATGGACAGCCCCCAAACAACTTTAGAGCCACTTATTAACACAAATAACCTCCATTTCAATCCCCTGTGTGCAAAGGGAACACTTGCCACCTCCATCCCCTTGGCACAGCCAGGCTCCTTCCCGGGAGCCCCAAACTGCTAAGCCTGCGTATCTGCTAGGCCAGCTTTGATAATGCAGCTGCCTCCTGGGGGAAAGATGGGCTTCGTGGGGCACAACTGAGTGATAATGCTCAGCTGTAGGCTACGGGGTAGGAATTGTCTCCAGAGAATTGGAAGTCAGGGACGTTGGATCACACGAACGGGCCGCGTTCTCTGAGCAAGGAGCTGGTGGGTCACGTTTGGGCAGGCGCTGCCTGCTCCCCAGAACCTCCTCCGGGGCCCTGGCTACAGGGCGCTTTCCGTGAGCACATGGGACTTGCCATGCTCACCTCTCCCATGGGCCTTCCCGCACGGATGGTCAGGAGAAGCTCAGCGCTCCGCTCACCATTGCCCTCCCACGTCTGATCAGCTCGGACGTGGACAGAATTCCTTCTTCTCTACCTGCAAAGCACGGGGTAGATGCACAGTTAGTCTGTAATGGAAATCTGTGCCTGCCGGGTTTCCACACCAGGAACCAACCCTGCACCACAACAGGATCCAACTCTAGGTTCCCTCTGAGGCAGAAGTATGAAGTCAAATTAGAGCAAAATAAGTGTTAATGACACTTAATTAACGCAGTAATTACAGCTCAAACTGAATGCCTTCAAAGAGAGACCCCAAGCAAAGAAACCCCTCACAATGACACCCTTAGGTCCTGTCCTTGTCTCAAGGACCTGAGGAGCAGGAGATAGGCCAGACCACGGGGATTAACGCAGTTTTGGGGTGAGAAACAGCTTTTGGCTCTCAAGGTCGGGACAGGATGGTCCTCACATCCAGGCAAGCCTTATCTCAAAGTCTTGACATCCTCCCTTTTGGGGTGTGAATCACAGGGATGCAGACTGCTAATTACAGCCTGAGGTTAAGTCATTAGCTCCATATAGTTCCAGGGACCTAAAGGAGGCTTGCTACGGAGAAATTCCTCTGCATTGGCTACCTTATAGATCTACAGCTGTTTTCTGGCATTTATAGTTCGTAACATCTGTGCTAGAGCACAACACATCACTGAACTGCCATTCCTTTTAGAATGGCAGGCACAACAAAGGCCAGGAGCACAGAGTGTCTTTTTTTAGGGACCTCATCTTCTAAACAGACTCCAGAGCTCTGCATTAGACACCTGAGGGAAAGATGTGCTCCACAAAATAGGTTCTGAAACTTCCAGCACATATAGGGGCATCACGAGTGAAGCTGAGGGAGGAAGAGTTCATGCCTTAATGACACTTTCAGTAGGGCTACAGAAAAGTGGGATTCACAGCATCCAGGGGAGAGAGGCCTTCCTGCAAAAACGTGATAGATTTTCCCGGTGTTTGTCTTTTTCGTTTCATCAAGAGGCACAAGGAATTGTTGCTGAGCTGAAGCGGATGATCTGAGGGGCTCACAAGCAACCCCAGGCGGGGTCTCCAGGCCAGGCAAGGGCTGCGCTCCAGCCCCACGGTGGGCAGGACGCCTGGATCGCTGCAGGTGCCTCCTGGGAAGGTGCTCAAAGTCAGGGAATCTCCATGCAGGAATGCAGAGAGCTTCGGAAATCTGATATATCTGGGGCAAAAGTAATTGCTGTATGGGGTGGAGGCTACCACGTATATATATACACCATCACATATATACTACAGGTATGCAGAGCTACCTTTTAAAATATAGTAATAGCAGTCCTTTTTTTGGGAAGGATAATTCCGGCCTATCCATTGGGTGCCTCTCCCATGGCACAGCGTTCCTTGCAGTCCTTCTGCAGGATTCTGTGAAATAACAGGGTTTTGCCTCAGTTTAGTCTCCTGGCAGGCTACAGTGTCTGGGTTAAGGAAGATCACATGCCCTGTGGCAGCACTGTTGTGTTGCACTTGGTGATGAATGGGTGCAATTGTCTGGTTTAACAGATACATTTATTAATCTAGTACCTAGGAACAGCTTCCCAAGTCTTTATAATAGATCTGCAGATAATTCTTGCATACTGGTTACCAGAGAGACTTGTACGCCCCTTATATCTCCACTTAAGTTCCTCATGTGCGCTCATACCTGCTATTAATAATAGCAGGTATTAATAATATCATAAGGACTTGTCTGAGCAGCTCTTGGCTTTGCTCTCCTTCAGCCAGCTGCAGAAGGAAGCTGCAGCTAACAGGCCAGGGGACATCAAAGTCTGTCAGAGATGGTGCCAGCTAGAAACCCTTACCCTTCATCCCTCCGTTGCCTTATGGCAGAAAACATTTCCTATGGACAAACCTTTTCCTTTTTCCTTGCAGGTGCCTTGATCCTCCCTGGAGCAAGACCCTTGGCTTCCTTGTTACCACTGCTTGAGATCCATCCAGGGTGGTAGCTGAAATACATAACATTTATGCCATATTTTGTATTTCTGTATAAAGCTGCACCTGAGGACCAGCTCAAGCTGCACTCAAGTTGCAGGTGGATCTAATTTGGTTGATGCCATCTATGCTCAGAGGACACTGCGATTAAATAGGCTGGTACCAAAGAAACGCCACTTGTAGTGATTACTTTCCTAATAAAACAACTTGAATAACTCTCATAGACTAGTCACTCGTTGTTGTTTAACGCACGAGCACGCTCAGACTTAGCCTGCATTGTAAACAGTATTGAGGTTGTAAAAATCCACATATTTGGTTTGAACCATGACTGATGATGTGCTTCGAGTGCATCTTGTTTTGGTTTCACAGTCCTCTTTCTCTCAGGAGTTACGTTTCTGCCATTGCTCTGTTGACTAAATGGCTTAGAGTTAATTTGAAACAAAGTGCAGCAAACTTTAAAAAACAAATAAGAAAGGATGAACACGGAGTTTCACTTCTGTTTTTTTTCAGTGCAGCTGTGTATTCGTTACTCCTTTCCTCTTTCACTGAGGCTTCAGTTCCAGGAGCAGCTCTTCCCGGTGCCGACACGGTGCTATTAACTCTCCATATCCAGGGCCACCCCTTCTCCTTCACATCCGTCTTTCAGCCGGAATGGAGGAGCTAAGTGCTCCTGGCCCCAACGGCTGCAGTGCAGCACGGAGACGCGGGGAAACCACTGCCAGGAAAAATCAACAGGGGGAAAACTGCGTTTCCCTGAATACTGCTGCTTCCAGGTTTCCAATCAAAATGCTCTTTTGTAGGAGCTGGAAAGGGTTCTTCACAATTTGTTCTGTGAAGATGCAAGGGAAAACAGAAATGCCATCTGCCCCTTGGAACAGCAGAGAGAAAATTCACTAGGGGGCTTGTGCTTTCCTTGCCAAAGTTGATGCATATAGAAGTGATCTAATTTCTTCCTTATTGGTAAAAGGTGGCCACACTACAGTCATTATTTAGTTCTGGATCAACATCCTGAGCTACCTTTTCCTCATGGTAAAAGCTGATTTTTTTTTCATACAAGTAAATCAAACTCACTGCTGAAGTAGCAATCTGTGTAGAAATGGATTTATGACACAAACAGCGTGCCCCTCACTGAGTAATGTGTGATTAATATTAACACGTTCTTGTTTTTAGCCAGCTCCAGGGAGAACTGGAGGCACCAGGGCATGTTTTATACAGAGAAAAACACTGATTTCATGCAGCCAGGCCTTGTGTCAGTGTGAATATAACGTTTACTGACATGCCTTTACAGTGACAACAATCATACCCCATTTAGGAAATGAAGGTAGCTTCTTTGTTGTTATTAACCAGCTTAAATAGCATCTTCTTGAACAACATGAGCTTTATGTGTTTGTGAACAATACAAGATTCAGCATATTTACTAAAAGTGAAATACTTCTCCAGATAGTGCAGCTCTTACAGTTCTGAGCATTTGCCTTCATTGCCACCTTGGCCTTCCCAGTTTTTGCCCACTGAGGGTTATTTGTGCATGTGGCTTTTTGATTTAATCCTTCAGAAAGAAATTGTGCTTTCAAGAGCTCACTTTGCCCAGAATTTGCATAGCAAAGTTGGAAAGTGGGTATTAGATTTTACATGTGCTTTCGTCTCTCGTAATTTAGGCCCTTCTCCTCAAGACTTTATTAGAAATTTCTGCATTGTTTTTGTTTTCCTAAACCAAAGATTTGTACCGAGAAGCAACAGACCCTGGAGTTTGACCATTATTTTTCCAGCTAAATTAAATATACTGTGAAAATGCTTCACAGTCTCATCAGAACTATATACCAGGGCACACATGGAAAGGATCCAGATTTCTTAAAACATAACGTAGCTGAGATAGAACAAATGAAATCGCCCCAACGGTGGCAGTATAACCTAAGAAATGAGAATCCTACCTAACACACAAAAGGATGAAGGGTTTCCTCTTCAGTGGCATTTTTAGGCTGAGTCATGACTGCCGAGGAAGCATCCTCCTCCCCCTCCTCCTCCTCCTGTGCAGGGAGGGGTTCTTGGTGAAACCACAGCACAATCCTTACCCTGCTTAAAAAAATAATAAAAAAAAAGGAAATAAAATAACATTTTACTCTGTACAAGGTGAGCACTTTGCACGGGACTGATGTTGTCTCATGGCCATGCAGTTCTGGTCCTCGGAGCAGGGCAGACGTTGGTATCAGGTACGAGGCACGAGGTACCTCGCGTTAGGGACACGTTTCCTTAGCTGTGAGGGCAGACAGCTTGGCGGCACCAGGGACCCCCGCGGGGTTAGAGCAGAAGAATAAAGGCACAACCGCCCAGCTATGAAACAGCCACCTCAGGCAGCTGAGATCTTTTCTGATCAAAACAAAACCAGACACCCCCTCGCCCTCCCCCAAATCCTCTTGAGCTTAGCGGAGGTTTTGCATCATCTGGTATTTTGCACCTTTTCTATTTCTCCTGAGGCCCCTGGGGCAGGGCCCGCGTCCTCTGCTGCTCCTCCAAACCCCGATACAACACACCCCACAGCCCAGTGCAGACCTGCCAATTTAGATGAAAGATATTAACGATCCACAGGGTAAATCAGCATTACCATTCGTGAAGCCACTTCCTTGGCACAAGGAAAGGAGAGCAAGAAGAAGAACAAACCTCTTTCCAGGTCCAACTTGTCAAATACAAAGATTCACCTGTCCCGGTGAAGCCTTGCAAAAGAAATAAACATTTTATTGCAAAAGCTGGGAAGGTTTTAAGGAGAAACATCTGGCACAGAGCTACCTATCAGTGGTTAAGGGGCCTGGGGGCAGCATCTCTCCCTGCGTGGGGCTGAGGGACGCGCGGCGTTGCCCTTATCTCCGCGAGGCAGCCGCGCCAGCAGCCCCATCCATCAGGCGCGAGAAGGGCAGCGCTATCCGGAGATTCGTGTCCGCGCGGCAGCAGCGCCGGGGGCACGGGGAGACGGCGGGAAGGCGGCGCCCGGAGCTGCTCTCCCTCTGCCTGGGAGCCATGGGGAGTGCGAGGGCCGTGGCGCTGCGCCGGCGGGAGGGCAGGAGCGGGGCCGCCGGTGAGCCGGGGCCCTCTCCCAGGAGCGGGGATCCCAGGAGCGGGGATCCCTCTCGTTCCCCGTGGAGCACCGGGGAGGTAAGCGCGGCCGCACAACGGCGGAGACACCGGAGCCAAAACTGCTCCGGGGAACCTGGCAGCGCTGGGCCCTGGCACTGGGACAGGGGCCCTCTGCAGAGGCCGGATTTCCTCCCTTGGCACTAGTGGGATGTAAAGCGGCGTCGCTGGCTCCAGGATCCAGGTCTTGGGAAGGAGGGAGGGAGGCAGAGACCTCTCGCTGCCTTCCCTTGCCCGGGCAGATGGGGCTGCTCGTGCCGTGTTTCCTTAGGCTCCAGTTCTGGCACAAGCAGTGTGAATTTGGTTCCTGTGGGGCTTAGGGAGGATGCACAAGGGGAACGGGGCTAGTCACGAGTTTAACTTTGGGCTGATTCTGCCCCCAGGCCACCCAGTCTTGTGCGTAACCCCACCGACACCCCTGGGCTTTCTTGCTCTGGGGCAGCTTAAGCTACACACGGCCTGGAACAGGCAGAACAGCTTCTGAGCTTGAGCCTAGTGGCTCCCCTCCCGCCCCAGCTTAGGGGGATACACCCAGGCTTCCCCAGCCCCACACTTGCACGTTGCGAGGAGCTCGTGCCTTTGGGGACAGCTGGTGCTGGATGAGCTCCCCAGCCCCGTTCCCCGCAAGGGCCCGTCTGGGGAAGGTGTGGGGAGCTGCCCCGCTCCCTCCGGGCCGGACCCACCGCAGAGCCCTCCCTTCCCCGGGACCCTCCGGAGGAGCTTTCCCGCCTGCCCCGCTCCGCTTGGGGCATCGCGCACAGGAATCTGGCCCAGCCTTGGCGGGAGGCCGGCCCCTCTCCTGCTCACCCATGGGTCGCACCACCCCACGGGATACTCAGGGGCTGGTGTCTGCTCTGCACGGCTGCGGCGGCCGCCCGGGAACCGGCCCACGAGCTGCCTCGCGGGCGACCCACGGGAAAGCGGAGCGACGGGATCCACTCGTTTTAAGTGGATCCTTCATCCGCTTCAAACGGAATAGGCGGAACATCTACACGAGCCCGGGAATGTCTACGTACCTCTCGGAGGAGCGCTTTGCTGGACAACAAGGAAAGCCTGAGGCACCGTCTCCCTTTCCCGCCTCGCTGCCAGGCGGGCTGGCTGCTTCTCGGTGCTCGCTCGGATGCCGAAGCGCCGCCAAGCGAGGGCCGTGTGTGGGGCCACCCTCCCGGAGCCGGGATCCCGGCTCCGCAGCGCTTGGCCGCCTTGCTTTGGCTAGGCGCAGGTCTTGGTCCCGCCTGCACTCTAGGGAGGTTTAGGAAAACAAACAAAAACGACCCCCCACACAGAAACACCCCTAGAGTCGTGCTGAAACGGTGACCCAACACCAAAGTACCAGCGCTCCCTTATGTGCAAAAAGGAAAACCAAGATTTTTTTTCAGGAGGGAAAGAAAATCATTCAGCAATAACCAGGCCAGCCCATAATCCGCATTTCCCACTGGGATGGCTTGTGGCTTACCACAGGCTCAGGTGTTTTCTGTGCCTGCAGGCCCCACAGGTTTTGGTTGCATTATGGATGTTTTCTTCCTCAACGTGTTTGGGAACCATCCCCATCCGTGAGGGAACGTGCCACTGGCTGAATGGAGGATCTGCAACAACAACAAATTCCTCATGTTCCTAGGCTTGTAGGCCAACAAAACTGAATACTGGGAGATTTTTCATAACATTATTGCTCACCTATTTTAACTGCTTATCTTAATTAGCTAATGAATTCACTTAACTCCCAGCACTCATTATACCCAATTAGAGAGGGGCTTGAATCAGGATCCCAATTAGGAGATGAGGAGCTCCTGTAAAGCTGACAGAACTTCTTGCATTACGGACACAAGCACGGGAACCACCTGGAAGTGGCAGGAAACTCCGGACCAAGGCCCCCGAGCTCTCTAGAAGCAGCCGGGAGCGAGACACGTGGCCGCCTCTGCCGTGCTCTGAACAAGGTTCTCATGCCCAGCCCTGCAAAGGGGCGGTCGCTTTTTGCACCCTTCCACATGGGTCATATCCAACCCTCTGTAATGACCAGACGTGTCCCCACACCACAAGGCTGGCGCATTGCAGCTTCCTTTTCAGCTGCTCCGTGCCGCCTGGGAGAGCGGCACGGAGCCAACTCCAATCCCCGCTGCCCCAACTCCTCACAAAACCCTGCAGCAGTAAATTACACAGGGCCACCAGAGCAGCCTTATTCCGTGGCTGCCGCAGCCGGCGAGCCGGGACAACGGCCTCTTCCTGCTTCTGCCTCGGGCACTGAGCCGGGGCCGGTCGCCGCTGCTCGTTCCCGCTGCCGTAAGAGCGGGACAGCGATGGATACCGAAGCTGCGTGTGCTCCAGCAGATCCCCAGGAAAACCGGGCCCCAGGAGCAGGCCTGGTGGGCAGGAAAGCTCACGGAGCCGAGGAGGAGGCGTCAGCATCGGCTGCGGTCCGTGCACCATCCGCGCGGTTCCCACCAGCGCAGGCTCGCGCTGAAAGCCCCGAGCAGCGCCCAGCGTCTGCGCTGGTGTCTGCAAAGCCTGGAGCCCCCTGTCCCGGGACAACGCCCGGCCTCCGCACCTCCTCATGGCACTGAAGGATTTTAGTGCCCGTAGGGATGGGCCTCTAGTGAAGGGCTTCGCGTTCCCACACTGCGAGCCAACGCAGAGGCCAAGGGCGCTCAGTGGGGCCGCCCCACACGCAGCTTGCGGAGCTTCCCACGGGGGCGGCAGGTCTGTCCCGGGCCAGGGAGCTCTGGTCCCCGCTCAGAGGGGCTGCTCCAGTGGCCGGCTCCGTCACTGGAAGCTGGTAGGCAGCACACCGAAAAAACAGAAGAAAATGCAGGGCAGCGTCAGAAAGAAACCGGCCTCATTCTGGTCGCAGATCTCCTCTTTTTTTGTTTCCCCAAGGGTGTAACGCAGCAGACCTTTCCCTGATTTATACCCTGGCTGCGAGGAAAGCTTCATACCAGGTTTAATCTACTCTCAAATGTGGAAGTTAGGCAGCGCCCTCAGCAAAAGGGTTTATGAAGTGGTGGTATTGATGAAGGAGCTCTCACATTTGCTCACATTCCCTGCAGTTAGCAGGGAAGCAATGAGGGGCCAAAGCCCCCTCTCCCAGGGAACAAGACTCCTCCCGACAAGCTCCCCCGGTGAATTCCTCACAGGAATCTGACACCAGCTAAGTTTTTTTTTTTTTTT
>VZSG01000337.1:155364-166463 GCA_013398315.1 Nothoprocta pentlandii
TCACTAGAAAACAGTTGCAGTTTCCTTTCCTTTCCTTTCCTTTCCTTTCCTTTCCTTTCCTTTCCTTTCCTTTCCTTTCCTTTCCTTTCCTTTCCTTTCCTTTCCTTTCCTTTCATGTGTTTCCTTTCATGTGTTTCCTTTGCTTTGCTTTACTGTAGCAAAGCTAAAGTTGATATTAACTAGGGACCTGATCCCCTGCCCACCGGAGTCAGCAGAGATTTTCCTGAAGGCTTTAATGGCTGTCGGAACCGGCCCCGCATCAAGGACCACTTTGATTTCCTTTTGCTGCTGCGTTTGCTCATCTCCAACCACTTCTCCTTGGGGAACAGCTTTAGGAGGCAGCTTGGGAGCTTAGATGAGCTATGTGCTGTCGCTGCCCCCCTGCTCCTCTCTGCCGGCACACGGGAGCTCCCCTTGTCCTTTGCAGGTGCTGGCTGTCGCCGCGGCCGCCCTGCTCCTGCTCTACATGCTGCTGCGCTGCGAGAACTTCCACTTCCACGTGGCGCACGCGTACGCGCGCCTGGGCTGCCCCAGCGCCCAGCACCTGCTGGCACAGAGATACCTGAAAGGTGCCGCCGTGGGGCCAGCGCGCGCGGGGCGGGACACAAACACCAGCGCAGACCTGCGGGCCCGGTACCACCTCGTACATCCCTTCCCTCCCTTGTCTTTATCTCACACCCAGGAGCTGGAGTGGAAAAAAACGAGGACATGGCCATGCACTGGTTCAGGTGAGGTGGGAATAAACAAATCCCAGCACGGACACCGGCTCCCTCCCAGGGAAAGTCTATGGGGTAGGGGGAGGAGGGAGGCAGCAGTGCAGGGAGAGCCCTTCTCCTTGCTTGCTCTTACCTCACTGCAAAACACCGAATCTCAGCCTTTCCTCTTCTCCTGTATTTGCTCTTATCACTCCCTCCTCCCGTTTTTCCACCCCCAGACGGGCTGCAGGACAGGGCCACCCACACTCCTCCTTCAACCTGGCAGTGGGGGCTCTCACAAACATGACGGCGCCGCTCGAAGACGGGTAACGTTAACTGCACCTCTCCTTTCCCTTCCCTCCAGGGCTCAATTCCCGGTTCCTCCAGAGCTGGTCATCCAGGAGCAGCCCCTACGGCTGCAGCTGCTCTGTAAGGGCAGCTATTTTAAACTGAGCTTTGGGAGACTGAACTTAAGCTAGCTGAAAGTGGAAAACCCTGTGACTCAAAGCCACCGTGCTTCGCTCAGAGGTGCCATGTGCATGGAGTCAGGGGGGGTTTGTTGGGTTGGCCACAGGAGAAACAGGGATCCTGAGAGCTCCCAATTAATCAGTTAAGAAAAAAGAAAACAAAATGAAAATGTACAGGCAAAGGTGACCAGGAAAAGTACCAAGCAAGCTACACGATTTTCAGAATAGAGGAGAATTGACTTCACAGAAGTAACTAGGGACCTCTGATAAAAGTCTAGGTAGATAAATATCATACAGGAGCAGGTGAAACCTCATCCTACCTATTCCTGATACTGCCTTCATGTCCTCCAGGGAGGTGGAGAAGCTCCTCAGTGTGGCTGCAGACCAGGGCCTCCAAGAAGCTCGGGAGCTTTTGGAAAACATCCTCAAGAACAGGAACCGTCCGTGAGCGCCGGCGCTTTCAGCCCTGCCGCCTTCGCGCCCGGCCCCGCTGCCTCTTCTTTGCTCACCGGCTGGTCTTCAAGTAGCTGAAACATTAACAGGGCATTGCAGTTGCTTTGTGAGGTATTGCCACAGGTAGATCTACAGCAGTCATTTGTTGCAAGATGCAGGCAAATAAATCCTTTTTTTTTGAGTGAGAATTGAGGTTGAATTGAGTTTCCCCAGTGAGCAGTGGAGATGAGCTCCAGGCTCAGCTTCAACACCAAGGGGGGATTCTGTCTGTCTGTGTGTCTGTCATAAAAGGTCAAAAAGCACGGGATGGGAAGATACCCGACGTGATCCATGTTCCCACGCCTCCCCTCTTGTCTGCTCACCATTTCCGAACGGTTCTGCAGCAGTGTGCTCGAGAAGGTGAGCAACCTTAAGGCTTATAGGGACAACAACAAACATACGGATGTCACTGAAAAAGAACTGCTAGGCCTATAAAGAGAGAGCGAACCACCCCTCTTTTATCGAGCAGTAATTGCCATCCAGGGATCTGATCAGCACCAACTGACGTGCTAATGTTGGATCCAAATATTGATCCGGAGCTTGATAGAGTGTTAATTGTGCAATGGCGTTGTGTATATTTTATGCTGTGTTTATGAACTGCAATAAATGATCAAGGCTGAAGCTTTATCATTGCAAATCAGCATGAGATACATGCATGATATCATTTATTACAGAAATAATAGTGATTTAATAGAAAATATAAATAATGCCCTCGCTTAATAGCTGTCATTCCTTAACAGCTGTACCATTACCATGCCAAGTGCAGGGAAATGTAATGAAATTTAATGGAAACTGCCTTCTTTTTCAAGGTGGTCTCTGTTTAAAGCCCCGGTGGGAATAATCACATTCAACGGGAAGCGCACTTATGAAACAATGATCCCTGGCATTTGCTATCAGTAAACTCGTTTTCCTTGGGACGTGTTTGCTCGTGTGCAGCCACCGTTCTTGCCTGCCGTGATCACCCGTCCTGCCTCCCACGGGGTACCTGGGCTGCCCACGGGTCCTGAGGGGGCAGCCGAGCCCCACAGGCTGCAGCACAGGGAGCAAACGTGGGCCCAGGACGGGGCCCGAGGGCAGGGCTGGATTCCAAGCACCCCTTGCGGCGGCTGCCGACTGGAGCTGGAGCCAGGACCCTCCGAAGGCAGGGAGAGTATTTCCCGTGGCAGAGGTTAGCACCGCATCGTTCCTTGTAGCCGGTCTTTCTTGAACAAGCAGCATATATGAGCTGTAAATCCTCCTCTCTGGTCTGGGAACTAGACCTATGCTACGTGTCTCATACGCGTGTGCACAGACACATCAGGTAGGTGCAATGGACGCTTCTTTTGGGCCTGTGGTTGCAACTCCCTGTTGCATCTCAAACTGGCAAAACACCCCCCTGGCCCTCCTGAGGCACCTCTCTGCATGCACTTACCTGCATCCTGCACAGATGTCCTGACACGAGCAAGAGACAGAAACTGCTTTGCTTCTAAAGGGCTTCACGTTTAATGGGCCTCTGAGGTTAAACCTCTCCTGCAGGAGCGGGAGCGCTACTGGGGCTTAATGGAAAGCTGCGATGCTCTTCCACGCTGCTTTCAGCTTTGAGATTGCCTGCCATTAGCCTCAACAACACGAAGCTCCAGAGCCAGGAGGAAACAAAACCGAAGGCTGCGGCGCTTTCCTGGCGCTGCTGCGGGGCGGCACCAGCGGCTGCTGCCGGTCTTGCACCGTGCGCGCGGGGATGGAAGCGGCTCCGCGGCTCCCGTGCGGAGCAGAGACACAGGAAGGGCCCTTCCTTGGCCAGGGCTCCCGCACGTCCTGCGCGCGGGGAAGGCCCCACGTTGATGCAGCATTCCGGGTATAGCCTGGGAATTCCAGCCAGGAATCCAATGGAAACTCACTCCGGCTCCGCACTTCCAAGAGCGGGAACCGACTCCGGCTCCGGGCAGCTGCGGCGCCTCCCTGCACACGGGCAGTAACAGGGATTTCCCTTCCCCCAGTGCCGCGCTCATCATGATCCAGTTCAGCTTGGTGGAAATGCATTTGGGTAGCACTCCCATCACGCAAATACCAATTTATTCTGTTTTGACTGCAGTTGTGTTGCTAATTAGAGGCAATTTAACTGCTTAAAACAAAACAAAACTAAAAGACCCCAAACCACCCAGCCCCTTTGCTCTCTCTCTCTGCACTTTTGCTTCTTTGGCTCCTTGCAAGCCCTGTGGATGACACACACAGCGTGGAGCCAGTGGCAAAACCCCAACCTTTTTGGCTCCATTGTAATGCCTCTCATTGATGGCCCTTGGGGAAGTCCTTGGGGAAAGGGAGAGGAGCTGGGACAGCTCCCAGCCTCTGGGCCATGCCACTTGTATGCTTTTTTGCTCCTCTGCAACGGAGGATTTTGGGGTGAGGAAGGAAGCAAAGCGGCCTCGAGGTCGGCAGCGGGGATTCACGGTGGGCTGGACACCCACACCAATAGCTTAAACCAAACCAGGCCATTCCTCGGGACATGTTTCGGTGCCTCCCCTTCTGCTGCCGCGTCACCTACTGCCTCTCCTGCCCCGAGACAGCCGCTGGTTCGAGCACCTCCTACCCGGCCTCGGGCTGGAGGGGCATCGCTGCTGCCTGCGGCCTTGCCGGCCGGCCCCATCGCGCTTCCCGCCAGGACTGCGGGCGGCAACGGGAGCCGGGAGCTGCATCCCAACACCGCCCTGCTCAGGGTGCTCCCGCTTACGCAGTGTTTTCCCGCTTCCCAAATGGCATTTGACCCAAAGTTTTGAGGACTGCCCAGGGCTTCCCAGAAACACACCTAATTCTGCTATAGAGCGGGAGAGGGAGGGGAAAAAGGGGGCAGTGCTGCTAATAACAGAAGCACATTACATTTATCAAACCCATAGATCTCCAAAGAGGCTTTTGCAGCCTTGGCTTTGAAGCACATGTCTCTGCAGCAGGTGGACATTAGGGGTCCCCAGTGGACTTCCAAAAGCCTTGGAAGAAGAAGAGGGGGGAAAAAAAAGAAATAAAAAAAACACTGCAGCGTTCCTGCTCTCCTTTACAACATGAATCCCGGCACCCCACACACCGACCAGGCTGGCTCTGCTGGTACCAGGGGCGACACAGCAGCACTGAGGCACTGACGCAGGGCCAAGGCAGACACGGCAGCGTGGGGCCCGTGGGGACACGGCGGCTGCTTGCGGGGCCCTTTCTCTCTGCCCCAGGTCAGGGTTCGGCGCTTGCTGACCATTTTTGTGCCTAATTCCAGCGTTATTTCGAGCTGCCCCTGCAGAAACCCTGTGCGTGGAAGCAGCGGCTTTCGGAGGCTGCTGGTGACTGCCGGGAGCAGCACTGGGACGTGGCGGGATCGGGGAGCAGTGCTGGGATGGGGGAGCAGTGCTGGGACGTGGCGGGATCGGGGAGCAGTGCTGGGATGGGGGAGCAGTGCTGGGACGTGGCGGGATCGGGGAGCAGTGCTGGGATGTGGCGGGATTGGGGAGCAGTGCTGGGATGGGGGAGCAGTGCTGGGATGTGGTGGGATCAGGGAGCAGTGCCGGGATGTGGTGGGATCAGGGAGCTCACTTGCATTTGCTACATCCATCAGTCACTTAAGTGCTGGGGACCGCATCACCATCCATGTCTCCTGCTGCCGAGGGGTGAAGCCTGCACGGCGCCCGTGGGGCTGCCGACGGGAGCAGCTCTGCTCCCCGCGTGCTGCAGGGCTCCCAAGGGTGCGGGGAGAGGCGGATCGGGGGGACGGGCAGAGCTCTCGGGTGCAGGTCCAAGTCCCGTTTGCTCGCGGGCTAATAGCAGGTAGCGGGTTCGGCAGAGCCCGTCTCTGCTCTGCAGCAGAGGCTGCCTGAGCCGGGCTTAGCAAGCCTCAGCCTCCGCCTGCAAATGCAGGGACGTGAGCAAGGAAGCGGCACTGCCTGGTCGAGGGCTCTCCAGGGAGCCCAGGCCCTTTGCACACGGGTGCTGGGCAGGGCTCGTGGGGAGCCCCTGGGGACACCTGGGCCGCCTCCTGTCCCGCCTGAGCTCATCACCACGACCGAGCCGGCTGCACAGATCGGCCGCTGCCACCCGTGTCACCTGCTGGAGCAGCCGCAGGAGCAACTTCGCTGGCCGTGGGGCACAGGGTGGCTGCTCCGGGAGCCCGGCAGCCCCCCCGGGACCCTCCTGCAGCCCCCCCCGGGACCCTCCTGCAGCCCCGGCTGCCCCTGGGGCTCCCTGGCCGCTCTCCAGGGGGGCTAATTGCTCATATTAAGGGATGCACGTGAGGCACTGACATCTGGGACAGCAGCAGCAGCTTTTCCAATTTTACAGCGATTCGAGGGCCTATTTTGTTTACCCTTTTTATTATCATAAATGCAAGCGCAGTCATCTGCATAATTGCGGATGCTCTGTAATCACCGTGCAATTAGGCGCTGCAGCAGGAGCGCCCGCCGCGCTGGCAGACCGGCAGCCTCCCGGCTCCAGCCCCTCTCCCGGCAGCCGCCGGCGCCCGGAGCAGAGGCCGCGCTGCCGCCGGCGCCGCCAGGAGGGCAGCCCCGCAGGACGCTCCGCGCGTGAACACGGAGCCTCGCGGGGACAACCCGCATTCCTGCGGCCCTCCCGGGGGAGCCTCGCGCTCCTCCTCTCCTGCAAAGCGCCCACTGGGGACGCGGCTATGTTCACAACAGCAGGGACTTCTAGGGAGAAGGATGGCCAAACATCTCCCTCTCTGTTGCCTCTGTGCGATGCACAGGCTGCTGCGATGGCCCAATCTATCTACCATTGTGATGACCCAGTCAATAGGAGACTATATGGCAATAAGACAACATAAGAGTGGTACCTTAAGTGTCCCAAGATTTCTGGCTGTTCTTTTCCCCCCGCAGTGTTAGCTGTTCATATTTAGTTAACCCAAACTTCCTCTTACATAAAGCAGAACCATGTCCCTTCAGTGACTTCTAATTACTTTGAACATTTCCCTCATTAGCCAAAATCATGATCAGGAAAATACGTAGCACACCTAGAATTCATTATCCAAATGCATTTAATCCTATTGCTCCACACAAATTTTGCCAAAGCTCCATCACTTCCATTGGCCAAGAGAAGCCAAGTAGGTGCCATAGGCACAGCACGAGGAGATGAGACAGAAGCGCCTTGCAGATCAATTCAGACACAGCTCGATCCCTGCACGACCTCCAGCACACGTTAGCAGTAGATTTTGAGGGAACTGCACTGGGTTTTATGTTTCCCATGTAACATTTACTATCATTACACCGTCTCAGGCCTAAGAAAGGACAGAGGCAGAAGGAGCTACAAAGACCGGTGACCCCATCAAGCCTGTGCAGCCAGGCACGTCCACAGGAGAAGGCCACACCATGTCCTGCAGCGAGACCCCCCTTCCATCCCGAGGGCTGCAGCATTAGACACGAATCCACAGAAATGGCCGGGAGGAGCAAGAGCCCCCGGCCACAGGACGCAGGCGGCTTCCCGACACGCGCCAGCCCCGGCTCGGGCAGTGCCAGACCAGCACTTCCCAAAGCCGGGCTTAGTGATGCCTCCCAAAGCCGGGCTTAGCAGTGTGGCAAACATCAATGCAGCGCTATTACCGCAGGGCACAACCACGTGTCGCGCTGCAGGGCCCCGCAGGGCATTAAGCACCTCGACAGAGCAGCCCCGCAACAGCGAGTCACCAGCGAGTCACCCGCAGCCCCACGACACGACAGCCACACGGTGGCTGCACTGTCCGTGTGTCCTGTCCTTGTGTCCTGTCCGTGTGTCCCGTCCACGTGCACAACGTCCTGGGAGACGCCGAAGCGCCCGGGCTCCACTGGCCTCACAAAGAGCGACGCAGAGCAGCAGCCCAGAGCAAACGCGCGCAAGCAGCAGACCGGCCCTGCCCAGCCTCTCACAGAGCCTCCTTCCAACCCTCGCCAACACTTGGCTTCCCTTTTCCAGCGTGGGCACTTGCGCGCAGCAAAGAGTTGTCAAGAGCCGTCAGAGTTGCCTAGTGGAGACTCCCCTTCAGCACTCAGCACTTCACGTATCACATGTTTTGGCTCAGAAAAACGTATCAACATCAACTCTAAGGCAAGAGATTATTTTTTAAAATCCCGTCTGCTCTGCTGAGGCTGGATGACTGCCTAGGTCAGGCAACGCTCCAGCTCGGGGGCCTCAGAAATACCCAGCTGGGGTCCTCCAGGTTTGGCAGTGTTTCCTTCACTCCCTGGAGGTCATTGAGCAAACCAGTCCACGTACTCACTACGCATGAGGCTTTGCCCAGAAACCACAATAGCTGAGCCTGCCTTGGACAACTACAGACACAATAAACAAACAATTATTTTAACACAGAGGCCAAAGGCAGGATCCCAAGCAACTCTCCGTGCTGCCCATGTATTTACATGTAGCTGTTGACCTGCGCTCCTCTTGGAGACCCTTCCAGCTCCAGCACCTGCAACAGCAGCCACAGACCTGCTGGAAAACCCATCTCTTGGCCCCAAGGGCACCCACCTCCTCCTGCACACCCGCACGGAGCAGCAGTGCTGCACACTGGAAATCCTACCTGCCGCTGGACCGACCATCTGCACGGTGCTACACACACGTCTCCCCTTCAGCAGAAACCCAGCGAGTTCCCAGGCAGGCAGGTCCTTCTCCCCTCAACGTTAGTCTCCCCATAAGAACTAGGTGCTGTTGGAGCACCTAGAGTTTAGCCAACAAGTGGAAATGATCAGAAGCAGCCTCAGATTTTGGCTGCCCACCTGCACAGCAGGCAGTGAAGTGACCAGGGGTCCTGTTACCTCAGGAATCTTTGGCATAAAGCAACTAGAGCAGCCAGGGCTGCGGGGAACTTGCCTTCCAAAAACCACGGAAAAGACAGGTTTCAAAGATGGGATTTTCCACCTGCATTTACTGAAACAGTTACACAGCTGCATGGAGAAGATTACAGGTTGAAGGTCTAGTATTTAAGGTTTAAGGTTTTCTTGACATAAAAGCATCTTAAATGGGGGAATTGCACTCGGAAACAGAATATACTTTGGGTAAATGGCAGCTTGGCTTTTCATCATTAAAGCTCCCCAGCCACCAGCTGGGAAAGACACGCAGCATTCCTGGAAATGGAAGTAGCTCCTTTTATTTAACGCCAAGTAGATGTATTACCTAGTTCAGTCAAAAGTGACTTTTGACCGAATCAGGCTGGATGCACCTGCAGGCCAGTGAAACAGCAGGGAGCAGCTGCAAGAAACAACCTGCTGGACAAACCCCTTCCCTGAACCGCTTAAAAATGCAGCCTGAAAGATCTGGGAATGGGGAAAGACCTCCCAGGAATAATAATAATAATAATAATAATAAAATATATCAGTCTTTGAAGAATTCATGAAGGGGTAGGTCTGCCTCCATCCTTCGCTGCCACGCAGGTGGCATTTCTCCCGCTCCCAGGAGGAGCGCACTGTGCCTCTCATTTCTCACCTAGCTTTCAATAACCCAAATTAAAACTGCAATAAATGCTGTCAAAGCTTAAAGCTGACGGGACTCTTTTTCCTGCTGATTTTGTTCTGGAATAAGCAGCTCACCAGCAAAGCCCTGCCTGTGGCCAGGCTTCAGGGCCGAGCACAGAGGGCCTGGCAGCCCTCGTGCTGGTTTTCCCTTTGCGGCTCGTGTCAGGTTCCGCTGGAAGCTGAAAATAAAGCTGGAAAAAGCTGCTGGAGCAGCTCTGGCTTCAGAAAGCTTCCAGCTTCCAGCTGCTCTGCCAGGGCAGCACCACAAGCAGGATGCCCTGCGAGGCACCTCCTGCCAGCCGCAGGGAGTGCCGCTTTGCCGGGAATCTGACCGTGCAGCTGGAGAGGTTCGGGCCCCGCAGCCCTCCTAAAGACGTGCCCAGATTCACAGCGCCCGCTGCTCGGGGTGCATCGGGCTACAAGCATAACAACTCCCTTATTCTCCCAAGCCTGGATGCAGGGGGTTTTGCATGCAAGGGTATGGAGAAGTAGCGGCCAAATTGAGGAGCAACTCTCCTGCCTGGAAGGATGACAAGGGCAGTGAGGCCAAGGCCTCAGGCACGTAAGGTACACGATACCTTCTATTTTTCTTACAGGGTCTGTGTCTCACCTGGTTCATAGGTTCATAGGCCCACAGCCTGCAGCTGCTCCTAAGCAAATCTTGGTAACAAGAAATAGAGAGAAACAAAAACCACCTCCAGGCTCCAGTGCAAAGCAGTGGCAACCCAGGCAGCTCCTCCTGACCCGGCACAGCTGACAGCCCCTGCAGACACGATCCCGTTTATCCTCCGGGAAGCGTTAGTGGTCCGGTCTGGCAGCGCTGGCCTCCCACAGCACTCGGGTATTTTGCTTCAAGTCTCTGCCCTGCAAAGCCACAGGGCAGCTCGCTGACACAAGCCCTCCTGCGGGCTGCACACCCGCCCCTCCATGCACAGCATTTCCACGGGCGCCCAAGGACCCCCTTACTGCCCCTTGTCGAAATACAAGCTAAAGCAGCACGGGAGAGGGAGAGGGGCACCACGGAGGGCTGCATCGCTCACCTGCTCGTGGGGCTGCAGGGAGCCTCCCCCCAGCACCCATGGGGCTTCTGCTGCTCCGCTGGCGGTGACTATGGTGGCGAGGGCGGCGCTCGCGCTCCCGATACATCCGTGTGCTCTTCGGGATCGCTGAGGAGAAAGCGCCCTCACACGCTTCCCAACCTGGCATCACGGCCTAACTCCAGGGAGGACCGGGGCTGTCCCTGGCTCCGTTCAGTCTCACGCCTTAGGCAGACTGGCACAAACTCAGCCTCAGCCCACCGAGCCAGGCTGCCTTTGGAAACTGTTATTTATTTACAAGAGAAGACATGCGTTACTAAATCAGAGCTTAAGAAGCAGATTAGAGAGAAAGAGCTCAGCCCAGACTAGCCAGGTGATTTCACCTTACCTGCTGAACAGCCAACCCTGCAGAAACACTGTAAATCAGATTTCATACAGCTGCCTCACAGAAAAGCAAACAGGAAATCCAAAAACGATACAGAGATTTATAGCACATCCTGACATACAGCAGGGAGGCAAATACCCTTGCACAGAGGTTCAGAGTGAGGATTTTTACAGCTTCCTTCATAAGAGGCCATCAGCTGGCTGGTTGGGTCAGCACTTCATTAATTAACACTTCACATTCACCTGGAATCATTTCGGTCAATGGGTGACTGGAAGAGCGCCAAAAGAATAAAAATTACGATAGTCTGTGGCTCATTAACCTGATTGATTACTGCTAATCTGGAAGCCACCTCTGCACAGGAATCAGCTCCCTTGCACCAGGAAGAATAACCCCCTCATTTTAGGCACTGAAAAGTCTTTACAGAGTGTTCTGCTACTATAATTGCAGCTGCTGAGCAGTAAATCCCTTTCCAAGAGAAAAAGCTCAGTAGTCCACAGAGAGTCACAACTGCATTAGGGAGAAATGAGCTGAATTTTTTTTTTTTTTTTTTTTTTTTTTTTTTTTTTTTTTTTTTTTTT
>VZSG01000337.1:167138-437569 GCA_013398315.1 Nothoprocta pentlandii
TGAAGGGAAATCAGCTGCCAGTGAGAGGAGATTAATAAGGCGGCAGCTCTTAGTCCACAGGTTTCACTCACATAACACTTCCCTGCCGTGAAACATGATATATTTGTACGTAGTTAAGCGCCCCTTCTGAAATCCCTATGTTCTGTGTGAACTATGGGTACATTTCTAATCACTTGTCTCTAAACAGCAAAACACAGCACCCAGCACCTTACCTGGCAAGGTGGCTAATTCCCGCTCCGCAGAATCCATGGCAAGAGCCCTGCCCACCGCAGCCCCTCTCTGTGCACCTCCAGTACCGGGACGCGCTGCCAGTTGTGATGAAACATGAGCCTCCAGGGGTCTTTCTTGTATTACAGTTTCTCCCTCGTAAGGGGAGGGGAAAAAATAAAATAAAATAAAATAAAATAAAATAAAATAAAATAAAATAAAATAAAATAAAATAAAATAAAATAAAATAAAATAAAATGCGTTCCTGTTCCTGATGTTTTGGAGGTTGCTGAATTATTTAAGTGGTTGAAATCACTGCTCACACTTTCAGACAGTATATTCAAAGCAGACTACAGTCTCTATGAGGTGTTGCACTACTGAATTACAGTAAATTTTGAAGGGTTTAGGGGCAATAAAAGTAACTCTGATATGCCAAAGAAAATGAGCTGTAGTTCAGAATAATTCCTAGTTCAAAAGCACGTATTTGTTAATTACAATTACAACTGCTTTTTGATTCTGAGATAAGCAGTTGTTACCATAGTGACTCATTCCTTTAAAATAATTTTTGCCCAGTGCTGCGTAAAACATTAAGATATTTGCCTTCACGGAAAGAAACTGGGAAGATGGATTTTCCACGTGTTAGTCTTTGTCTGTAAAAAAAGGCAATATAAGCCATGTGTAAAAATTAATACCCTTTTGGTTACCACCTGAAGATCCTTATATGTGTGTCTACCTGCAAGTATACTTACGGAAATCACCTCCGCATACAGAAAGTCTCGTGAACCTTTCAAGTGCCTACAGCACCTGCCACAGAATTTTAACACTACATGGAGAATAGAACAGGCACAAAGAAGAAAGCAGAGACCAGTTTTAGCATGTACTTACCTACTAGTACAGCTACAAGCATTTCCCTGTGAAAATCTAGGGAAAAATATGCTGAAATCAACCTTTTGCTATAGCTTTAACAAGTACAAGAAGGATACAGCAAGCACAATATAATCTTCAAGGAGATGCATATAAATTATTATCAATGGATAATACCTTACCATTAATGGTTTCCTTTGGTAACTGTTGTGTCTCTCCCTGTTTCTCTCTTGTGGATTTCAAGTCCAAATTCTAAACTTGATCAGTGCTGCTAGACATCACAGCTCTGTCTTTAGAGAGGTGCTCTGAGGAAGCGCTGTTTAACAGAAGAACAGCAAATAGAAAAAATAAATGACATTGCAAACACCATTTTGAAAATGTATAGAGTGACACAGGAAATCATATTTCATGGGAAATTCTCAATACATTTTTTTTCTCTCCAGGGAAAGTTCACATTTCACAATTTCCTGCAAATTAATAACTGGAAATGTCAACCAGGAGGATGTTACTTTGCTGCCCCTGGGCAAAGGAATAGCAAGAAATACCAACCTCACTGAAGCTAATCACAAAACCCCTTCAGACTTCAGTGGTGAAGGTTTTACCTTCTGGACTTCATGCCAACTATGTAACTGCAGGGAAGCAGCACAACCCAACCGGGGAGACAAATGTCATATTTTCTCATGCCATTATAGAATGTCTAGCTACCTGTAATGATCCTGAAGCAGGCTACTTCGGTACATGACATCCTGTATTATATTTACGCTTGCTTAAGTCACCTTATGACACTTGCTTTGATCCCAGGAGCACTCCAAATTTTGGGACAGTTCTGTAGTGGCATCCTCTGGTGTGTGAAACATGAGATTTTCACTTTCTGAGGTATCTTTTCCTGCCAAAATATCCTGCTGATTCTTAGCCTTTGTGTGAAAAACCTGATGCTGCAGCTCCAACAGACTAAAACACCAAGCCAGCTCAACCTGGGCTTCGTTTATGCTGTTGACTTTAATTAGCCTTTTATTTTTCAAAGTTAATAGGTGCGAACTTCCTTCCTTCCTGAAAATCTGCAAGGGGTAAGTGCTTCAGAGGAGCTCTCCACCTTGCTTCAAAGCTGGCCTGCATAAAACAGGTACGTGCCCTTCTCAGCTTCCTTACGACGTGCAGAGACAGTGTGGATGGCTTCCTTCCTCCACCACCTGTGAACGATAAATATTTTCAACAGAGACTTTAATTAAAAAGTGTTGGGTCTTACAAAAAGCATCTCCCACTTCCCTACTGGGATCCACTGGCAATATTAACAGAGATCAAACCTGATTGCCTTGAGAAGTCTAATGCACTAAAAGTTTCGTTCCCCTCCTTTCCTTCAACACATTCTTCTCCCTCTCACTTTCCACCCACCTCCAACCCAAATCCTCCAACTTTTCAAGCAATGCTAGAAATTTTGCCCAAGTTCAGAAGAGTCCTATAGTTGAATGACATTTGGATCCACAAACAGGTTTATATCATGGAGGATGAAAACAAAATTGGTCTAGAGAAATCCTACCCTGAGTGTTCGAGGTAGCAGAATGCACAAAAGGGGAGGATGGACCGTTCTTGTCTGAAGTTTGTAGTGTAGTGGTTAGGAGACTGACATTTTTGGAGAAATCAAGCCTTTTCCCTTGGAGAAGGAAGAATTATATTGAAAAGCATCCAGAATCAATACAGAAACTCTACCGCACTGTTGGGGATAAAATAGTGCTTGTGGACCTTGTGGGTTTGTTCCTTGACCTAAACTCCCAGCCTGTTCTCTGACGATCCATCCTTGCCACTTACACACAACATCCCCTGACACACGGGATGTGCAGGATGTGCTTTGGAAATCGTTGGGGGAGATCTGGTATAGTCATTAGTCTGATCATTTTCCATCATTTAATCCATTTCTGGATGATCACAGCCTACAAACAACTTCTATTTCTGATACAAAATTACTCACAGATTTTTTTTTTCCTTAGCTTCAACAACAAGATCATTCCAGATGATCTTCAGGGATATTGCCTCCAGTAAGTTAAATGACAATCTCAGGCAACACCACTGCAGGTTTTGCAAGCTGGGACTCAACTAACCTGCGCCGTGCTGCTTAAAGCTGGCCATACACTTAAGCCACATGGCAAAGGATATGGAAATTTCACCTGAACATGGTAAAATTTGAGCACTTGAATGTCTGCAGAGAGCAATAGGGGAGAAGAAGTGGCTAAACATACATCTTTAATTACACACACACACACAAAAGGAACAGTTTTGGGAAGGGTTATCCTCCTGCCTATGATTTTTGGGAAGGAGCCTTCACAGCTCCCCAGGGAGCAAAACCACCTTGCAGCTCTGCATGGAGACCCCTCCACCATCAGGCACACGTGTCACCGAGATTCAAAACACCCCTGCAAGAAGCACTGTTCAGAACAATGGAACATGAAAAGGGCATTCGCTTTAGCTCCAATTACACGAGAGGCAGCTTTTAAACACATTTGCTCATCTCCTGCTATGGTTAACGAAGCTGCCCTCTAACATAATTGTAACGGAGGCAGCGCTCTCCCTCTGTGTTATATAACGTAATATAAGATCTTTTAATATAGTTCTTTTCCATAGTGTGGGACTCAGTAGCATAAATGTAGCACTTGGTAACCTTGGGTATTGCCAATTTAAATGACTGCAATTAATTTCACAGGGAAATTAAATCCTAACAAAAACGTATGGGTTTCATTTTACATATGATCACTGCTCAAGCTAGCAAGTTCCCCAAGAAGTGCTTGCACAGAAATGTTTTATTTCTATGGGATCTCACATGTTTCTCTCTCTCTCTCTCTCTCTCTCTCCCTCTCTCCCTCTCTCCCTCTCTCTCTCTCTCTCTCTCTCTCTCTCTCTCTCTTTTTNCTCTCTCTCTCTCTCTCTCTCTCTCTCTCTCTCTCTTTTTGTTTTTTTAAATGCAATTAGCAGTAGAGAGGAATAACCAGGAGGTTTCTGGCTGTGCTCTCCTAAATCTTTACCCCTAATTGATTTTAATTACAGACTGAGACCCTTCCCAGTGCAGGGACCCAGGGGGACTGGTCACCATGCACCCTTCCTCATCCCCAAAGCCCAGTGGTTTGGGATCCTAGGACCACTGATTTGCTGTCAGAAAGCTAAAGGCTGGGTCTGCCAGTGCACGGATGTAAAGCTACTGCCAACAGCTCACGATGGGAGAGCTCCAAAGGAGAAAGAGAAATGTGTCTCTGTGTGCAAGGAAATGCCATAACTTCGATTTAAAAATTTAGACCACTGCATTGGTGTTTTCCTCCTCCTATCCAAGCACAAGAGCTACGAGTGAAGGAAAGTCCCACTGCACTCCTTTTCCAGCCTGAAATTGCTCAGGGCCTTAGGTGGGAGGCCAAGTGGGGCTGAAAGCACAGCTGGTTTTGGCACTGCAGCATGGAGGGGACGCGGAGGAAACACCAGGAGATGCACATTAGAAGGTGCTCCTGCATTAACAGCAGCAAGCCATGTAAGTCAACAGAGTTACAGATTAAACTTGAAAGGTATTTCTTACTCTTTTTGTCTTAGACAAATTCAGACTGCTGTGGTCTTGCCCTGTATTTTTTCTTGTGCTGTTTGACATTTGTTCCTCTCTGCAGTACCTGGGCAATTTGGGTAATGCATCATTTCCCTGAAAGCTTCCCTTGCCTGACTTGCAAGCCCAGAAGTTTGGGCAATTGCTGCTGCTTCATCTTTGAACAGCAGATCCAGGCAAAGTCCCTTCTCCAAGCAAGATATTTTCACCTGGATTCTTCCAAGGCAACACACACCATCTTCAAAACCAGTAATAATAATATATTTTAAAATATCTGAAGACACTAACCAGCCTTGCATTGCTGAGGGCAGATTGGAAAGGGATCAAGAAGGGCAGACAGGAGAAATGCTCCAGTTCAACATGCTGACCAAATCTCTCCCCAAATGCAAAGGGAGACCCCTCCATCTCACTTAGCCTCCTTAAAAATACCCCTCTGGACATCCCAGTATTTCATTCCTTTCTTCAGGAGAATACACACACACCCCACAGCTCACTGCCACTGCTGGTGAAAACATATCCATGTTTTAAAGGGGAAAAAAATAAGGGAGATGTTTACCTGGAAATAAAGAAGATGTAGCAAGCACCAGGATAGCATGACTCTGCTTCAAGGACTGCAGGCACTGAGATTGAAATGAAAGGTACAAATATTGCAGCCAAAATGAGCTTACAGCCACCAAGATCTCACTCCTAAGCAGCCTCAGCTGCAAGTTTAGCTCACGTTCACGTTTGGAAATGCTTCACGTCGCTCCTGATTTCGGCAGTCCTGTCTGCAATTCCCTACATCACTAATGGAAGCAATTTTCCATCACGGGTGGTTTATTTTGACAATTTCAGATGTGTGGTCTGGGTTTCTTTGACAAGTACGGTAGCAATAAAACACTCGGGCGTGGAGGGGAACAGCAAACTCCTAGTTAACACCAGATTTGTGTGAGGACTCCGGTGCATGTTGTACACGATCACCAGGCACACACAGAAAAGCACAGATGCCTTTCGGGACAGGCAAGCAGAAACCGAGCCCGAGGCAGGAACCAGCAAGGGAAAGGGGCCAGGATTGTACCAGGAACAAGGAATCTACAGCAGCTCCTGCATCTGAAGGGCCCACATGGGCTGGCAGCAGCCAGCCCCTGCCCTGGCAAGGGGGGACCTCACACTGCAAACCCAGGGGCCGGGGCACCCGTGGCCTCTGTTTCAGGAAGCAGCATCCTGCTTTTTGCAGGATAAAGACAAGACAGAGCAGCTTGTCCTTAGTGGCCTGCAGGCTCAGCAAGACAGCACAACGTGCAGGATTTCGTTTAGCTGTTAGGGACACCCTTGTCTGTTAGAAGCACTTCCTAAGTTCTTGTGGTGTTTTATTTTGATTTTCTTTCCTATTTTGTCAGTAGAGTTCTTAGCTTCTGGCAATGGAAACTTTTCTGCTCCTGCAGAAAAACAAACTGACCTGGACTTCACAAGCTGGTTCCTATCCATCATTTCTGGATGCAACACACTGAGCACTGATCTAACGGGCACTTGCAGCCCAAATGCCAAGTTTCTTTCTGCTTGGATATAAACAAAAGGGAAGCGAAAGGTGGCTATATATTGCACTGACATTGCTAATCTATCAGTAACTTAAAGGATGCAAGCTATTCTATATGGAAAGTAGTGTTTTTTATTATAAAACACTTTTGTTGCTTAGACTTTCTAACAGATATTTTTGGGAGAGGAACTTGGTGCTCTTTCTAACAGTCCACGGATTTCACAGCTCATCTATTTAGTACGTTATACATTTGCTTGCTCCAACCGATGTCACGGAAATTAAATCAAAGTGCTGCATCTCTTTTGTTTGCTTAGTTTAAAGCTGTCTCATTAACAGCTTGCAATGCAAACTCATGCTTGCCAAAACTGTTAAACCAAACATAAAACAGACAGGAGGGAAAGTCCCTTGGACAGCCTGCTGCTGCCCAAGGGGCAGGGCCTCCCATCCTTCCCCACCTTCCCGGGATACATAATGCACAACATGAAGTACTTGCAAAAACCTTTGCAGACTGAGTTTAGCAATCTGGTACATTCATTATGCTCACCATGATGGTATGTGCCAGTGTGTCCAGCAAAACCTGCTCCGACTCTTGCAGGGAGCAGCTCTGGGGCTATTTATACCCGGCAGTGATGTATCACGGAAAGGGAATTCCCTGGAGAAGCCCTGCAGGGTGTCAGCAATGACAAGCCCTGGGTGGCTTCACCTTCGCACTGCCCAAACACCAGTAAAACAGCAAAGAACAGGCACGAGAGAGAGAGACCCTGTTCAGATTCGGAATCATCCTAACCTGGACAAGGCCAGGAAGCGGAGCTGCAGGTTCGGACTAGCCTCATCCACAGCATTTGGCTCGGGGCTAGCTCCCTGTGCCCTCCTGGTGCTCTTTCCCATCCTGGGCACCCCTCAAGGGACTCGCAGAACACAGACGTGGACACCCTGGATTGCTCTGCAGGAAATTCAGAGCCAGGGCATCTTGCAAGTGGAATGACATCAGGGAAAAAAAAAAAAAAAAAAAGTGGTGTGGAAACAGGACAACGAACTACCCTACTGAAAGACAGCAAAAGCTGAAAACATTGTGTTTCATGTTTCCATATTGTTGTGAATACAAATAGTTGTTACCTTAGCTCATTTCACAATTGTGTTATGAATTAACTACCAAAAATGGATCATTTTAGCATTTTAGTCAAGACAGTTATGTTTGGGAAGATTACATTCACTGCAGTAAATTTACAAAGGCTATTAAAAACACTAATCATCAGTAGTAATTCCTACTATAAAAAAATCTCAACATGTCTGGTTTGACTTTTTGGGGAAAAAAATACATGCTTTTCAGAACTGACCTTTCTTATCACACATCTGGTTCCTCTGTTTCTCTTTTGGGCAATATCTTTCCCTTCAGCTTCAACGTGCGTGCTCTGCTGGAGAGCTATTCCAAAATACTTATGATGGCCTCAAATTTGCACTGAAAAAAATACATATAGGAAATGAGAGCAGGTGACATCCATACAGCTATGCTGGTTGGCAAGCCTTGGGCTTATTTATTAGCAAGATTCAGAGGTTTTTCCTCCTGCCCCGCTTCCTTCTAGGAAACTATCCTGACATATAAAGGCTCCCAGTGGCAGAGATCTGCACTCCCTGGGCAGTCTACTCCAAATAACCCTGAGGATTAGTTTCTGTTTCTTCTTTTGGCTCCCTGGAAATGGTTTTACTTTTGTCGGATTGACTGGAAAAGGTTCTAGCATTAGATATTTTCTACATTTTTGGGTACTTCACTGCTATACGTAAACTGCTTCTGAACTTGCTTTCCACAGAGCTACAGAACTTGAGCTCTTCCCTCCCATTACAGTCAATCCTCAGACAAAACCCCCAGAACTCAAACTTATTTTTCCTTCAACACTCAGGATCCCAGAACAGAGCTAAACTATTGGTGTTAATATTACTTAGTGAGCAGTAAATTAATATTTAAAATGCACTCTCAGGAAGACTGAAAGTCTTCATTGGTCTGGGCTGAGCTCAGTTTCTTTCCCTCCTGTCAAGATGTCAAATCATTTCAGAAAATTCGAGAACTTTTGACTATTTCTTTTCCCACTGTGTCTGTACTGCAAAACTGATCCCCAATAAACAAGCACTCCCTGCCCTTTTCGAAGCCCCTAAATAAGTGACCTGAAAAACGAAATATTTCAGTTTTGCTTCAATTGTGTGTCTCATCCTGCCTTTCCATTTTTTATTTTATTATACACTGATCTAGACAGGTCTGCTAAAGAGAGTATATTTAAGACATTTTTGTTTGGGACCCAAAGCAACAGGAGCCACTTGCAAATAACTTAAAACAGTCCACTAGGAAACACACTGAGATGCAAGTTGGGTTGTACCTAAAGCAAGAGCAAACTTTCAGCTCCTTCATAACTTAGTGTGCAGACTGCACAGATAATGACTTAGCGGCATTCATCTGTGTTGAAGCTTTAAGGAAAAAACAAAAAACACACAGGAACTTCATTTTGCATAAGTAGCAGCAGCCAGCAGCATCCCAACCAGACGCACCACACAACCAGCGATGGGGGGAAACCCTGGGAACATCCACACAGCACAGAGCAGCCAGTGGGAGCAGGCACAGAAGGCACCGGTGCCTCTGCAGCGCAACACATGCAGACAAGAGCTTGGGTCCTGGGCACCGGTGCTGTTCATCCTTGGGGATGCTGCTTCCCTCAAGCAGCTACAGGCTGGAAAAAGCTCAATGCACCTGCAGCTACACGTGCCTCTTATTGCCAAAATTAACCGTGCTATTCTTACGTTAGTGCACAACCTGACAGCAAATGGATACGTGATTGCTGTCAGGCTCCTGTCGGTCGCCGCCTGCAAAGATGAAATACCGCCCTGGAGGCAGGGGCTCTGCGTGTGCTCCGTACCTAAAGGCTGATGATTTTATTCCTTAAAGAGAGGATCTCAGAAGGTAATACAATGAGAATGCGTGTGAGTGAGATCGTCAAAGCAGTCAGCTGTCACGCACCCTTCAAAGGAATTACAGGAGGAGCTAGAGGCAATACAAGGAGGCTGATGCTATTTAGAGTTGACACCCTTTATTCCCCACAGTGCCCTGGAACAAAGGCAGGAAAACTGTTGGGATGTTCCCTGGCTGTGAGCCTGGCTGGGGAGTTTGGTACAGAACAGAAACTATAACACAAGCAGGTTAAGCAGGTTTTTTTGATTAGGGATGCTTTTCTTTTGTATCCAACAGATACAAAAGAATCCCAGTCCCAAACCCGAGGTGCTGCAGACTCCTCTGGCAGGGACACTGCAGAGGTGCTGAGGGAGCCCTTTCCCCATGGCAGTGCCCAGAGGCCATCAGAGATGTGCTGGAAAGTGTCAAGACCAGAAGTTACCAACATGAAGACAAAGTTATCATCCAGTGGGTGACTTTCTTCAGCAAAGCAAAGGAAGACCAATTCTCCGAGAGCAATTTCCTCTCTCTACCGTTTTACTGGATTTTGCTTTCCTATTTTCCTTTAACAGGCTTTAGGCTTCCCCCGCCAGTTCCCCTTTTGAAAAAAAATGATGTGTTTTGACAGAACATAAGTTTGACATAACTTTGCTTCATGTTAGCAAAGCTATGGGGAACTTTTTAAATAAATTGTAAGAAATGAAGATTGGCATTTTTGTTCAACTTGGTCAACAAGACCAGGTGCTGCTGGTCACAAATAGCTCTTTGGAGTGCATGGGTTCATAAATGGATTTTGAAGGGAACCCGGGCTTTCCCGCAGAGACAAGGGTCCCTTTCCTCTCTGCGACTCCATTCCTATTTCCCAAAAGGGCCAAAGCTCAACACTAGGTGGAAACAGCAGCCCTTCCAAGAAAGCAGCTATGAGGACCACACACTAATACAATTTGCCACCCCGTGTCCTCATCACTGAGCAAGGGGCCCCACTGCAAGCAGCACCCACTGCTGCTCTTGCAGCGCAGACACCGGTGTCTGTATCTCGGGATACACGCACGATGCCGGGAGCCAAATGGACACGGCAGCCTCAGAAACACGTCAGGGCAGCCCCACGGGGCCTTGCTCGGGGAGAAAATAAGCAGCTGGGGGAGCAAGAGAGCCATTTGTTCTCAGAAATAGGCATTTTTAGTTGCAGGGACCTCATCAGGACTGCGCAGGGAAAGAAAATCCCAGCTGGAGCCAAGGGCAGCGTAAAGGGAGGAGTGGAGGCAGCGGGACCCACAACACCCCCTTCTCGCCTGCTTTGTGCCAAGGCCCCAAGGCTAGCGCAGCTACGCGGCTGCCTCTGAACAGGCAGCTCTTGGGCCTGGTGCTGCCACCGGCCTTGGCAGCTGCTTGGCCACAGCCTTGCTCGTCACTCACAGCAGCTGAATGGCACAAACGGGATAACGGGAGTGCCGGGCGCCCCGCGCTCCGTGCCTTGGCCTCAGCGCGCGCCCGCCGGCGCGGCCGGGAGAGCTTCCGCAGAGGCCAGCGCCCGGGAAGGGTTCTCCTGAGCTCACCTTCCAGGCCGGATGCGTGGGTCCGAGCACCCCTGCTCCACAGCTCTCCTCACAGGGAGGAGCAGAGCCAACCCCAGCTGCTCTGAGATCGGCCCTTAAGTGATTAATCATCCCTCTCCTCTGCATCAGCTGTGTGATTCATTAAGGCAATCCATTAAGCCCCAGGTGTTAAGACTCTTTCTAATTATTATTACCTTTTTATTTATATATTTATTTATTTTAAATATAGTGACAGCTCTTCTGCTGAATCCCCTCACATGACACCTTCCTTTGACAAGGGAAGCTGTGGGATTACAGCAATGTATTCACGGCGTTTGTGAAAAGAGCACAAATGCATCTGGGTGTGATCAGGGCAAACGCCCGTACGCAGCCCTTTGGGGCCCTGCACTGAGGAAGGGGTCGGCTTGCTGCACCTCTGGCACCTCTTTATGCACAGAAGCTGTCAAAAAAATTCCTTGCGAGTGCAGGAGCTAGGAAAGGCTTGAACTGCAGGGACCACCCAGCCCATCTGGCGCTCCTGTGTTCCTAGCAAATGCCTCTGACTAGCTCGTAACCGTGGCACATGCAAAGCACTCAATTACTGCTTCTTAGAAATACCAAATTATCTCCTAGAGTTGGAGACTGACAGCCACGCTGGCTCCATAGCGCTATGCGCTGCTGAATTTCTGCTGTCTTATTCTTTACAGGTTTGCACTGCTAATTGCATTGCATTTTAATTGGTTAGCAAGGGCAGAGCGCCAGCCCCGGGGCAGCGGGGTTGGTGATAATGGTGCACGTCAAATTGCCACCCAAAGGGCGACCAAACAAAAGGCAGAACGGGGAGGGAAGGAGAAGGGAAGGCAAGAGAGCTGCATTCATTAAAAAACAGGCAATCCTGTACAAAAAAACCCAGTGTCCTATGGATGTAATAAGAAAGCTGGAAGTTGTTAGAAATAATAAAGAGCACAACAGTGCAGTTGCTCTTCCATCAAAAAGCCCCCTGCGGCAGCGAGGCCTCTCCTCCTGCAGACGGCGGGTCTGGGCACAGCCAGAGGTGTGGGGCAGCAGTGGGGCCGAGCGCATCCGCATGTGGGGCGAGCAGCAGCTCCTGCGCGTGGGGCGAGCTCGGGGGGCCGGAGGAGCGCGAGCCGCGGAGGGTACACGCGCTGGGCCTTCCCAGAGCTGCTCTCATGTTAGCTACGTTCACTGGGGTTAATTAAAGCCTCTGTTTTATAGATTGCCCTCGGCTACAAACTTGGAGAAAAAAAGCCTCAACTGGGAATCAACAGAATAATCTTTAAGCTCATTTATTTTATTAGATATAGAGGCCTAATTTGAAGAGATCGAGGCGCTGTAATTAATGGTGCTAGAAAGGTCCTGAGATGTGTGTTCGGGGCGTCCGCAGAGCAATTTGCCTGTGGCCGTCCCGCAAACTGTGCAGGAAGTCTGCGCCCGTGGGCAGCTGAGCAGCCGGGTCAGACCAACACCCCGATGCGGCATCTCCAGGGGCCGCCGCGGAGCTACGAACACTGAAAGGCAATTCAATAGCTAATGTGCTTTACCACTCACTCTTGGCAAGATTTAAGGGCAGGCTGCAAACTGCAGCTATGCAGCAAAGGGGCCTGACCTGCTATCACAACAGCAGAGCCAAGAGCTGTCTGCAACCGAGCCGTCCCAGGCGTATCCCACATGCCCACCTCGCTCCAGAGCCTGCTAAGGCATAGGCTGTATGCAGTGCTTCCCACAGCCAACAAAGCTCCTTTAGGGATTGTTTAGAATTAATTATTTAGGCCCCTCTATGAGCGGTGCCATAAGCAGCCTGTAAATACCCCTGCCCACAGACTCCTGGCCCTGCTGCCGGCTCTCCTGCAGGCTGGGTTCGTTCCAGGCACTGCCAAGTCCTAGCTCAACTCCCAGCAATGCAGCAAAGCCCCAAAGGTTGTGCCAGGAACACGGGGCATTCCCGTGTGCGCGCTCCTATGCGAGCACGGCCCGTCACCCACAGCTGCCTGGGGGGCCACGAGCCCCCTGCCTGCCCAGGGCGCCCCCAAGGCTGCATCACCCGAGGTAAGAAGAGGACCCACAAGTGGGACCGTCTGTTGGACATCAGAGGAGGGCCCAGGACTGCAGCGCTGGGGGACTCACGTGTACAGACCCAAAAACGGGGGCCCAGGCCGGGGCATTGCTGGGGCAGGACAGCAGGACTAAGGCAGACAGAGGGTCCCGACATCACTCTGAGGGCATTAACAGCTGAATGGCACCTGTGCTCAAATAACCACAACGATGAATAAAAGCTCAAATAACCAGAATGATGAATAAATAAAGGCACGACTGGCTCACGAACAAGTTACGTAAGACCATCCGCCAAATGTGCAAAAATACTGAAATGTTTACAAAAATTAATAAGCAGCTGGCAGGATTTTTAAAAGCACCCAATTCCTGCCTGTTCAGGCCTACCTTTTAGAAATAAAATTCTTATTTTTTTTTTTTTGTATGCTATTTTCCCATTTCTGTATCTTTTTCCTGTGAATAATGATTGAAGCATTTTTCCTTCCAGTGTTTTTATTCTGATGTGAGGCAAATAGGCTGCTGCAGATAGCATCTTAGAGCAGCAAGTCAAATATCAATACACAGCATCACAGCTTTTTTTTTTTTTTCTCCTTTAGTGCCAACCTCTTTTGTTTAGCACTGGCTCCAAAATCCTAGTGTGATGCCCGCATTTGGTCACTCAAAACACGGCAAACCTAATGGCACCCAGAAGGAATTTGAGGGAACTTTTCTGCCCCTCAACACAGTGATTCCCTTACCACACTCCTCCCCGAGCCTGCATGCCACGCTGATCAGCAACAAGGCTCGGGGCGCAAGGGCTCAAAATCTCTCTCCAGGCTATTCTCACAGTTACTGCCTTTCCGCTGCAATAATCTGTAATTTAATAGATAACAATGCTAACATTTTACAAGGACACTGGAGGCCCTGCAGACAGCACTCCATCGTGAGCAGCGGCCTCGCTCACACTCTCCTTAGGACCAACTGTTCCCTTTCTCCTGCCCACTGGAAAATACGGAGCAGGAGGTTTTTGCCCAGAGGGCTTCTGCACAATTACTCCTATTTAGGAACACATCTGCCCCACTCCCCTTCAAAAGCAACTCAAACCATTGCTATAGGGTACTTTTAACTCCACATAAGTGGGTATGGCCACCGGAGAGGGCCATAAATAAGGTAATTATTAATCTTTCTTATTTAAGGTAATTATTATCTTAGTTAAGGTAATTATTCATCTTTCTTATTACTAACATTAAGATTTTCAACTGGCATGGTTGAGTTTACATCTGGATGTGGAAACATCTCTGGGCCTTCACCACAGGCTGCTCCAGCTATGCCTGGGTATGCAATCACAGCAATATTACTATATCATTAATAGTGATGACCTCCATCTTATAGAAAAGGGAAGACTTTTGGTACAGTAAAGCAAAACAATAACTAATTAGTGCTGCTTACATTGCTGCTGTTCGCCCTTAAGGATGCCAAAGCGCTTGATGATACCACAAGCTCTACCAGAAGAGTGCTGCAACTTCTGGGCCAAAATATGTCTCCAAAAACATCTGACAATTTAAGAAGGAAAAAAAGAGGGAAAAGGTCATTCCAAGGGAAAAAAATATACTGAATATGCTGAATTATAAACAGACAGAAAGTGATTGTTCGAATCAAAAGTAGTTTACTGTTTGGGAACACTTTCACTGAGCAAGGTATGGGTCACATGTAAAATATTCGTTCTGAAATGTAAAATTTATAGTTTTTAATGCATGATTAGCTAACCTCACTGACATCAGATCTTTGATGAAATATCAAAACACCCCAAGTTTTTACTGTATTTCAAGACACAGAGGTATTTCATGCCAGTAAGTAGACCTCCACACCAGCATGGCCATGTTTTTAATGTCTATGTTACACTTCAACAGCTAGAATCAGATAGATATTTTTCCCCAAGCCAAGTACGACTGAGACAAAGTGAAAAAAAGTCATTTCTCCTGAAACCTGAACCCCCTGGGGCTTTACTTTTAGTAGTTGACGATACCTGCTTTATTCGTGGATTATAACACATGGAACAGAACCATATATTTGACCTAAACACTCGTTTACATATTAAATCACAAACCTCTTAGTAGATTCAGTTAAATTACCTCAGTGTGGGCATCTTCACTCTAAATTAAAGTGAACATAATTCACTTCTACAGTAAACGATGACAGAAACAAAAGACCACTACATTTAGATTTAATTAAACTCTGGTGGAAAGTGTTTTAAACATGCAAATTCCCTTTCCTAGGAATCCCCAACTAGACAAGCCTCTCACGTATAAGACCAAATTTGCTTTTGGTTTCTATTTTGGCCATGCTGGTGACCAGAAAACTCAACTGCATCTTGCTGCAAGTGTGACTCAAAAGCAGTTGTGCCAGATGACTGCAGTTGGTTTCTGTCCTTTGCTTTTTCATCTCCTCCAGCCATTTCGTGTGGTGCATTTTTTTTTTTTCTGGTGTAATAGCTGAGCTGTCTGTACAGCCAGTTTGTTACCTCCTATTAAATCTAATTCCAGCCTCTCTAGCTTTGCGGAATAACAAGTTCCAAATATTCTTCCAGATCCTTTCCTTGTTTCACAGACACCTCTCCAGCACACCTCAGTCTTTTCGCCTTCACATAAACACCAGTTCCCTCCAGGTCCTTCAGAAGGACAAAGGACATCATATGTTTCCTTTACCACAAGCTCTGCTGCCTTGAGGGTTAAAAAGGTGACAAGTTTGGCATTTCTGATCAGCACTAACCAAAGCTCCTTTCTCCTACTCTCACCCACGGGCGCTTTTTGGTACATTTTTAAACTTTTGGAGGAGAGCTTGGTTTTCTGCCATACCGTTTACCATGAAAAGCCCAAATATAATTTCTTATCGTGGTGTTTTTCACTCTCTCGGTGCCAAGATTTGCAGCAAACCTTGCTCTCCTGCCATCATCTTTTGTAGGGAAGTTTTTGGTGCTCCATTTTCCATCCCCGCTTGTCTTCTGCAGAGCCTAATGCTCCCTCTCCCACCACAATAACCAGTAGATCTAATGTCTGTCCTTCAGGACTTGCTATCATGAGTTCACCTGATGCAACAGGAACGCACAGGAATGTCTGATATTTGCATTGGATATGGGGAAGCAATTGCATTTGGGAAAAGAGAAAAACAAAAGCATCTTAATAAAGAGAATAACTTTTAATAGGTAGTTAATTTTACTTGACACACACTAGCAGTTTCCAAACAAACTTTATACAAATATATTTATTTTCATAATGTTTCTCCGCTCTTTTCTACTGTCCTTTCAGTAGGGTTCAACATGCTGCTACATAAAATATATATATATATTTTAAATGTCACAAAAATCCACAATGATTGCTTTTCTTCATGAAAAACTTCAGCAATCAGGAATCAGGATAGGTATAGATGCTAACTAGTGTATTTTAGATGTCCTGACCTTTCCAAAGCAGGCATCAAAGACTCCTCTGCTCCTGAGCAATGTCGGTGATCCAGGCATACCTGGATGGACCCTAGAAGGGCAGCTGCAGCGCGCAGCACTATGGCTGGTTCCTCATCTTTCGCAGAGCTTCATCGAAAGTTTCTCCTTGTGCCACTAAGATAAAGGATTAGACCCACGAAAGTAGAAATCAGAGCAATGGTCCAGCACAGGGACATCCTTGTTTAGAAAGATGAACTAACAATCTGCTCAAACGCTTACCAGGCAGCTAAGTAAATTTTATTAGTGAAGAGAAGGAAATTGGAGAGAGAAGATGAGAGGTTCCTCAAAAGCATAGTAGCAAAAGCCTGGATTATTCTTCCGGAATCCCTGGCTCTTGATCCTGTGTTTACACCACTAATTGTCTCCTTTTCATTTCCCAATAAATCAATGGAGCTTTTCAACAGCCTACCAGACTCCAGGGATTGAGACTGAGCAGACGCTCTTGTTAATATAATTTTCAAGCATTTATACCTCTAGAAGAGCAGGATACATGCAGGTAGAAGCACTCCTTGATATTTCTGAAGTGCTAGCTCTGTATAAATTAAGATAGTAATAATTATTTGAAGCATTCTTCAGGCTTCTATAGTTATTAAATAATGAACAGGAATCTCATGCATTACTCAGAACATAGGGAAGAAAGCTGGTCTGTAAAGGTGTTTATCACATTGATCCCTACTGTGCACCACAAGTTACAGAGGGGACTACAAGTATACGTGGCACATGTACTGCAGGGACTAGCCGAGGAACAAGTGGAAATAAACTATATTGCTGCTACATTACAAGGACCATATTCAGCAATTTATAGAACACCAAAGAACCTCAGTGTCAGGAATATTCCTCCTCTTCACAGAAAAAGCAACTCACACTTCAGCATTTCATCCAGGCATCCCCTCCTGTAAACATTTATGACAGGCAAAGCGAGTGCTACAATGAGGAGCCGCACGGAAGCCACTGAATTAGGTTTTGAGCTGGCAATTTGGCCAGGACTGTTTCAAAGGTCAGGCCCTGTTGGCATTTTGCTACATACGATTAAAAGAACCCTATCTACCAAAAGTTCAACAAAGTATGTTAATGTATTACCTCTTATATGTATAGAAAACATTTTAAATAATTACTAGCCAAACTTCACCTGATTTTAACATTATCTTCAGTCTTCTTGAAGGTTTTCCTGCTTTTACTATATGCAGAAATAATAAATACATAAGATATACCAGTTATTAAGCCATCAATAAAGCACATGTAATTCCAGAAGGGACAGGAGGCATTTAAGGTTTGGATGTAAAGAGCTGGTCATTAACACAAGTGTCCTGTCTGGTTAGAAGCTTCAGCTGCTCCATATTTCCTGTGAAACCACAGCTTTGCTGGGAAGTTCTTCCACATAGTGATAGAACAGGCTACTTCACATCTGAAATGACAACAACATCCCCAGATTATTGTTCCAAGAAAGTTATTTAGGACCATAATAGTAAGTTAAAATGATGAACAGAGTAAATCCTACACAAAGCAGCCATCAAAGAGTAAATTCATTGTCCAGGACAAGGTCCTACACTCACAGAATCAGCTCTGGGGTTTTGACTCACGTGAGGTGAAATTGTGTTCTGCTGCTCCAGTTCAAAGGGCCAAGCAGCTTATTTTGTCCCTACTGCTAGCATCAGAAAAATTCAGTGTGGTAACACAGGCAGCGTGTGTTCTAGTGGAAATGAGAAAGGGCTGAAAAGGTCAGAGATGTTTTACACAAGCCTCTCTTCACATTTACTGCTAACCAGATCTCCCTTAGTGGAAGTTGACGGGACCTGTTCTAGGGGTGCTTCATCACAAAACGCTGATGCAATTGGTTGGTTTGGTTGGTGCTTATCCTGGGCCCAACACAGCTGCCTCAGCTCATGCCAGGCCCACCCTAACACAGGCTCTGACACCTCCTCCTCAGGTCCCCCTTCCCACCTGCCTTCTCCCCCAGCGCCCTTCCAGCAGGACCTTTCCCACCGGCACTGCCTCCTCCTCGTCCTTCTCCCTCTTTCAACAAAGGACTCCACTTGCTGAAAAAGGCTCACACGGGAAGGTGCACACCCTACCTCTCCCACAACAGCCTTCACAGGTGCTCTGGCAGCCCCTGCCCTTGCACACATAAAAATAGGGACCACCACGTGGCAGTTCTCCGTGCCAGCAACCAAGGATTTTCAGCTGTAAGAAAGCACCTCAATAAAAGGGCTTGAATTCATGTCATGTGAAACAGACAGAGACATTTCAGGAAACCAAAGGAGGCTGAATACTTCTGAGTATCAACTTTCCTCTTACAGGCAAGGGCCTTAAAAAAATCTGTTGCTTCTTGCACATACAAAAGGTGAATTACTTTGGCAATTACACCCAGGGAATAAACACTTAAAAGTCAAAGCTAAAAAGCTGTGTCTGTAAAGGTCTGCCTCTGTGAGGTGGTAGTTTCTTCGGTTGCAGTTGACTTTATTAACCTCAGTTTATTTGGGATTCTTGTTCATGACAGTTGCTCAAAATGAGCTTTTTAAAGTCATTGCCACTTGAGGCTGACACCAACAGAAATCACTGCTTTCTCATATAGGGCATTTTTAGCTCCTTTCTTTAGTTACATGCCAAAACTTCATATGAAGTTTTATATAACTTCAAATATTAACATTTTATAATTTATAATAATAAACCATTAACTTTTATATAACTTTAAATATTAACTTTACAGGAAGCAAGACAAAAAAAAAAAAAGAGCTCACATATTTATTACTGACGTGCGAAGAAGAATCATCACGCTGTCGAGTTTTATTCTTCCCCTGAGATGAGTGCTCTCCTAATAAAAAAGAAAACACATTTTGGGTCAGTTAAATATATAAAAAAAGACAAATGAGTCTAGCAGGAACACATCACAGAGCACTTTGCAACCTAGCCAGTCTCCTTGTCAGACATACTTAACAAGCAAAATCTATCCACAAAATAAATTTTCACTTCTCTCTTGGTAGTTTTTAGCTTATTCCATGTACAATTTGCTCTCACATAGTAGGGTTCTACCAAGAAGCATTTCCAAGTAGGGTCTGAAAAGGTTACAAAAAAAGTATAAAATTAATTTTAAACTATAATTGTAGCATTACATTATAAAAAGGAAAAGATACATCTATATTTTTTTTCTGATATCACTGACAGTAGTTCAGTTCCTCCAAAGTAGGAAAACGACCATTTAACAATTCAGTGAGTAACTGCAGACAGCTCTCACTCCTCCCTCCCTGCAGAAGCTGAGCTACTGCCAGCAATTCCACACGTGCAAATACCCCTCCAGACCAGGACATGTCTATAGTTGTCCCGTTTCCCTGCCTGTGTACCGGGAACATCAGTGGGACAGCTTTGCATCACAGATACTGGCACAGAAAGGAAAAGGGAATCACAGCCCCAGAGGTGACAGAGCCCCTTTTAAAGGGACATTAACTCAGTGGAACCCAAATATACTCAGAAAAAAGAGCCCGCCGCCTCTCTGTTCACCTGTGAAAAACAGTTTAATTCCCAGTACATACAAGAGATATGAGAAAGTGAAGAGATACACTAAATCCTAGCAGAAGTAAATTTGTATTAAATAGTTTGCATACGATATCTAGCCTGAGGCTGAAAAATTGTAAAGCAAATTAGGAATACAACAAATTAACTGATTAGGTATTTAATCAATTAGCAGTCGAAATAAACAGTTACATTCCATCAGGAAGAAAGTAGAAAAGAGGAGTCAATAGTTTTCAGGTAGCTTTTCTTGACTGCCATCTGGGCTGTTTAATTTAGTGCAGCCTTGCAGAGATGAGTAGACAACTTTGTATCCAAAGGGAGTCTACGAGAAACACTGGAAATGCTTTAAGAATAAAGTGCTGAAATTGTTTTCACTTCCAAGTGTTCAATGTGGGATAAAATTATTTCAGAAACATTATAAAAACATCGCCAACTTGGTGCTTGAGAAGTTTGGATGATGTTATATTTCAGCTGAAAATCCTCTCAGCAACTACTTCAACAATCTACTTCATAAATTTAGAGAAAAAAGGAAAGCACCTTTTTCTAGCAGACAAAAATATATAAGTATTTCAAAAAGATCAACACATTTTGGTAGGTTTTCATTAGATAAAAATATGCTTTTTAAAAGATAAAGAAGACATACCGGCTCAAATACTTGTATAGTTTTATATTAACAAACCAGATAGATTTTCAAGAATTGCCCTCATTTTTTATTTCCCTTTCTTTCTTCTGCAGAAGAAAGCTATTGCTCCTTGCTTCTTGTTCAATATAAAGATGTAACTGCTTCAATGGGGTGCAAAAGGGAGAAATTTGAAAAGAACAAGTAGGGAAAATTTACCGAAAAACATTTTACTGTTGGAAAAAACTTCAATTGCTGCAGAAATATCAATATTTTGTTATCAGTTCCACTCTCAGCTGGTAACTGAGCTAGAAAGGAAGCAGACTTGCAGAGAAGACCCATACTTTTTACCACAGAAAAAATAATGCTTTCTAAGATCATGCTCCAAAGCCAGTGCAGCTCCCTAGATAACTTCCCATTGCCTTCCCGAAGCCAATAGGCTTTGGATCAGGTTATAGAATGTGTGAAGTCAGGCTTGCTACAGAAAGCAGACCGCCTGATCCACACCTACGGATCCATACCTGGGGGCCTCTAGCCGTATGAACCTGCCTTACTGCGCACACATTCCCTACCTGCAGTTCCTGGTGGTGTATGGACATCCCAGGGAATATATTAAGGAACTGCCTTCAATACTGAGGGGCATTAGTGTCCCCTAGTAACATCAGTGAATGTCTGCTGGGAGTTTGATGTAGAGGGTTAAATAGCTCTATGCCATTTTGTCCCTGTTGCCTGTGCTCTCCAGAGCCACAGTCTGTGGCAAGAATTCTGGGATAAATCTAAGTTATTGCTGCTCTATGATTGCTAATGCATTTGAAGGTATTAGCATTACAGAGTCTACAGTCATTAGTGCCAATTAACTCTTCCGTGATGAAGACAGAACGATTATATTCGGGAGAGGAAACGGGCACACAGTCACTCTCTGACCAAAAGCAACGAGGGCAGCAAACTGCTTTGGGCACAGAACTGCAATTCGCCTTGAGACCCCCCAGTTGTCCAGATCAGTTTTAAAACCTGATGGCTCTGCATCTTGATGCTGTGCTAAATACGTAGCTGCAAAACACAGGGCAAATTCAGAATAACGTTCAGGTTACTTGCAAGTGTGAAGACATTTCTATCAATTTCAAAATCGCCTTTACTAGGAGAAATAAAGTCCAAAACTGTGGAAAACTCCTCCCAAAACCCTCATGCCCTAAAGAACTATGGATGAGAGCTTGTTTCCCATAAGGGAAACAAAAAAAAATTTTTTTTTTGTGTTTAGTGTTTTGTTAGAGCAGATGATATCTTAATTGATTGAAAGAACTGTTTAGCACTGAACTGCGAGGCCAGTGGAGAAAACCCATCTTGCCTAAAACCACTCTCTTTCCAGTATTTCCCACGCAGTGGTGCTACTCAACCAGGCCAGATAGATTACCTGCACGCTTTGAAGACTGCAGTTGGGGGAGAAAAGGTATAGTTACATCAAGTACATCAAGTTAGGTATATAGCAAAAGAGCTAGACAGCAAAACTGGAGAAAACTTGTCTTTTGGTGATTCTGAACTCTAGCAGCAACTACCAGGAGATGAAAGTTACCAAGAGAGGCTGGAACCACTCGCTTCTCCCAATCTAGCTTTGCAGCATCTAGCAATAAGCTAGCCTAGAGTCAAGTAAGCTGAATTTTATAGGTAGCACTGCAATAATTTTCTGATAACACATGGAAAATTCATTGCAAGCCCCTCTATTCTGCTAAAGTAATTGAGTAAAACTGTGAAAAGCAGGAGATTAGGGACCTGGCAAAAATTATTTGGCACAGTTAAGCAAGCGCTGTCACCTGCGCAGTTGTGAGTGCAACGTGACCCCTTTTACCTGTGGTCCTGCCTTGGGACACCTCTCCTGTTGGGCTAGGAGTTGAGAGCTCACATAGACTAGCAGAGGGCAGTGAGAAGCCAACCTCATATAAATCACGCACTTCTACAAAAACTGAAAGAAATGATGCACAGTTTGAGAAAGAGGCCTTAGGCAGAGTATCTGGAAAATGAAATTAGACTGATACTGACATGGAAATTACATTTAACATGCGGTTGCAAAACCTTCTATTAAGTTTTTCTTGTTCCTCTCATCCCCCAGTGTTGCACCAATCTGTTGATTTTGCTCCAAAATAGAACTGTAAACACAAAGACACAGGCACAACAAAGTCTCTAAACACTGCTGTAGGCAGATCTATACCACTATACTACATACAGATCTATACTACAGTAGCTGTACTACATACAGATCTATAGTTGAACTTCCTAACTTACTACGGCAGGATGTCATAGATCCCAGAAGGAATAAAACCAATTCATGGAAGTAAAAGCCACTGAGGACAACTGAGCACACGATTCAGGTAAACTTCAAGGCATCGATTGCTGGAAGACTCCTGTAGGGAGGACGTATTCCTGTCCATCCTCCCTAGTTTTTATTCTTCCCTTGACATCTCTGGCTATTTTCCATGTGAAAAGAGACAGCCTGTAGCAGCTCCTGCAGCGGAGCAATGCTCTTTCCTTAGTGGCACTCCTGAAGCCGGAGAGCAGATCCCCGGAGGGTGGCGGAGCGGGCAGTGCGGCACGGGGCACAGTGTCCGCACGCACCCTCCTGCGAGCAGCTGTCACCCTCTGACGCGCATGAGGAGGACGGGGAAGGCGTTCCAAGAAAATTCTGTGTTCCTGGCTCTTGGGCCTTCCTCATGCTTTTTCAATGGCCTGGGAATACAGAGAGGACTCTGCAAAGTTACAAGATTTAACTGGGCAAGTAAAAAATTACATATATATATATATATATACACACACATATATATACACAAGCATCCCAATGCTTGTATATGTTGATTAACTAAGGGGCTTATAACCAGCTGAAATTAGAGACTGAATAAAAGGAATTCTGAAATTCTCATTTTTTTTGTCTCATGTTTATAGAACGCTGTTGAATTAATCTCACTTAAAAAAAAAAGTTTTTCCCATCTGATTCAGAAGCTGAATGCATTATTCAGACTACACAATAAAAATACGAGAATTAGCAGGTCATGTTAGTACAGGAAGTGTTTGACCTGGACAAAGGCCGTTTTGAGTTTAGTGGGAAAGCTGGAAGAAGGAGGACATAAGAAATTGGCTTTGACATACAAGCAACCTGTACAGCATCACAGATAACACTGTCTATAAGAAAAACTAAGTGTTACTGTTACTTCACTGTAATATCTGCTGCTGAGCAATTGCTCATAAGTGCCAGTCTGCTGGGGAACAAAGTACGACCGTAAGTCTTTTGCTCTGAAGAAAATATGATTGCAGAGACTCGAGTTTTATAAACGTGTAAAACTGCCTCTGCAGAGGGATTTTGAGAGGGGATCTAAACGCTTCTCTCCTGCAATGCTGCAAGGAGAGGAGGAGGGGAGCATTAGAGACGTTGGAAAGCAGCCGGAGCAGGATGGAGCCCCGCGCCGAGGCCCCGCACAGAGCTCCGTACACCTGCAGGCGGAGGCGCCCGTGCGGCCCACGGCGCTGCACACGGGGCCAAAGGAAACGCTCACATGGAGCATCCGCGGGTAACTGCTGCTGAACGGCCCGCAGGAGGCGGTTCTCCCCATCAGGGATACCTCAGGAAGCAGCAGGCTGGGAAGCCAGCTGGGAAGCCAGCAAACGCTCCACCGACACAAGCTTCGCCAGAGCCTCAGCAGCCTCTGACTTTAAGAGGCTGTTTTAAAACCCCAAATACACACAGCTCGCAGACTAAGTTAGAAATATGCCCTCAGCGAAGAGGGGCAGCATGTGCTGTTTAATGTTTTGACTACAGTTTTGACCAAAAGCCTCTGTCACAGGCGTGATCAGTCAGATCTTTGTGGTGCAGATAAACACAAGGCAGATTCCAGCCATGGACTGCAGGGAGCTGAGCAAGCTTACTCTTCAATTTCTACGAAGAAAGACACCACAACTTCAGACCATTATACAACACAAGGTTTCAAAAAACTGCAGGATGAGAAAGAAAATGAAAGCAAAGCAAGTATTGATCTCTTTGTTGTGGGGGGACCCTTTTTTAGGGAGCAGCTTCTAGGTTTTCTACCTGTAGGGAAAAAAATAGGACACTGAAAGTACCGCTCATAATAGAAGAAATAATGAATGCTATATTCTCAGATTAGTAGGAACATCAGCTCTTACCACTTCTAAGCACACAGCACAACAGCAGACTGCTCTCAGCTGACCTGCACAGCTTATCTTGCAAGCCAAGGAGGAGGGATGGGAATTTTCAGTGACAGAGGGGCCTGACCTGGAGACCTGCCATCTTTGCCTGATCCATCCTAGACAAAACGCGTGGAAGGAAAGACGAAACTACTAATGCACATTGAAAAAGGTCTATGGTGGAACATGCCCTGCATAGCTGTCCTCCCTCTGGCTGGTGTAAGTGTTCATGGTTTGAGTCCCAAGTGTTTAAAAAATAAGGCAAGAATGCAAAGTTTTCTTACCTCTTTAAACAACTTGTCCATGCTCAGATGTGCTCAGCATGAGAGCAACCAGGCCTGTTGATGCCAGGGGGAGTAATGCTTGGCCACAGCTCCAGATTTGTCCTATTCTACTATAAACAAAACTATGGTTTGGTGTGTGAGAGAGAATAATTAAACATCTCAGAATCAGGAAATTCATGGAAAGTGATGATCAAGGTACCATCATTCAACCAAATCACTTGAGAAAACCAGAGGATTGTGAACACAGATCAATGTTCTTATCAAGATGTTGAACTTCATGTGCAGCCCAGTGGCCTAAATAAGTTTCTGTGCTGAATGAGAAGAATTTTTGTCTTGTTCTGCGATGATTTCAATGTTCGCTCGCTATGTACCACACAGTCACCAAAAACTCTGACATCATATGTGAGAAATCCTTGAAGCCTGTGCAGAAAAGACTTCAGGAATTCACAAAGTGCAGAAGAACGTCATGAACCACTGCAGACACAAACCAAGCTCATCTTGAGAGTGACTGCAGTCATGGAGTCAAAAACATCTATGTTACAAACTTCCACTTATGTTCAAGGCAGGTAGGTTGTCTTGTGCAAGAGAGACCATCAAGAAACATGTTAGGAAAATCTACAGGTTAGAAGTAGGTTCAGTGGAAGCAGCAGATAACAGATCTTAGATGATTATTACTGCTAATAAAAAGCAATTTGTGGAAGAAATACGTGCCATACAGGGGATGCAGTTTGTTCTGTCCTCTCTTCGTACTTCTTTTTGTGCTGTGCTGTTGTCTCAGAGCGCAGAGATTGACTGATCCCTCTCTCCAAACTGCTTAGAGCAAGTGAACGGTGTCTAAGCCATGGCAGACAAGTCTCTTCTCAAACATCCGTGTTTGCCTACTACATTTTCCCAGTTTTCTTCACTAACAATATTTGAATTTTCATTTGTGTTGAGAAAGAGTATCTTGGGAGGCCTTAATGCAGCCACGTAACATGGACTACCTCTCAAGCCACCTTCTTTCTCCACCCGTCTCAGTAACGTCCAAGTCACATAATCATTGACACACTTCCAATATCCTTCCAGCAAATTCAGTGCACAACCTACAATGCCCCGCAAGCCAAGTAAGCCTCATCCTAGCCTGTCATCTCAAATGAGCACACACCGGTTGGAAAGCATACCCTTATGAATCACCTCACACTCAGTATCAGGATTACACCTAAAATTCGAAATATTATGTCATCTGCACATTGCTGTGAGATTTTACACTGAATATCAAAATAGTGTGCTACTGTGAAGACCCTTGATACATTTTACTTGGTCTAGAATGAGTATGCTAGGCAAGGATCATAGTTGAATATTTCCAAATTATTATATAGGTATCATATATAGGTATTATACAGTATCTTTCACATTTATGGAGGGGCCTTACCTGATTTCTTTTCCTCGACCTGTCTGTTACTGAGTAACTTCTGTCCCTGAGTTTTGTTTCTGTGCTGAAACGGGGCTCAGTTCCTACACTGGTTTCCAGTGAAACATACAAGAACTGTTACAGCAAAAACTAGACATGTTTTCAGGTAGGCATACCTTATCAATAACACTACGGCTGATGAATGTATCGACCTCTTAAATATCAAGTAAAAACTTGCATCATGCATCCTTGATAAAGCACTTTTTTTTTTTCTATTTACTACTGAAGAGTCGAATGAGCAGTTATGTGAGTTATACCGAAACTCAAACAAGAAATACTTTTGTGGGTAGATTTTCAAGAGCTCTGTATTTATTCCTTTTAGGAAGAACCACCTAAACCTGCCCCCACAGTAAATACGGAATGGCTGCAAAGAGCTCTGTATCTACACTTGAGCGTGCAAATTTTGAGAGGACTGAGTACGCCGAGTTCTTGATCCAGGTTCAGCATTCCCTGGAAGCTGCACACAAGGGCCCTTACCTTGCAGCAGGTGCTGCAGTTCCCAGGCAAACGTGTCTGAGGATTTCAGTGTTCAGTTTAGTCTGTTTGCTTTCTACTTTACATCGGTTCTTAACCAGCGGTGCCCTGGAGCTCATAGCCGTCGGCAACTCCACCTTTCAAAGAAGAGCTTCAAAAATTGAAGAACTTGGGGCTCGGTTTTACCTACTGCTCTTGGTGATATGTCTCCATTAGTAACCTCACATTACTTCAGCCTTAATCAAACACTGTTATTTTCCCATGTTCTTTCATGTTAATTTTATGTATTTTGCAACAATATTCTTGATTATATAATCAGATTTAATTTAGCTATGCTTCTGAAGAAAAGGCTAACCTATCTTCCTTTTTTTCCTTTTATTTTTTAATTTATAGTCAGAATCTGGTGTTAGCAGGCTCATCTACGATAGATGGGGGTAAATTGCCCTCTGGAAACATGTTATCTATTCCAAAGGACTACAGGCAGTAGTCGTGCCCTCTCCTCCTTCAAAAAAGAACACATGTAAACCTTTTACACAGTGCAACTGCTTTCAGCAGTTGTAACAGTGATCACATTAGGCAGACATTCCCCGTGTTTTTGTATATCTCTACTATTAAGACATGCTTGCCTTTATGACCGATTCTTTTAATGAAAAAGATACATCTTCTTCAAATGGATAAACATCCTGAAACACTTGAAAATACTTGTATGAGTAATGAATATTTCTGCAAGGAAACACAACCTCCTTCCAGAATGCTTTTAATTTAAGAAGTAAAGCATCTCTAAAAACCTGGGGAAAAAAATGAACTTCAATTTTCATGAAATTGAATTTAATTTTGAAACATATAAAGATGTAAAAATTCTAGAAAAAATGATAGCTGGTTTAAATATGAATTGTATTAATGAGATGAGGGCAAGAATTTTATCTTCTAAGTGGTTATGACTCATACCTTCCAATTATAGCAGGCCTACATCATACTTCAGTGAAAAAGAATATCAAGCATCCTCTAGATGGAAGAAATTCACAAACTTTGTGAACTAGTAGCTGTTTAATCGGTATCAAACCTCATCTTGTGGAAAAGCAGAGCACCTGGGGTCTTTTCTCAAGCTAATGCAAAACACAAAGGTTTTTCATGCAGTCCATGAAACTTGTGTGATGGAGGAGCCATACAAGAATGCCTAGGAATCCTGCTAACTTCATTCAGCTCTTAGAAGAATTACTATGATTTTCATTTAAAAATATACACACAATCCATACTTCCCAAATAGAGTTACAAGTCCATTCCCAAGGAAATACAGACAGGTAGATGCCAGATACCAAAGCTCTGAAATGCAGCCTCTTGCTTGCCAGGGTCTAGTTTGCACTGGCTAGGGACAAAGCCAGCTGTGACGGACCGCAGCTTTCTGCTCCCAAGCACTACAACGTGCCTCTCTGCTACCAGAAAACTCTAAAAATGTCACCGGGGAGCAGAGAGTCAGAAGAAAGATGTTTAAAATAAGAGTTCTTTCCTGAAGGACACATATGGGTGAAAGATGGCAGCAGGAGCAAACCTGGAAGCTAGAAGGCTGAGGGCGGGAATTGCAATAGGTGAGGAAGTTTCACCACACAAAGATCTCTTTGCCTTGGCACGTTTCATTTTTCTGTTTGAAGAGCTGGGAATCAGATTAGGCACAGTTTTGGTCTGTTCCAGTCCTATTTTATTTTGCGCTGTTTCTTGCAGGACCTATTACTGCCTCCATCTCTTAGCTTAGATGGATGGTATTTTAATTTCTTTTGTGCATGTTATCTATAACCCCTATTTCTTCCTTTAGTTCTATTACACACATACTTTGCAACAAACTAGATCAGTTAAACACAGAACAGAGGAATCTGTAGCAAGAGGAGGATTTGGAATATACAAGGGCTGGCTGGCTGCAAGGCTGGCTGAGCATGGCCAACAGCAGCTCCAGCAGACGTCTGTTTACACACAGCTCTGCCTCCCAAACGCTTTGGCTGGTGAAGTATTATCAGCCAGACAGGCAGCACAGCCAGAACTAGCTGATAAATATCGTGGTCACTGTTACTTCCAAATGTGCCTAGCAGCAGGTCACTTACCAGCAATGATTTAAAAACATAATTTTCCCTAAAACTGTCGCAATTCTCACTCCCAAGTACAAGTATCACACCACGCATCAGGTCTACAGCTTCACATCTCCCAGGCTGGGAGGATTCATACTGCAGCAGAGCCCTTGGCAGCGACTTTGACCTGACAGGAACTGCAGATGGTTGGAGGTGACATTCCCAAACTCCTGCTCCGTGGGCTCCGGCACACACACACACATACACCCACCCACGCGTGTGTGTCCGCCCAGCACTCACCAGCCTCGGCAGAGGTTGTCTTTACAGAAAGCAGCTTCACGCCCTCTTTATCGGACTGGGCCCTGTTGAAGACAGAAGACATTTCAGCAGAGAGTCAGCACGTGGCTCTGTGTGTCATCAGCTAAGCAAAACTCCAAGGATGTGATGCAGAGTGAGCACCCACGCCACTGCACCCTGAGTGGGCTCGCACCCCCTGCGAGCTGAAAAGCACCAGGAGCTCGAATTTGGTTTCACATAGGATCGTGTGTAGGACTCACTCCTGGAAACCATCATTTATCACTATCTCTGAGAAGACTTTTCTCTTGAAATATGCAATAAATCACCTTTCATGTGGCAATCTGATTAGATGCTATCTAATGCTCCACAGCAGAAGTACATCTGTGGAAAAAGAGAGCACATCTTTCTCCTCTGTCAACTCAATGCTCCCAAAACCATGCTGAAATGGAGAAAGGATCGCTTCAGGTGTGCAGGGGGAATCTAGTCAGCAGCTCAGATTTTGGTTTTGGTCATACCAACACAGACACCACAGCCAGATTCAGCGTCCTCAAGTACAGTATGAATTTCTAATGAATTTACTGCAGTTTCACTCTCCTGAAACTCCTTATGCTAATACCATTTTAGTTGAGCCTGTGCATATGGACAGAAAATGGGGCAGCATAGAGCGAGAAAAAAAAAAAAAAAAAAAAAAAAAAAAAAAAAAAAAAAAAAAAAAAAAAAAAAGAGAGAGAGAGAGAGAGAGAGAGGAAGAGAAAGCTTGCAAGAAAGAAGAGGAATGAAAATTGAGACAAGAGAAAAAACAATGGACGGGGAAAAAAATGAAGAGAAAAAAAAGACTGGGCCAATGGGCCTTACATCCCAATGATAAACCATTTATTTGTTTCAAAGGACTCCCTTCAAAACAGCTCAAGGCACCCCTGTTTCTGCCCATGCTGGGACAGCTGGTTATCCTGTACACAAGTGTAACAGGTGTACAAGAACTGCAAGCACATCCCTTTCTCCTGCAGTTCTTTCAGGGGCAGCAGCCACTTATCAAAGAGAAAGATCAAAGAAAAACACATGCAGAATCTGCTGCATTCACAAGCGCATTGTGATAGATCCTAAAGAAACACAAAGACAGGATTCAACTTACTGTTCAGTTCCATTCTCTTGTCTCTCTGAAAAAGAAATAAAGGTAATATAATTTTGACTGCTAGAACTCAGTTAAGTAAAACATTTAGACATAGTTATTGCTGTCTGCAGCAGCAGATTTGGTGCGATTCCATGGTATTGCATTCAATATTTCAACATAATCAACCAGCAGGAATGGTAATTTTCCCTTTTCTCACCAGATCGCCACGCCAGCCGTGTAAGTGAACTGACACTGTCCAAACCAATAGTTCCGAAAGCCAGGGAGAAAAGCACACGGCCTGACAAAGCGCACAGCACAAGTCAGCTGTGGTTAGGGCGCTGCAGCACCAGCTGCTAGATGCTGCACAGCCCCGCTGTAACCCACAGTGGTGCTGGCCACAGCGCCCTTCCTCCAGACCCCGTGGGGAGAGAGGAGCCCTGCAAGGCTTGGGCTTTTCCTGCCCAGCTGAGAGCTGTAACTCCCATCCCCAAGAGTCAGTAAACTCCCATGCAAGGACAAGAAACCAAGAAACAAATGTCCAGGGACTTTGGAGAGAGGGGAAGGAGAACAGAAGAACCTGTTTCCCTGCAGCTCAGAAGTGCCCTGGTAGCTAGTGCTAGATAGCTAAAGGTAGTATATAAGAGCTTTTGAGTATGTAATAACTGATTTATAGGAGAAAGGGGTAGGAGGAGCAAGGGGACAAGCTGTCAGGCTGGATACTTAGCTGGCTTAATCTGTCTCAATCAAAGCTGGAGACACTTAGAGAATTTTACTGTGAGTAGGGTATAGCCTGTAGAGGTTGTGCACGTCCATGCCTAAGGGGTATCCGAGATGTGGTTGTAGGGCTCTCTCAGTTTTAGACCTAGGTTCTTAAACTGGCAGTTAAGTGCCCAGTTTCCCTGTTGAACTGGCCCTCCAAAATTTGGTAACGGAGCCCTTGAGCAGTGGGTAAGTGGTAAGGGGCCTGCTAATTTGCTGCTGACCAACTAGGGTTGTCACACTCAACGTTTCTGAGTTGTAGCCTGTCATCCCAGCCAACAAGAAATGCATTTCTCCCTCTAGATGAATCATATACTGAACATATTTTATTCTAATGTGCAAGTGTGGACAGATGGACGGGGCTATGGGGTTGCATCAGAGACATGGAGCTAATTCATATTCTGCTGCACCCCTCATAGGGCTCTCAGTCTGCAGAGGAAGCAAACCCCGAGGAAAGACCTGAGCAAAGCTGGCAAATCAAGAACCACAGATGTCTACTCTAGTTTCCAAGTGAACTTATTCGTACGCTGTGTGCTGGCATTTGCATGTGGGGGAGAGGGGCCTGGAAAAGAAACTTTCTTTAGCCAAAATCTTTACCTCTTGATTCTGAATAGCCAGTAATTTCCTAAGCAGGGCTCACTATCTTCTTGCTGTTTGGTTCTGGTTTTGCATGTCATTTGCTAAATTGGTTGTGACACACTATTTTCCTTGACCTACAGCTTCAGCACCCCACCGTGAGTTTACATTTCTGAGGCCTACAGATTTCACAGCTAAAGTTCTGCACAGATCTCTTAATTAATGTCAATGACCAGGGAGAGAAAAAACAGTCTGGATCCAGATATACATACCCATATAATAGAGAATTGCATTTGCCTATGACCCTCTCTGGTAATTCTCTAAAGTACTTGGCAAATAGAATTTGATGGAGTCTTATCTCCATTATTTAAAGTATTTCATAGACAGCCAGGTACTGGCTTTGGCTGATCTGTTAAAATGACTATTTATAAAAACAGTTGTTTGCTCAGGGCCTTCATGCCCATGTGTATACTGTAACTGGAAATTAATATACAAATAGAAATATTGAGCATCCCTTAAAAAAAAGGTATTGACTTTCCTATTTCCTGTATTTAGAGCAGAGCTAAAACAAATACAGGTGATTGTCTTAATATCTCCAAACTTATTTTGCATCTTTATTTTCTACTAAGTAGCTTGATTGTGTTAGCACAGCTGTTTGTTACCCCGTGGTAGCTGCAAAAGGGGAAAAGAAAAGCTGTATGGCAGTGTTCTTCAACAAATGCAGCCATTTTTACTCCCTCTGTTCTTTACATCATTTTTAAAAAGGCAGTGTTACTTTCCTGCATTAGGCAAAACACTTTTAAATCAGGAAAAAATCTTAAATTCTTATTCTATAGCAACGTCTATAGCTACAAAAAAAAAAAAAAAAAAAAAAAAAAAAAAGCAAAAAAAATAGAGATTTTTCAATAATAAAAAGCTTAGCGATCCTCCTCATCCCCCCCACCGTGGAGAGCCAAGTACCTGGTGTTTTCTTCTGGCACATTCTGTACAGAGCCACCAGAGAGAAGACGGAAAGGGTAATTACTATCAAGGTGATCACAACTGGCAAGATAACATCTGCAAAAGAGGGCGAACATCATTTTGCCTGCTGCCTCTTGCTTGCACCTCATCCCTACACAGGCACCCACACGCATAAATGCAAGAGGAATCTCCAGCTTCTCCTTCCATGGCAACTTCGCCAAACACCGCGGATTTCTCGGGAGCGGGCTAACCTGCTGCTCCTGCTATTCCTCGCGCGCCCACCGCGTGTCAGGCTTGCAGCCTTTTTGCAGGGAAGCTTTGGGCCCCTTCCTTCCCCCATCCTTAGTCATTCCCGCCCTGCCTGGCGTCCCCAGCAGTGGCAGAGCTCTTCAGAGCCAGCTTGCGCCCAGGTTTCTGCAGCAGAGCGACGTCTGAACGTCTCCCCCCGTGGGACCACTGCGATCTCGATGAAAATATTCATGAATCACCCCAGTCTCAATAGCCCCCAAAGGTTTTACAAAACAGTTGTGTTTCAGGATCAAATTTTTGGTGCACGTGACTTTTCCAGGGGTAGGGGGAGGAGGAGATTTTGGGGGGGATTTTTTCAGATGAGAAAGACTCATCTGAAATTCAGTGACTAAAGTAATTATTTCTCTTTTAACATTGTAAGTGCCAAAAGACACCAAGAAATTATATAATTCAGCAACATTCCCCTCAGCGCTTATACCCAGGGATAGAAAACACAAGCTCTCTTTTTCAAATGAGGACATTTCTTTCCTTGTATTATTTCCCACCATCTGCCATTTCCTGACAGGTGTTTCCCAGCCAAGAAGCAAAAAGGAAAGAATTATGTAATGAAGAGAAGCTCTGCTGGGGGCAGGCCCAGCTTCGCTCCATCTACGCGTGGGTTTTGGCTTTTCCCCTCAGATTCCGCAGGCTGCAGCCTGCCTGGCAAGGGCGGCTCTGCCCAGGGCTGGGGGCTGCAGCGGGAGCCCCGGGCCAGCTCCAGCTCCAGCTGCTGGTCCCCGGCTCCTGCCTGCTCCCAGGGCAGCCCGTCGGCTTCCTGCCCCCGAGGGTTTAGGAACTCCTAACTACAACAGGGCCTGCTGTCAAAGGCGGTGGGGATGGGTGCTGAAAGACGCACATTTGTCTGTAACTTAGACCAGTCCAGCAAGGCAGAGCATATTTAGGGATGGCATCTTCAGCAGCTCTTGATAACAAATAATTTGCTAAGCCAGTGCTCTGGATTGAGAGAGCAGTCCTGCAGTAATGCTCTCACTCTGGAGATGCATACTTTTAAAATCAGTACGTTAAATAACATGCGCCATCCAAATAGTTAGTGTCTTAACAGTTCACAGAAGACTCCCGCTTAGCTCTGCCTCCATCTTCCCCAACCATATGAATGATACATGCGTATAGTACATTCATTACAATACATCCATAACAATATATATCCTTAACAACACAGGAACAACATTTTCTTCTGTTGCCTTGAGCATTCTCTCACAAATGGCTGTTCAGATTTTTTCCAATGGTGTCACTTGGACCTCAGTCCTTAGGAATAATTGTGCTGTTCTCCATTGAGAGTGGTGTCACCCTGTTAAGCTCTGTTTCTCTTTCAGAGGAGCTATATATATAACATGCAGTTAAAATGGGTTTGTAACAGGGTCTCCAGTCTGGTGAAGGCTGAGATAAAGCTGCCAGTTTTTTTTTTTTTCTCTGCTGCTCTGATCACTCACCTAGAGCCCAACAGACTTACTGAAAAAAACACAAGAGATGGACAATAAAGTAGGAACACTCACTAGAATAATGGATGGTGTCCTCTGGCAGCTTGTTTCCAGAACTGCTGAGACCTACATTTGCAAAAGAAACATTGCCTCCAGGTTAGTACATAATAGTCAGAGCTTATCTCTCCCTCTTTCCTTATCCTTCCCATACAATCGTTGTGTTCCCAAATCTGGAGCCACTGTGTGCTCCATTAAGAAATGTGTTCTTAATAATACCATAATAATGATTGGTAAAGCAGATAGAAAAGGCTTTCTACTGTGGCCTAGGAGAAAGGAGCGCTTCACGTGGACTGTCTCCCCGAGGACCAGCTGCTTACTCCCCTACAGACCGCGAGCTACAAACGTTCTCAATTTTCCGAGGTGAAGATACTGTTTGACTTTAGAGAGATCTTTTGACTCACAAATAAATAAGCAAGAGACTGAAAATTAGACCTGTCTCCAAAAGCAGAAAGACCAAAATAATTCACTATTAGTAGTAAAAATATCAAACATGGCCCTCAAATAGGAAGAAGATTTGTTAAACAAAGAGAGTAGCAGAGAGTGCAGGGCCCTTTTGAGAGACAGGATTTAATTCCAAGCTGCTGAATTACAAGCTTTTTTTTTTCTTTTTTTTTCTTTTTTTTTTTTTAATGGAAGCCTTTGTATGGGCAGCACTTGTAATTCTAGTCTATTGAATGATTGTAATAAACAATGCCAAGCTGACACTCTCTGCTTGTTGTTGCACTAATTCTCAACTCAGATCCAGTATCCACGGGTGTTTCAAAGACTGTTTTTCTCCGTTCTTCTCTTTTCACCCTTTTTTCCATTCTCACAACAAACTGCCCCACTGGAATGGGGCAGTTTGTCATCACTGTCATCCCATGTCATCACTGAACGCAACAGCAGTAAAGCAGAGCAGAGCCAGGGGCTAGTTTTTGCCCAGGTGTGCTGGATATGCAAGTGCACTGAATTTTTCAGATAACTAAATGCCCTACGATCCTGCTTAGAATGTAACACCGACTGGCTGGCAGTGCAAAGCTAAGGATTGAGAGGACTGTGTTCTAATATTTGTCCTGCAGCTGTGCAGCCCTGTGAATACTGGGCAGGCTGTTTATCTTCTCTGTTTTGCTTCCTTTTTGGGGACTTGTCTGGTCTAAGGTGGTGAAACCTCTTGGAGATAAATGATCATTTACTATGTGTTTGTAAGGTGCCAGAACAATACAGTCTCAGCTGAGACCTTTTAATGCTGCAGTATAGAAAACAATCATTGTCTCAGGCCTTATCTCTGAAAAGCACTATGTTTCTTTAAAGCAGAAGTCACCTCCCCTGTGCTGCCTATCTGCTGAGAGATGATAATGCAGGGATGGAGCGTGTGAACCATGAGGAGGTGAGGTAAATAATTCTTATGCATTGATAATTCCATGTGATTGCTTCAGATTTCCCAGGGGAATACTACTGCTCCATTCCTTACCTTACATGATACACTACAGGATACATAGGGCAAGCAGGCAATTATCACAGCAATGACTTATAATACCAACAGAAAAAAATATATCAAAAAACTTGAATGTGTGTCCTCCATATTTGTCTAACATCTTCTCAGGAAAAACCTGAGGATTCAAACCCACGGGTCATTTTTCTAGTTCTCTCTATCAAATGACCAAACTGAGTAATACAGAAAACAGAAATTCACACGTCAGTGTTTTACTATGTGAGATCACCAACGAGAAATGTAACAAAAATACTAATGCATTAATAAAATGGATTAAGGAATTAAAAACTTTAATTCAGTCATCCAATTTATTAGCTAATATTCTCTCACAGGTCAGCCTATCCTGTCTGTATTCTCTGCATCCACAGAGACAGTCTGGAAGATATTGTCCAGCTATGGAATGATGTGGGATCAGAGTAACAATTAATTAGAGTAATAGATTCATCGTGGTAACAGGAGGGACAAACTGTTAGAAGCAGCAGCAGGAACTGCAGGGACCAGTACAGAAGAGACTGCTTCCTGACAAGCCCAAAGAAAGGGAAATAGCACAATATTGTTCACTAGCACAGGAAACTGCTGCCTTACTCTGGGCAACTCTTACTGCTGGTTCCAACTATAGCAATGAGAGCCAGCAGCAAGAACAAGCTCCTTGATAAATACTGCACTTTTATATGGATTTCCCATTGCATCATGTGATCAGTTGGGCCTGATTTTTCCCTTGCGCTCATGTCCTGTTTTCTTCTTGGTATCTGCTGGTCCAGCCTGGCATTCGCTAGAGTTCGCAGAAAAGTTGCTCATTGTTGTAACTTGAGCATCACTCATCTGCTCCTCAGCATTACACTTCACTCCATTCTTTCCTTGGAGCCTCTTCCTTCCCTCAACATTTCCTATTCTCAGTCTGATTCCCTCTCACCTCAAGGCAGACCTTTTAATAAGTGTGCAAAGATCAAACCCTTCTGTCACTCTTACTTGTTGGTTCTGCTGTGGAGTTCACAGGAAGGCCTGCAATAAAACAGAAGGAAGAGTTCTATTAGTAACTGCATTAAGATTAGCTGCCCTTGCTTATAGGAGGGGAAAGAAAGGACAGCCTTCAACATCATGCAAATTGACAGACTCTAGCTACACACTCTCTGTAACTGCACAAGAAACCCTGTCCTGGAGTGGCAGCTGCCTGTGGCAGCCCTGCTGACACCGTTACTGAGCTCAGAAAAAAATCAAAGGCTGCAGAAATCGCTCACAAATGGAACTAGAATCTGAAGTTCAGCCCACACTGGATTGCTATTCCACTCAAGAGAAGAAAATCCTGAATTAATTCATACCCTCCTAAAAAATTCCTCCTGCCAGAACCAAATAGGTACTTTGGAGTGAACAGCTGGCATTTAACCGACACATATTACTGGTGATTTAATGAAAGAAACTCAAATGCCTGAGAACATCTTCAAGTGTCACAAAACCTTTTAAAAATGAGTCTTCATTAATTATCTCCATGTTCTTGGCTAGCAGACTGCCGAGCAGCAGGACTAAGAGGCATTGTTAATGAGCAAGGAACGGACCTTACGCTGCTCTCTGCATCATGCTCACTGGCCCACCACTCTCACACGCTCCATTCACTCCAGATATTTTTGATGCAGGATTCTGATTCCTGCTTTTGTTAGTCTGCTGCTGCTCTCAGGTGTCTAGACTGTAGCATGTTTGAAAATTAAGAAGGTTGTTAATACTTCACATTTGGAGGCTAGCCACAGACAACCATCACTCCCACTGTGCTTTTTATTATGTTTCATTAAAGCTCTTCCACGATCACTCCACAGTTGAAGGAAGCTGGGCACCTAACTCATCTGTGTCTTTGAAAATATTCACCTGTGTGAACGGGCAGCAAAACGTTTATCTGTTTGTACGAGACAGAGTGTCTCCTGCCAGAGGCTGGAGACCGGCTCCCTGCCTGGCTGCTGAGGTCTCACACCAGACTACTGAAGCTACCAAGGAAAAAAAAACCAACCCTTAAGCAGTATATGTACTCAGCAGTTACTCTGAGGTATAAACCAGGGTGTTTGGTCTGCTTCTCCAGGTTGGATAGCACCATAAAAGCCCCATTGCTGCATCTTTTCACCATTTCCTTCTGCCAAGGTGACTGTGGGGAATGTAACTTAACTGATCTTACAGGGAGAGCTCCCAAGATGTCCACATCTGCCCCACATCCTCTGCCAGGCTGGGAGGCAGCGGGAGCTCTGGTGTGAGCTGTGGGAGCTCTGGTGTGAGAGCTGTCCTAACCCAGAGCAGGCGTCGAGCGTCTCCTCGGCGTGCCCGGGGTTCCCCAGCTGCCCATCACACCAGGACCCCAAGGGCCCTTCACTTCTACACCCCTGCTGCACCCTCTGCACCGTGAGCTGGTGCTCTGCACAGAGAGCTCCTGCAACACGAGCTGTAGCGCGAGCTAGACACATTATTCCACTAATGTGAAGCTACTCTTCGAAAACAAGAACGGCTGCTGTTGTGTTTCCTCCTCTCCATGCACAATTAAAAGCAGGATTGACTCGAGACACCAGGGTCTAAATAACCACTTCTGCTAATGATATACGTGACAGAGCTTTCACTGCACTTTAATCAGAAGTGTGCATGAAAAGCCTGTTCACGTTGAAAAGTAAAGTACTCAAAAGTCTGCAGTGAGAGCTCTTCTTGAACATACTAAATATTGGTAATACCAAGTACTCTGGGGGTACACTATATCTCATGCTGATTCCCTAAAGCTCAGTGGATATTTTTAATGCAAGCTTTTTATCATCTCAGCAATCCATCTGCAAAAAGCAGGAGAAATTTGTGATGATTCATTAGGTAATGCTTGTAACATATTTGGGCAAAGTTAATGACAAGATTCAAAGAAGAGCTTGAGGAATTTAATAACTCTACTTGTCAAAAGAGATTTGGAGTAACACACAGTGCAGAAGGAAGGAGGATACATATCCAGCACTAAGGAAACACCGAAATATGAAATCACTGTTTGCTACCTAAATATTGTCTTTCCTGCAGCCTGTAAGTGTGGGGGCGCATGAAAAAATATAATGTGATCATGTAGCAATGGCTGTGCAAGCAAACTGCAAAACTCTGTGTTTGTTTGTGTATGTGCGTGTCTGCATGCACATGTGTACTCATGGAGATGGGGAACAGACTCAAAAATCGGTCACTTCTCTAAGAAATTTCAAGTCTTTTCTCTCGAGTTTGAAGAGAATTAAGTCTTGCTAAGGAAAGTTCCCAAGACTCTAATTTAATAACTCATTTTCCCCTTGATTTCTGTATTGCAAACTAAGTGAACCAACATGATTGAAATCAGAATAAATAAGCAAATAGAAAAATTCTATCAAGATTGAAGCTGATTTCCAATTTCAGCCCAAAGACATAGGGTTTGTCAAAATCGTATGCAAGTGATGTTAGCATCTTTGGAAATGTCAGGTGGCCGTGGGAGAGCCAGTACCCACGGGCACATGCAGAATTCCTGCTGCTATCCTGGCCAAGCTCCCACCACTTCAGTAAGCCCAGAAGGCAGAGTGCATTGCTGCTAGCAAGCATGACAGCATGACTGCACTCCCCTCCCCTTGGTTCAGAGGCTTTAAAAACCTCCCAACCCTTATTTTTCTTGAAAACCACATGTACCTATACACCATGGAAGTAAAAAACATCTCACCAAAGGTATCTCCTCTGAATTCTGTTAGAGAGTGGAAAGAATAAGTAATAAAGAACAACCTTTTGCCCTTCCCTCTCTGCCCCCACGGTCTTGAGCATGCAAGCAAGCTGTTAGCTCACACTCTGCTCCAGAGACTGCTCAGCCCTGCCACGTAAACAACGTGCACTTATCGGAGCAGGTCACCAGGTGCTTTTGGTTTGCATTTCCTAAACAACCCTCCAGTGCCCTTCTTGGTGGTGGGGTCATGCACTGCTGTTCTACAGAAAGCAAAAGACAGAAAGAAAGGCAGCACTTTGCTGCTAACATATTTACTAGCGTTGTTCTAGCTGCCTGTATGGAGCTTACCACATCTTTGGGGGCTGGGAGTTAGGGGGGCAGATGCGCTGTATGTATAATCTGGGAAGGTTTCCAGACTCATCACAAAAAGTGAGGCGTACAACACTGGCTGTGCTGAGTCCTTGTTGTGCAGTAAGGAGGACAAGGATAAAAAATTGGCAAAGACTGTGGCTTGATTTGAAAATACCTGCCTGACTCGATTTGGAGCTGGTTAGAAGCTTGACAGATGGAGAAAGAGACTGGTAACTAACCTCTCCCCACTCTATTCTCAGTGGTCTGCTACCTAAACTGCTTCTGTTTTTGGAGGACAGCCACAAGAAACTGTGTTCACTGGCAAAACAAATGAATAAATTTGGCTGATTACTCAGAAGGGATACCGCACCATAAATCAAAGCAAAATTAAGAACCTTAAGAAACCCTCCTTATCCCACCCTGTCTGTAGATCTGTAACCGCAGTAACCAAAGCTCTGCTATGTTTTCCATGTCCCAAACTCTTCGATTCTTCCTGAGGACACTGAAGCTAGGACGAACAATTTTCATCTCCTATCACTATCCAGCTTTCCTACACAGTTCATGCACAGAGAGAGTCAAACCCTCCTTTGTCTTACTGACAAGGATTTTTCTTAGGGAGATGCCTCCTGTGAATCAAGTGAGTAGGATTTATAATTTCAGGAGTGCAATGAAGATATCAATAGATGCAGCGGTTGATTCATCTGACAGTTTATTATCATAGATCGTTTGATCTTCACACCCTGCTGGGCGAACTTACTCTAATACTGCCTTATGGATTTTGTTGTTGTTGTTGTTATTGAAGTCACAGAGTGAAAAGATAAAATAGCTGCTGTTTCTCAGACACATTTAGACTCCGAGGGATCTATTAAATCTCCATTTTTTTCATTAATTAAACAAAAGGAGAAGATTAAATATTAGCAAGCCTCGCTTTGTGGAGGCAGAGAACGGAGGCAGAGGAGATCTATTACCCAGCACAGACACAACTGAAGTCAGGGAAGTGTTTGTGTCTAGGGCTTGGCTGCAGGCTGCCCTGCACTCAGCAGCAGCCCTCATTCCCTGATGCAGCCCGGGGGGACACAGCACAGCCCCTGCTCTCTGGCTGCCGGGTTCTGTCTTTTCCACAGAGCAATTCTGTTCTCTGACATTTCTCCAAGTTCTTTGCTAGCTCCCCCACTCATTTCGGTTGCTCTCCAGCTCTCTGTGGCACTCCTCCCACACCCTGATATGACTGGCTGGGAATTTCTCCTCAAAATGTGCTTTTCTTCTTCTTTCCTCAGTGAGAAAGAAATTTTCACAAAAAATGGCATTTGTGTGTGTGTGTGTGTGTGTGTGTGGAAAATGGCCTTGAAACTAAATATATTCTTTTGGATTGGGGTTAGCCAGCTGAAATATTTTGGTTGAGCAAACCAAACAGAAATGCTCTGTTTTGAACCAATCTTGACACTAATTTGTGTTCCCCTGAGCTCCCACACAGAAGCGATGCCTGCAGCTTCCAGGCTCTGCAATCCCTGCAGGCTGCAGCACAAGCCCCTTTTGCATCCCAGCCTCTGCTCTGCTGAACAAAAAGGCAGCCACGTCCCTAGAGAAACACCTGAACATGAAATTTTCAGAGCTGCAGAGGAAAAAAAAACCCTGATCTCAGTGAGATACACAGCCTTTCTTTTTAGCCTCAGTGCAAAACAAAACAGCTAGCTCCACACTTGCAATATTTTTCAAGTTATTAGGGGGCTGTCTGTGGCCTCCTCCGGCCCTGAGCAATTGCACACGCTGGGTGAGACTTGCTTAGAGGGAGCCAAGATATCTCTAACTTGCAAAGGGAAAAAGGCAACAGGGATGCTCTAAAGGTGCACCCATTAGGGATAAGCTACCTAACTCAACAAGGTGAGTAAAAGGATTTCTTGCATATTTAAGATGAAAGAGAAAAATCTGGAGCTAGTTCTGCTAGGAGACAGGGGAGGTATAAATGCCAAGTCCTGGTGAGCGAGGAAGTGATTTGGAAATAGCAGTTTTATGGGAACTTGAAGTACTGGCTATGCCAAGGACCTGGACTGAGTGGCCTGTGATAGATGGTCCCTTTCTTTCTCGGAGAGGCAATTAGAGTCCTGGCTTCTTGGATAGTCCCTGAGCTAATGAAAATTTATTGCTTTTAGAGCAAAGTGAGCTGAGTAAGATGATGACTTTCACAAACAGACTCATGGAAGGAAGGAAATATTTCTGAGGAAATCTAAAATATAATTGTTTATTTTTATATACATGAATTATATATGATTGTAATCTATAGGTAAATATGTATTGCAAATTCATTTTAACCCGGAGAATTTACCTGTATGAAGGGAAAGAAATTTCAATTAAAAATATTTTGAATTATTGTCTTACTGCAGTGTACTAAGGGTAAGGTTTCCATACCGTGTCTGTGTGTGTCTGCCAAAAGACATCAAACTTCACTATATATTGTGAGCTGTAGTTACCTGAATATCCTTATTATTGGGCACAGACTTACTGAGGTAATTGTAATGATACCTACATCAGTGGCATTGGATTAAAGCTCAACTTTCCTAAAATTCTTGTTAAAATTATTAAAACAACTTTTTGGGCTCATACAACTATTTCAGTATGTACTGAGCGTATGATAAGCAGTTTATGCTGTTTTATATCCATTCCCAGTTTCCATTGGAAAATCACAGTACTCAGGCACTTGCCCTGCTCTGTTTAACCATGATGAAATACTACAGAGGGCTCATTCTTGTTTGCCATGCTTAGCTCCCACACATAGCAGTCTAGACAGTTGTACAGGGTCTTATCTCTCTTGAAGGATGTTGTGTGATAATAATTCGGATACACAAACGAAAACAGTGCCCTCATTGGGTTTAGCTGAGAGAGAGCACTGAGTGAGAGGTCAAGAGAGCTCAAAACCTAAGTAATTTATTATTCTTCAAAATGGAGCAAAGCTAGGTCAGATAGAAGCATAATAAATTACCACTCTTATGACCTGACATCCACCTCTGCCACAAAGTCGCTCAGTGAATAAACAAACCCGGCAAAAAAACAAAGTTAGATGGGAGTTGAGAAAGACTGATATTTTTTGACCTTGCATGTGACCACACTGTACTTTGAACAATGTCACTTAATTGGTAATATGCATTAGCTTGCCCTCCAGATTTATTAACAGTTATAAAAATTATAGCTGTTTTCCTCCTTACTTTGCAGCCACAGTATTTATCTCAATGACCTCCTCTGGCAGTGAATGTTAAACAATGACCACACAAAGCATGTATAAGAGTTTCTATTATCTTCCATAATTTATATCCTCCTGTAATGACACTGAGTATCCAAACTGAAACTTTTGAAGTTTCCCCATCACCAACTGTAACTGCATGACAAGACAGCATAGATTAATCATCACATCGCACATAATAAGGAGGGGCCATTATTCCAAGACAATACATGGCAAATGTCGAAGGAATTCAAGATTATTTGCATCTTTTCAAGCATTTGGATAAGGAAGTGGTGTGTGTTTACAGGACTTACTTGAAGTTTCAGAAGCAAAAGTTGTTTTCTGCAGAGCAGTTGTTGGAGGCAAGGAGGGTCCCTTAGTAGACGGAGCACCCAAAGTCCCATTTGGTGTTGATTGTGTTTCATTTGCTTGGAATGTAGCTGGAAATGAGACAATCGGGTCAGATACAATTGTAGGTTTTGTATCATGGAAGTAATGAAATAATCTTTAAGCACAACCTTTTTCACTCTTGGTTCTCACTGCAGTTATTTGAGACTCAAATTTCACATGTTGAATTTTTATCTTACAACCAATTAAAAAAATAAAAAATAAAAGGTGCTCCCCAGCATGAACACGTTGTAGAATTAGTAAGAGAAACCCTCTTGTGGCTCCCTTCTCACAGGAGCAAGTCATGATGGGAGGATGCAGAAAACCAGGCACGCAGTAACCCTTCGTGCACAGAGACGTGCAAACACAAACACGCCTTGCAAACTGCACAAAATAATCAGGTGTGGGGGAGAAAGGAGGAGGGAGGCAGCCAGTTTTCTTGCAGCCCCCTCGAGAGCTGTTTTCCCATGGGCATCACACGCTCTCCCCGTGCTGGCAGCAGCCCAGCTCCGAGCACTGCCTTGTGTTTGGGCGCTGTGAGAACAGCTTGTTCCTGGGAACATGTGCTGCACGCTGTATATTCCTCAGCAGGGGATCGGGAAGGGGGGGGGAGGCATGATCTCATTTTCATTTAATTTTTTAATCCAATTTGTGTGAAATTCCTCCTGCTACTTACGGGTAGCACCAGACATGGCTTACGTCTTTATCTACAGCTTGGTGTGAAGCTTTTTACACTTATTTCAGTGGACTGTAGATCAGGCTCCATTCCTAATGTCAAAGAGGTGAAGCAGACATGCGAAGTACAAAATTCTTTGTGCACCTTTTCATTACTCCTGAGATGAAAAATGCAGCCTCCCAGGGAAGGCTCCCTTAATTCCACTATACAAATGATTAAATCCTAGCAACATAACTCTCTGCTGACTTGTGGCTTTGAAGTGGCTCTTAAGCAGTACCCAGGCCTTACGCCTTATACTCGTACGAGCTCCACCAACGCATCCAGCAGACAGAACAGCTTTGGTGCTCCTATGGGAGCAGAAGTGTCCATAGCCAGCGTATCCCACAGGCAGCCGCGGCAGGGAAAGCACAGGGTGTCATCTGGAAACCTGCCGTTTTGCCACCCCCTAACTCCTCTGTGTGCGAGGCTCAGCTGCATCTCAAAGGCAGGAGATGGCAGGAGCCCTTCCTGCAGTGGCCACACTGGGATTTGGCATGCAGTGACTCACTCCTGTGGTGCCTGTGCCGGAGCCCACGGTGCAGCGCTGCACGCCCTGCTCCGCTCCCGCTCCGCCAGCCGAGCTCCCTGCCTGCCGGCCGGCGCCGCAATCCACAGGAAGGCAGCCGCGCAGCGCGGGGCGGCTGCTGCAGCTGCAGTCACATCATCCTTCAACAGGCCTCTTGTCAGCAGCTCGTTACGAACACAACTGTGGAGCTGCGAGGACTGCAGCGTCGCTGTCCCAGTGGGGCTGACGGCTGCACCCTGGTGCTCGTGCAGCTCTCCCCACTGATAGTCCCATATTATGAATGACAGGGTGTTAAGTGCTGTTCTCAACACGTGTCTGTCAAAGGGGTAATCAACAAGGGGGGACCTGAAGCTGCGCTGCAAAGGCTGCTGTCTCAGCCTCAGGTTCTCCTTACTCTTTGTGAACTGAAAGCCCTGCACTTTTTAAAAAATCTGCTGAAATTCAGCCCACATTCTCACTTGATCTTAGTACAATTTCCTACTTAACCTACATATAAACCACACATACTTTTGTCATCTCCATGGATATATTTTGCTGCATTTTGGTTTATATTCTCTCTGTTAACCCCTAGTATCTCAGGGTAGGCGTTTTTTTCGTAGTTCCAACTTTCAGTGGAGTGAAACTATTTAAAATCCTTGCTTTGAGGTCTAGACTGCACAAGTGACACCGCTCTAAATGTGACTAAATGTCAGCTAGTGGATTTCACCTCTTCTGTTGATAAATACATCTAATCATGGATTTCCAAGATAGCAAGCAGGGCATGAACAGAAAGAGGGAGAGACTGCACTTCTGGCCTGCGGAAGCAAAGAATACTGAAGATAAAAAAAAAAAGTCCTTTGCATGATTTCACTGAGTAGGGAGCACTGGGGGCTTTTTCTGAATCTGTAATGAAAGGTGACAGCAGTCACAGAAATCGTAGCAGAGACAGGAAGTCCTGTCAACTCTCAGCTGCGTGAATGTGATCATTCACTGCCGCTCTTAGCAAGGATTGAAGCAGCCAAAACGAAGGCCTTCATTCGGAAAAAAAACTACAGAAATGTCTCACTTTCATTTAAAATTAGGTGTAGTAAAGGCACCTCCAATTCCTTCCTCAGTTTCATAAGTCAAATGAAAAAGGTGGGAGAAGCCAAGGGCTAGTGAAAAAAGAGAGAAATGGGCTAGCTTTCATGTTTTCTATTCTGCTTTTAATAGCAGCAGTCTTGCCAGGTCTGATTTGTCTTCGGGCAGAAAGTTTCCTCCCCGTCCTGCACTGCTACTGCACATGCACATGCAGCCGGGAACTGGAGAGCAAAGTCAATAATATCCCCAAGTGCCAACGTGTGGGGCAAACTGGCCTGTGACAAGAGATTCCCGTAGCCAAGGCTTCCACATGGCAGCCCTGGGTCCCGTATTCCACAAGGGCTGGTCCTACATCTGCAGAGCCCCTACCCTCTGTCTTGGCCCACTCCTTCACACTGAAGCCAAGACATGACCTTCTTGCAAGGCAGACCACATTTTTGTTTTAAAGCACTAAAGGTTGCTTTCACACACGTTTTTTCCAGATATTTCTTAAAGCTGAATGAAAATACTACTGAGTTTTTCAACCTGGGCCAGTTCTCAAGGTCTTATTCAATGCCTCTGTTTACTCAAGAGGGGTAGGCTGTGCAGACACAGCCTCCTGTTTCTGAACTTTAATTCAAAGTTTTTACTTTCTGGTATAAATGAAGGGCTTTAAAAGTTAGTCACAACCCAAGCAACCCGAGACGGACTGAAGGCTGGCTGGTGGAAAGCAAAACAACAGGAACAGTAAAAAAGGGCTTTGATTACAACCTAACCTCCAGAGCCATCCTGCCGGCAGAGCTTGCACCTGTGGCCACGTGCAGCCGAAGCCGGGACCTCCTCACAAGCGCAGGTTTTCCTAGTGGACTACACACCCCCAGGAACACCCCATCTCACGCTTCCCGGAGGTTTGTAACGTGACCTGCTCCCAGCTTTTTTCAGGGTATTGGTTCCAAGCAGCACCTGGAACTAAGCGGCACAGACAGGCCCGCCGCTATGTGTCAGCATCTTGCCCGGGGCCAGGGGCTCTGCTTGTTGCTGAGGTTTAGCTCCAGGTGGCTGTGCCCATCTCACACCCACAAGTCAGGAACCTCTGTTGAACCTGAAGGACCAGAAACTGCGCTCGCCCTGTGATGCTCCGCGCACTCCCGACAGCCCTATGCATGCCCTAGGGCCAACTTAAAACAAAATCCTGGTGGCCTTCAGTGCCACCTCCCCTGCGGGCACAGAGGCCAAGCTGCATCCCGTGATTCACCGACGGCAGCACTCACAAGGCGGGCTAAAATGCAGCAGAGTGTGCAGCGGCCATCACACCGTTCCCTACGGCCGTCACAGCAGGAAAGCTGCAGCAGCGGAAGATGCAACCGCCGCGTGAGAGGGAAGCTGCTCCACAGGCAGCGTAACAGGGTCAGGTCTGCAAGGGGTGGTTTCCAAAGGGTAGTTGGAAAGAGTGAGCATGCAGGCAGCCAGCTAGCAGAGCCCACTTTACAGACAGGAGAACCAAAGGAAGAGAAACCAAGTTCTATTCCTTTGTCACATTTAAGTAGGCTCTAAACGTCAATTTGGAGACTGTTGGTAAACCACTGACTGATGAGTACTGCTGAGTAAAATATCTATGGCATTTTTCTCTCTCTCTCTTTTTTTCTTTTCTTTTTTTTTTTTTTTTTTTTTTTTTTTTTTTTTTTTTTTTTTTTTGAGTCCATTAAATAAAAAATGAGTATTTGAAAGCTCTGGTTGAGAAAAAGGCTTAAGCAAACATCTCATAGATTATAGCAAAGAGATGGGATTCAAGGTAGAGAAAATTAAAGAAAATGTATTAAGTGGTTGAATTAATGTAAACATCCAAGAGATGTGCAATAAATTTAAGATAAAATTCGCTTTGATGCACTGGACCAACACACACGATATCCTGAAGAACCATGCAGAACAAAGGTATTTCCTAAGATTGCTGCAGGGTAATTAGCACTACATCTGTGCTTTCAGTACTATGACTCAATATAATACAGAACATAATTAACTCTAGCATGGACTATAACAAAGGAGGCTGCTTTGGTACCAGTTTGATCATACAGAATCATTTTCTTTGAATTAAATACTTAATATATTAAACAAATAAATAAATAAAAGCAGAAGAAAAGAAGACCTAAAATGCTTCCTATTTCATCTCTCCAATTACAGGGAGATTCAAATCCTATGCAATGGCTCCAGATCACCTCCTCTACAAATTAAAGGCCTAAGATTGTGTCTGATTCTCAGACAAGATTCATTAAAGAATGCAATACTGTAGGATGAAGAGCTCTGTTTCTCAAACCTCTGAATCTGTTGCCCAAACTACTCTCTTCGATCTCTTCTTTTTGTGTCACACGTTTTTTCAGAGTTATAGCTCCTAATGAATCAGAAATGGTTCAATGAAATGATCACTTACTGTTTGCTGTGCTGTTACTTTTATCTCCTGCTGCCAGGGATGTTTCTGGTAGTGGTTGTGTTGTTGCAGCTTGTGTTATTTGTTGTATTGTTTGTTGTGTCCTTGGTGCAACGGAAGAAAGAGTTAAGTCTAAAAATGTAAAGATATTAAATTTTTTGGTTAATTTTTGCATACATATATATATATATATGGGTAAAATAACTACGAACTTGCTTACTACCTAATCTTAAGTTATCTGAAGAATATTTAAAATGAAGAACAAAATGAAAAAGGCTCCTGTCACTGTAGGGAAACCGCTCTCACATACAATGGATGGGTCATTCTACTAAAGAAAAGCCTATGGTGATGCAGTCATAAGACTTTGCTCTGCGGCTATCTTGAACCAGACAGAAGGAAGCCACTGTGTATACCCAAAAGCTTTCACTGTGGAGTTCACTATCTGTAAAACAAACTTGCAGGTCAAGAGGCACTGCTTCTTAAACTTCTGATCAGCATCTAATCGTTTCTTTTCTATCTCTCCCTCCACACTGTTCTCCAGAAATGGATCAACAACCCATTCAAGTAAACGTTCACTTACTGCTTGTTGGGGATTCACTTCTGGCTTCCCTTGAAGCTGCTACCAGTACGGGTGATTTAGGTGTCGTTGCTGGTGAAGCGGATGTGTTCGCAGCTTTTGCTGCTGCTAGAAGGACATGCATATGTTTATTGATTATTTTGTCATGCTCAAATAAAAAAGGTAATATCTCTTTATACTCTGCCCATTAAAAGTGTTTTCTTAACCATATATTTGTTAAGAGGATGCAAAGTTCGTATGGTTTGTATCACAGAGAGGATTTACCCTGTAAACAAACGGCAGGTTGCTCACTGAATATGAGCAGCTGCTCCCTCAAGCCAGGCCCTTGGGAAGAGGCCTGTGCCGGCTCTCCAAGGGGAAGGGGCTTGGCTCCAGCAAGCCAACCTGCTGCCCAGGTGGCCAGGATGGAAACAGGCTTTAGAACTGTTTTAACAGCCCTGCTTTCTGTTCTGTAATCTAATATAAACAGAAAATGCTACAGTGACTTATAGAGATGCATTTCAAACCCCATCACAACCCCAACATATGTCATGCTGCCCTTTCATAGATGGGAAAAGTTATTTTCCTTATATGACTCTAGTAATTTAAATGTAGTTTTTGTACCAAAACTTTTAAAACGTACTTGATCGTACTCTCTTCCTCAATTGTCAGCTTCTTGGCTGCTCTTCTAGAGCAATGCCTAAAAGAACAGCCTGGAGCTTCCTGAGAGTTATTTCCACCCTCATGAGATGTTTGATTTTCATAGATTACTGCTGAAATCTTTCTTGCCGGCATAAGCAGCAGTAATGCTTTTTTTTTAATGGGACAAAAGTCTATCAGGCGAATTTGAGCCAAACTTCTGAAGAGTTCACTCACTGTACTGTGTTAGAGTTTTATTAGACGCTCAAAAATCTGTTTTTTTTTTAAGCATAAAAGAACAGCAATATAATTTGAAAAGGAGTAATTTTTGAACTATAGGAACCACAGCATACACTGAATTCAACTGATTCCATCTTATTCCCCTCCATTCCCAGCACTTCAGCTGTACGTACCACTGGAATCCCAGCACTCTTAGCTCTGCAACAGATTCACTGGTACCTTTGATTACCACAAAATGCAGTCCTATTTCCAAATTTCCTGTGTCACATGCCTCATTTTTTACATGCAGCAGTGTCTTCAGCATTCAAAATAATAAAGGAGTTGGTAATTAGCTCACATATGAAATGTAGTCAACATTAGATAGAGGTTCAGATTTTTACCATCTGAACCAGAGAGTTTCTCTGGTAATTCTTCATAGTATTAGTGCCATCTTTATGTACATGCATACTATTATATTAACTGAGACCCAGCAATGACAAACATTATGTAACTCTTTATTCCTTAAGTCCAGATCCTCTTCCACCCTATCAAGACACTTTGTGCTGCTCTCTGCCTGGCTGGTGCCATTTCCCAGGTCCTCAATCTGAACTATCATTCCATCTGAATTATGAAGCCTTGAACTATGGCTCCCAGCTAAGTCTGCTGACACCTGATCACACTTTAACCACTCCATGAGAGCCTACAAATAGACAGAACTTAGGCCTTGTTTTACCTGGGAGAAAACAAACAAACCAACAAGCCCCCGAGCTGCACCAATTAAAACTTTCCACACTAGGAAATCTAAACCTTCTATTCTTCTCAACAGGGGAATATTCAATAGGGGAAGCCCAGGCAAAGACACAGCAGGTGCTACAACCACCTCCAACGAAGCAATGCACCTCCTTTCTCTCACACAACAGAGAACTGGAGCTCTTACCCTGTGGTGTTGTTAACGTGGTAGTGGGTGCCGTAGTGGTACTGTTTGAGGTTTGAGCTTCTGAAACAAACATAGAAAAAAAAACACATTACTTTGGCTGTCTATTGAGTACTATGGGATGGATAAAGCAGGCATATAAGGCAGAGAGTAGCAAGGATCTTCCTAGAAAAACAAGTCCACAAGCAACGAAGTCATGCAACTCTGCTAGCAACTTTTTCAAGTTATATCCTAAATATGTTAGCTATGGTCCTGCTGCTCCGGAATGGGAGCATCTTTCACAGCTTCACCTCTAGCACTGGTGGTTGGTTTCTGACATGAGATGCTTTCAGCCTCCCCTTTATCCCTATATAGAGAGAGGAAAATTCACAACACATGGGCAACGAAGCATCAGGTTGACTAACCATGGGCATTCCATATTGCCCTAGAGGCAGTGCTCCAGCTGTTGGGATTTTACTGCAATAAATGATGGCAGTTTTAAAAATCCTAGACCAAGTTAGTTGGTTAAAAAAAAACAAACTTCAATTTTATATATATTTTAAAAAGCAAAATACATATATATATCAATGTCTCCTAGCTGTGTGCTTTATCTAATAAAACAATATCCATCTCCTGGCTCTGCAGAACATTTCTAAAAGCAAGGCCCAACTAGAGTTTAGATTCCAAAGAAGATTTTATTTTCAGGCTCATTTCTGGGGTGTCCTTTTTTCTCCTGTTAGTACTAGAGGTTGATGAAGGGGATGAAATTCGCATGAAGTCTGAACCAACTCTCGCACCCTGTTCTAAGGCATTTGGGGAGGGAGAGATCAGCTCTGCTCCTGAATGGAAGAGCACAATAGCACAGATTAATCCCACAGCGCTCGCAGGTTTGTAGTACTTGTCAAGAGTTTTCCCAAACAGGAAGAGTCTTCTGCCTCTTTTATTGAGAGCTAGTGACAAAGCTCCTCTAAGTCCTCACACCACGAGGACACAGCACTGAAACAGAACGTGTGTTCAACAGTGCCTACTGTTCACACGCTTTCTGATAACATTTCCCAGTGACTTCCATGTCTGTAACACCAGCTAAACACACTGGCTGGCCAATCAACTCATTCCCTAACTCTTTGCGAAAAGCCCACTGCATTTGTTAGAGTATTCATCTTTCAAAGGCACGGTGCATTTAATATCCATGACGATGGAGCAAGACTTCTTCAAAAATTGGAAGAAAAAAAAAAAAAAGAGAAAATTCAAGTCACAAATATGATTTGGGTCATTCTGTCAATGTTAATAGCGTTAGGGCCATACATAGCTGACTCCATGACTTCCCCTCAGAGGCAGCTGCATTTTGCTGTGCTGTTTCATGAATCACAGTCTGGGGTTTATATCTAGAGAAATGAAGAAAAACTGGATTTACAGTATAGAAAAAAAAAAGTAGTTTTATGAATGAATGGATTGCATATTTAGGAAAGGATGGAAAACTAAGTATATTTTGAAAACAATTTGAAAGCCCATGAAGACATGCTTGCAACTAGCCAGGATTCGGGGTGGAATTGGATGGTTTATTATGTCCTTATTTGTAAAGTTAAGTTGTGACTAAGGAGAATCCTATGGGGATAAAAGCACAAGCATAAAAATGATTGGGAAACAATCCTTTGTCAGCCACCCAGGGAGTGGCACAGACAAAGGTTTATTTGTCAGATCATGTCAGGTTGGCTGCAGCCTCACATGAAGGGCAACTGAGTTAAGATACAACTGCAGTTTGGGGGGAATTCAGAGACAAGGATTCCTTTGATATGAGAGTCCTGGTGCACCCTGCTGCGGGGGCAGCCCAAACCTATTTGGCACAAACCTCTCCCCAGCAATAACTGCAGCCAAACGAGCCTATGTGCCCTGATAGAGGGCCCTTGTGTCCTGTTAGACTCTACAGAGAACTGAATTACGGATGGCAGAGGTGGTGTTACCGGTTAGGAGATCCAAAAAAAGAAAAACATGTCTAAAACGGCACAGAAGAGAGAGAAGACAACACAAAGGGGACGAAGATAACAGGACAGGAAGAAGATAAGAGCAGAAGGGCAGGAAGGCACAGAGACAATGAAACAGTAATTGTGCCAGGGAAGGATGTGAGGGAGCGGAGAAGACAGTGTGTCCAATATTTGACCTGTGGTCAGGAGGTCAAAATAAAAAAAAAAAAAAAAAAAAAAAAAAAAAAGGCCAATTGCCTTCCCTACCCCACCCCAGCAGGTACACAGAATTGGCCTTCATTGTGCAATTTTTTTTTTTTTTGGCTTGAAGTGATTCATTTGTTCTAAAATTAAACAATAGTAAAAACACATTTAGTCTTGAGACATGACTTCAAAGTGAATGAGCCTGAACACTGAATTGTGTTCCTATCTCTTCTAAAAATCATAGAGAGCCCCTCAATTCAACTAGGAAAGACCCACGGCCGCAGCTGCCCCCGAGCTGCAGCTTTGGATGGGGGTTCAGGGCCGGAGCTTGGGGCTCCCCTCATCCCCTCCGTCTCTCACCGCCTTCACCTCGACCCCGACGTGCTTATCCCCACAGAAGGAGCGAGTGAAACGGCCCCTTGGGCTTCTCCTAAGGTGATCCTGCATTAACCAGCCGGGAGCACAAGTGCAGGTTAAAGTCTCTCCACTGAGGGCCGCGCTGGGACGGGCACAGCCGAAGGTCTCTGTCCCGCCGCGGGAAGCCTGTTGAGAAGAGCACGGGATGCCGGGAGGTCGGTTAATGGAGAACAACAAATATATATAATCAGGGGTCTAGGGGAAAAAATAATGACCCCACAGGAGGAACTACAAGAATTGCATTTGTTTAGTCTGCAGAGGAAAAGGTTAGTGGGAAGCACTCAAGTAGGTGAAGAGCTGCTATAAAGTGCGAGGAATAAACTTCTTACGGGGTCACTGAGGACAAAACCGGAGGTAAGAGACAAGGGAAATCTGAATTAGAGGCTGAAGACATTTTCCAGGTTTTTAGTGTCTGTATCAGATTGACGACGTATCAACCACAACCTGATGTTTTAATCATAAACTACCATTTTCTTGCTGAGGACGTAAAATATCTCCACTTTAAATCACACCAATATCCAAACGACTTTAGATGGGAGCCAATGTCAAAGACGTCCCACATTTATGTACATGTTATTTACCTGCTTCAAGGTTATAAAGCAAAATCTATAGGTTGCATTTACCCCTATTATATGCATTTGTGTGACCCTGGATCTTTGCAACTATATGCTTCTTGCCTTCTGTGCTACCACAGCAACAGGAATGAACTGTGATCCTTTTCCATGAAGCAGATGAGAATTTTATCCCTGCCAGAACCACAGAAGAGATTCCCAAAGCAGCTGCTCCATAGTATCTGCGGGCAGGCTGTCCACTGTTTTGCCCCCTTGGGGAAAAGGTGTAACTATCCTTATTAAAAAGGCTACTACTGATATTTCCCAAAAAATAATTCTTGTTTGACAATGAACGCATTCTGCTTATTCTTAACTTGGAGCCCTATGTCCATTATGATTTATTTTCAAGGATACTGCTTCATGTCTTTCTTACCTGATTTTTCCCTGGTCCAATGTCGTTCTTGCACTTCCCCTATTTTTGTTTTTACTCCTCACCCACCTCTCTTTAATGACTCACTGCCTCTAACCTAAATCTTGAGATAAATATCTTTCTTCTTTTCAATGCATTTGTGCTTTAACGGCTGCACATCCTCCAAAGAATAAAGTAATTTAGCTAGACCAGCTGCCATTCACTGCACAAACATCTCTCCCACGGGCAGAGGCCCAGCACAAGGCTTGGGTGCCAGGGATATCCCTCAAGCCCTACTCATGTCCCCCAAATCTAGGGCGTAAGAAGCCCCCGATTCCCCTTCCAGCCAAGGAGAAGAGGTCCAACGTCCTGCAAGGCTCTGGAGCCCCTGCTGCATTAGCGCACTGGTATAACGAGCCTGTGACCCTGCTAGTCTGCAGCTCTCCTAGATGTGTCATCTCGAGAAGATCAAGAGCTCCGACTACGGAACGGGCACTGCCCCAACCTCGCCGCTAGGTCTGTGCAGAGCACTGCGGGTTGGTTAGGCTGGACGAAGCTGCTGGTTCTTTATCTCTCTTGTTCTGATCAGCCGGAGCAGCCAGTGCCATGCAGACACTCCCCACGTGTGCAATGGGAATCTGCCCATTCCCAAGAGAGGGACAACAGGACGTCCTGATTTCCTGGAAGCCCCCGCGGCGCAGTGCAGAGCAGCACCGCGCCGGCACCAGCGGAGCTGCGGAACGGAACAGGGAAACCCACAGTTCCAGATCTCCGCTCCGTCTGCGTCCTTTATCACTTCCATCTCCCACAGTAAGAATAATACTACGGATAAAAGCTGCTAAGTTTGCATTTGAACGGATCTCAGTTTTCTCAATATTTTGCTTTGTTTGGAGCATGTGTTAGGGAAGAACTAACCCTCTGAAAACAGCTGTAATTTAGGCCAGAGCAAGGAACAGGATTCATTTTCATTGGGCTAGTGCTATTTCAGTCCTCCCTCTGCAGCTACTTATATTTCCACTAGATACAACTTTTTTATCCTTCATTAAAATAACACATATAATAATAAAAAAATCTTAAAACACGCCTTAACTATAACATTTGCATGAGCCTTAAGAACAGTTTTCCCTTAACTAATTAAATTTTATCTGAGGTATTTTGTTAAGGTAGAAATCATGGCATGAAACCCCCCAAAAATCAAACAACAGTGTAGAACTGTGGTCACAGTTAATCACAAGTTGGCAAAAACAACTAGCCACCCCATACTAAGCTGACTACCTAAAACACCATCAGGCAACACAAAAATCTTATAAGCAGCTCAGGTTTTCCTAGACTGCAAAATCTTCCATTTGGGATGTACTGTAAAAAGATGTTCAAGTCCATTGTTAGCAGTACTGTTTAAAAACAAAGTAATAACACAGAACCTATAACTTAATTCTCTCAAAATTAAAAAAAAAAACTAATAAAATATCAAACCTCATAGAAACTTTGAAAAGAATTTGATAAATTAATTTTTGTTCTACTATGGATAACCTTTTAGAACTCACACTGCAAATCTTTCCTCTATCAGCTAGAATTTAAGCAGAAACCGCAGTTCTGATGTAACCCAGTGAAACGAACGCCTGGTGCCTATACTGTGGAGCAATGGTGATAAATGAACGGAGCCCCTGGCAAGCTCCACGAGGTCGGAGCACACCCAGAGGGAAGCGCCCAGCCTGCTGGGCTCCATCTCTCCTGCGTGGGCGTCAAGGCAGAGGCCGCGCAGGCCGTGTCTCTCCCGCACCCTCGCATGGGTCTGCAAGAGCTTCTGAGCACAAGGAGCGGCTCTGAAGCAGAATGTGGGGAACAGAGAGCTGCATCCTCAGCAGGGATCTCCTCCTGGTCAGCACTGCTGCACTACCTGCACGAGCAAAAACTGTCAAGTGTCTTTCCAGCGTGGTCTGACAAAGCTTTTGCTCCTCTGAAAATGTTCTTCATGTGGCCTTTTGTAACACATGCGTGTCATTTTCTTCCTCAGTCTTTTCCATATTGTTAATATTTCTCATAAAACTGACTGGAAGGGCTATGTGGGCCCTGAACAAATTTGCACTGATCGTGTTTCAGGTGAATCCCTGTGAGATTAAGTCAGATAATAAAGGCAATGCTAAAAAAACATGAGCCAGGGAGAGCTGTCACATTCTTTGCTGCCTAATGCCAACCAGCTGGAAGCCTGTGATTCTTCACTGCCTATGGAGGTGGGAAACCACCTCCAGTTTGCCAAGCTGTTACCTTCCCTTCAGTCAAATCTCTCTCAAACAGCAAATTAAAAACATAATATAAAAAACAACATGCTGAGATCTTACATTTAGGCACCCTTTCTACTTCTCCACTGGAGCTCCCGACTCCGGTGTGCAGACGAGCAGCACGGACAAAAACCGCGTGCTATAAAGGACTGGGGGGAAACACAGGTCTGGAGGAAGAGCCAAGGCAGGAAGGCGAAGGTCCAGGGCCAAAGGGGCACAGGGCCCTCCCTACTCCCTCGTGGGAGCTGCGGAAAGCAGAGGCATCTGTGAACGTGGCGGGGAGAAAGGCACAAGTGCAGGAAAGGGAAGCAGGGGCAGTGCTGCTCCTGGACACTGGGAGCTGGAGATGGGGCAACGTGGGAGCCGGGCTCCGCAGAGGAAACCCGAGCAGGGCTGCCCAGGGGAGCCCAACCGCAGCAGCCACGGAGGAGAGGAAGGAAAGGGAGGGAGCCTCCTGATTTCTCTACAGGGAACAGGGAAACGCCAGGAAACGAAACCCTGCAGCAGCACTGCCCCAGCTGCCTCCCCTGCTTGCCCAAACGCCTGGCCAGCAGGACCCCCTCCAAGCTCAGGGCGCCCCACGGCAGGAGGCAACTGCTGAGAATCACTCACTGCTTGAGCACACAGCGCAGTTTCCAGCGAGCACACTCGGGGCACGCAGCAAACAGCTCCTACATAAGGAGTCAGCACAGAGAAACAGGGAAAAAAGGCAGCTGGCCTCAGCTAACGGGGCTGTACATTGCTAAGGGCTGCCCCCCAACTGAGAACAACACTAGAAAGGGCCGGGCTAAATGCCCACATGTTTTATGTAGCATCTGAAGCAAAGCAAGGTTTTCTGCTGTGCACGTGTGGACTGAAAAATGTGGGCACTTACCAGGCCCGTCTCAGGGTTTGTCCTACAGACTAAAAGGAAATGCAAACTCACCTACCAGTGAGCCTGGATCTCAAGCTTTCTCTCTGCCCTTTCTGCTCCCACATGAAGTGTGGTGGATATCTTTATTTCTGAGCGCTACAGAGGGATGAGGACACTATTTGCCGCCCCTGAAGCAGTAAAGCTGCGCTCAGCAGGCTCGGCAGCACTCCAGCCTGCCCCGGACAAAGGCTCCACGCGCTGTTCTTGGCTTTATTTAAACCCCCTAAACCTGATTAATAGGTTTTAAATAAATGATTTGAAGCTATTAAACCCACCAGATTGTCACCCTTAAGTGGTGATGTATTTCTGTGTCCACGTGAAAGATAAAAAGTAGGAGTTCCTAAAGGTTATTTTACAGTAAGAAAAACAAGTCACCCCCCCCACCTCGTTGCATTAGTCATGCTAAATCAGTTTTAAAACGTCCTTGAATGGGTTCAGTTTTATACAGAAGGAGCTTTTTACATATTGTGCATTGTCAAGTAGAACAAGAACAAAAGGAGAGCCCCTTCACCTGCAACAGGAAAGAGCAGGGGCATTGGTGCAAGTCACTCTCACCCAGAAAGTAGATAGAAGACTATGTAGTTCTCTGGGCAATGCATACATCATTTTTTTTTTCCTTTAACATGCTATTTTTAAGCATATTTTGGCTTCTCAAGAGTGCAAAGCAAAGGTTTGGGTAGAGCATACAAAAAGAAAAGCCCTCCAGGGGAAGCCGGGCACTGGCCTTTCAGAAGCTCTTTTGATGTGCTGCAGCCATTGCTAAAATCATAGTTTTGCTGCTCTGTGTATAACTAAGTTTGTGATCAAAACGCATCTCCACATGACTAACTGTATAATTCAGGAAACGGTCGCTGCAGTGGCTGCTGTGATGTGTTCATTTTTAGCATATCCTGGACGAGTCTATACACCCATTTCAGCTACACTCACCCATGCGCCACTCTGCTCCCGACAAAGCTCTGAAAGCATCTGGTGCATCAAAAACCTATTCCCACCAGAAAACTTCTGTGGAAACATTGTAAATTGCTTCTATAATTAATGTAATTCCATACCAGGTCGAGCTCCTTTTCCTCTTTCCTACAACACCTGCAACAAGGGCTAAGTGGAAAAGAGTATCCAGTAAGGGAAGCCCAAAAGGGACTGGAGTAGAGTGTCACTTGAGCTGTGTTACGACAAAAGGATGAAGGATGCATGTTGAACACGTCTGGTTTCTGCTACTGGAACCTATAACTGAGGATAACCTCCCTATACGCCAATATCCCCAAAGGCTGATTAAACATCCATGTTGTTTTTAATTTCTACCTATCCGACACAACTGAGCCCAGAAGCTAAACCTAAATCTTTTTCTCACATGCCCTCCATTGCAACCTGAAAACTGAGAAATTAAGTGGTTGCCAGCAGAGCACTTGAGCCTGGGGGACGGCAATGAGAAATGCTGCTAGCAAAGAGCAGTGGGATTGATGCAACAGCCACATCAGCACTCAGCTCAGGACAGGGAATCTAGTCAGAATTCTGGGTCCCCTTCTGTGTGCTCAGAAATTATGGAGAGCTGGGAGCAAAACTTGGCCTGTTTGAGAACTAATGATTTCTTGTCATGCAACAGACTTAGCTCTCAGCGGCACTTTCAATTGCAAACCCAATTCCATTCCCCACAATTACAAGTGTTTGTGAATCAGTTATTGCATTCCTACTTAATTCCTGATCCTCTCCCTCAGCAATTTCTTTCCCTTTATGACCAATCCTCATTTTCCACTTGAAAACAGTATTTTCTGCCAATTCTGGGAAATGTAAGGTGAAAGCAATTAGGGAGGAAGCAGACAGCGCACTAAGAAAGTATCAGTAAGCCGGTGAAATAAACTTGTGCACTAGTCCACTTAAATTCAAGAGCATTAAGCTGTGCTAACCGCACGACTCCATTAGCACACAGAACAGCCAGCAAAGGAGGGTGATGGATTCCTGTGCAGCTCTTTCAATGAGACTGGATAAAACATGATGAGATCAGAGCCCTCACGGGGAGGTCTCCGTCCCTAATACCTGTGCTCTGCGCCTCCCTTTCTGTCGTGAACACAGCTCAAGCTCTAGGTTATCTGGCGTGCGTTCTCAGTCAGTTCTTCCCGTGGTTACACACTGGAAACCACTCCAGTGAGATGCTCCAAATAAAATCCAGCAGTTTGGTAAATATATTTGCCACCTTCTGAGCCACAGCAAATATATGAATACACCGTAGTAACCTGCTGTTATAAGAATATCCTTCCTAGAGAGAATCTAAAGCTACTTTACTGTAATAGCTTTCCTGGGCAGCCAGCCTTTCAGCTCTGAACTTGTGCCATTTCCAAAGCCCACGTGCTTTGTGGCAAAGCAGACTTTAATTGTGCAGAATGTCCAAAAAGCCCCAAAATTCCAAGAATTCAAAAAATTGTCTTTCAGAAACACACGTTAATAGTCCTATGGAGGAGAAAAAAAAGAAGTAAAACCAAATTATTTCATGCTGCCCCAAAACATCTTCTTTTTAGCATGGCACAGACTTGGCCTTAACAACTCCTCTCCTGCCGGAGTGATCCCGAGCATTCCCCACACCGCATCCAACCAGGCTGGGAAACAACTCGTGCACTGGCAGCCTTTGAAGGAGGCTGCAAACGCTGACATTTGCATCATCTACACCCGTGTGATATATAATCCACGCTGAGATGAGGAGGGGTAATTCACCTACTAAAGACAGATGGTTTCACACTGTCCTTGTGCTTGGATAAATAACACCGCACATATTTACATTCAGAAGGTTACCAACATTAAATTAAAGCCTAGACTCACTGTTGGGCATGTAGACAAGTTAGAAAATGTGGCAAACCAGTGAAAAATGGAGGAATATACAGAGCTTTGATCACTTCAAATAATTATCATGAAAGAATACAGACTCAGATAAAATAATATATTTTACAAAGAAAATATACAACTGCTCAGCCAAGAAGCTTACTGAATTTACTGATGCTTTCTTCCTCAGACTAACTACAACTCAAATATTTTGCCATGCTGATCAGTTGTTGCCTCAATAGCCACATCTGTCAAGCTCAAATACGATATTAATCTTCTCTTACAGATTATAAAAGAAGAAGTATCCAGGAAGCCTAAACAGCTGATTAATACAATCAGGGATTTAATTAATTTAACCCTAAACTTTTAATTACACTGACATTCCACAAACAAGCTGTGAACTCAGGGCATCAATACAAGCTGAATGTGCTTTTAAAAATGATTGCATATCTTGTGAAATGTTTGGACAGCAAGGCTGGAGTATCACTCCCGTCCTGGCAAAACACAGAGCTTCATTAGGGCGATAAGGCGAGGCAGAAAGGTTACGGCAGATAAATACGATGTGAAACGATGTGCCCCTTGCTCTGTGGTTTCAGCAGCCTGCGAGGCGATGCTGCCTAAAACATGCAGCCAACCTTGTGGACATGTTAGTGCCACTGGAGAAGGAGATTAAAACTTGCTTTTAAAATGCTTTTTAAAAGCATTTTAATATAGGGGAGCATTTTCAACTGCACCAAAACCAGGCAAACAACCACCAAAAAGGCAGTGAGAAAATTACTTCCCTGTTCCTAGCTCAAAATGTAATCTTTAGAGTGTTAGTCAGTCAGTCTTGCTGGCTCCTGGGGAGGAAAAGGACGGGGAATTTGGTCTCTTCCAGAGGAACCTTTGGAATAGGGCAGGCGGACACCCTCGCGCCTCCGCAGTGGGGCAGCGCCCCACAGAACCACCCTGCCCAGGTCGGTCCCCGAGAGCCACTAAAGCAGCGAGGGCCAAAGCGCCGCTTCCTCACACTCGGAGATGGGTTAAGGAGGCAGAGCAGAGAGACAGCATCCTATTAAATTGTGTCAAACCACCTTTTCTACTGTGGGAGGTTTGCCTGATACAACGCAGTTGTTTTATAGCACCAAGATTTCACTTACAAGAGATGAATCCTAAGGCTTCCCAAGAGATGAATCCTAAGGTTTCCAGCTCCCTGACAGTCCGAGCACAGCACTGAGCATTGCAAATGGTCTGCGTGGCAGCGCATGGTGTGAGCCAGCGTGGCGAATCCTCTTCCAAAGCTATTTTTGGAGCGGTAGCTGAAGCCAAAAGCAAGCGTTTATCTTCTGCTGCAGCCAGGTCTTTAATTCTTGACTTATACTCAGAAATAGCACTGCTACACATGCAAACCCAACAGGTCAAGGTCTGTCTCCATCTACAGAACTGCAAAATAAACCATTAAAGGGTCGGGCTTGAATTTGTTGCAGCAAAAGCAAACAAACAGACAACCTGGCAACTTTCTTAAGGAGCAGAAATAATGACAACTTTTCCATGCAATTTTACCATGCAGCCAGACTCATCTTTAGCCTGTGATGTTAACCTAACTACAGAACTGCACAAGCTGAAATTTCTTTAGGAAACTCTCATCCTGGAGGAGATAAAGAATGTCGAACACTGCAGATAAGCTGCCCTTCAGATTCAGCTACTATTTGTTTTGACTGTAAACCATAATCTTCTCATCAAACAAGAATCAAGTCACCTATTTCTATTCTCAGTAAATAAACTTGCATTTGAGTTTGGGTCTAGGACAAACGATTCCCTTTCGCCCTGTAGTAAACAAACCCTTAAAATTCACGAGGCAAAACTGGCCCAACATAAGGCAGCTATAATGAGTTAAAGGAATGTGGCAGCAGGGGAAGAGAGGCTCTGTGCAGGAACAGGAACTGCACGAAAGGCTGTGGGCTCCAGCACTGCAGTTGGATCTTTGAGAAAGCCGGTCTCTCAAAGAGCCAGGACCACTGGAAAAAGTCTGAAACACATTTTTTAAACAACAGAAACTTCTCGGCACATTCCCAGTTTGGGTTCAAGAAAGCTCAGGCATAAAAAGGCAACTGGTCGCCTGAAGCCTATTCACATTTCTCAGATTTTCAGAGCTGAAACTGGGGTCTGACTGTGACAGCTGGTGTATTTGTGTGTGTCTCAGGGCACAGCCATGAGTAATGCCCTAGTATGAGGGGAGGCCACTCTCAAAAGTGCTCAGAAATGGTTTTGTTAGTGTCTCATTTTAAAATTGTGAGCTGAGAGCACAGTAGATGGAAATGGAAAAGACTATTTGTCTCATGTGTTTAACATTGACAATGGTACCACAGTCCAAGCAGCTACAAATCTACACAGTGACTCCAGGAACCTGGATTTAGTGGAGCCCAACTGCAGCGATCTGGCTGAGGCTTGGGATTCAGTCTGCCACTGGAGAGGGATGGCATCACCCTGACCCCACATAATGGGGAAGGCACTTGGGAAACACCTCAGTCAGGATTAATCCAACGTGCAATGGAACAGCTTCAAATTGCTTCTGTCCATGGCTTTTGGACCATGCACACAATGCCAAGTTTTGCTCCCACTTTTTCAAAATGAAAACTGCCTGTCCCTGCATGCAGCCCCACCACTTTCTGCCAGAGCCCTCCAGGAGAAAGGTCCTGCTAACCATCAACGAGGGTCACTAACCAGACATGAACAAACATCCAAGGCACAGCCGAACCACGAAGCCAATACATTCCAGCCCCTAACTTAGTGCATAACCTGAAGGCGCCCAGACTGATGCCAAGAGGACACAAATCCCAGTCTTTTGTGCTGTCATTTCTGCAGGGAAGAAACCTGGCCTTGGGGGTGAGAAGGAAGCTGAGGGGCCCTACTGCACCTTATCAAGATGGACAACACAGATGGACTCCATGGAGCTCACCTGCTACACAGTATAGCTGCAAGCTGTGCTGTATCATACGTCTGAGACACATGAAGATGCATTTCCTAAGCACTTAATTTATAAGCTAATTCCTATTCTCTAATGTTGATGAACAAGCTCCATCTTAATCCATTTTAAAGAGCAATAGACCATAATGATGACTGAGCTGAATCACCATTAGAGCTGGTATCACTACCAGCTTATCCTTATCTTTTGGCCAGAGCTTTTTTGACCTACTCCTCTCTTGACTGTTCTTTGAAGTTTGGAAATGCTATGAACCAATTCAGCAAGCATTTCTGTTTGAAATGTATTTTGTAGAAGGTAAAAGTAGAGGGCAATATGACAGGACTGGACACTTGTTAAGTAATTTCTGCCTTCAGAATGCCACTATTTCACTGAAATAGTGAAATACTCTCAGTAACAGGACACTATTAGCTTCAACATCTCTTCAGTCATCTCAAAAAAGACTCTAGTAATTTGCTGACAATGGGTGAATCTAATCAAAACATTAAGGACTTCCAAGGCTACAAGATCCCAAGATGAATTAGAAAGTTAGCAAGAAAGCGCAGCCAACTTACAGGTAGAAGGCAGGGCATAACATCCTGCAGAAGATCTGGTATATTCTCTGCATGCCGCAGTGCAAACATCCCGGGGCACTTCTGCACCATTTGCAAAACATTCAGATACAAACTGCTTGTGCAGAGGCTACAAACCCTCCGCAAACCCACGCGCTACTTGTTTTGGTAACTGAAAAGACAAGAAACCCCTCCGAGCTTTGGGGGTCAATATTGAAATGCTGAGTATAATTTCACCCTTTCTCAATTTTACAGCATGTAATTTTAAAATTACTCTCTCCTCAGACTACAAAACCCCACTGCTACACCTCAGACGTCCAGGATACTTTAGCGATCAGAAATTATGTGAGCTTAAACACTTTCGTCTAACCTCATAGAAAACAAAGAAACAAACAACAAAACTCAATAAAACCGCTTTATCTTAACAGGTGGTATATACTTTTATAGGCACACCAGGACACATCAGCTTTTCACTGCTCATTGCTAATGATAGTGCAGAAGGAGGATGTGTAGTTCATCAGATTATGTTCATTTGGACAACGGAGGCACTTAATCCAGATTTCCCCATGCACGGTTTTAGGATTGCAATCTGATTTACCAACAGAAAATCATTACCACGCCCACCCTGCAATAAACTGTTTTTTAAGAAATTATTTTTACAGAACAGAAATTGCTCAGATCAAATACGTCCTATATGAAATCTTCTTATTCAGGGCCACCAGTTTTGCCCTGTTCACATTGTGCAGAAGAATCCCCTGCCTTTGCATGTTGCTTTCTGATAAGTTTTATGGACTATTCTGTTGGTTCTACTCCTTTTGATCCAACACGATCTTGCCTTTCAGAAGCTGTTAAATTAAAGGCATTACAATGACAGGAAGACTATTTTTTACTAGGAGTAGCAAACAGAGAATAAATAGTACCTCAAAACAGACTTTCAGAGCTTGTACTTAACATAGAAAGTGTTACTAAGTAAGAACAGTTCTTTCTATGGCACAATGTTGCTTTCAAACTTCTTTACTGATTTTTTTTCTAACAGCAATGAGCCCAAGCACTACTATAAGCTGCATCACAGAAGACACTTTTTTTTTTTCAGATTTTAACACATAATTTGTGCAAAAGTTCATTAACTGATAATCTAATTTAATATTACAGATTTTTTTTTGTATCTGATTTAAAAACAAAACAAGCAAGCAAACAAAACACACCTACAGGCAAACTACACACGTTTGTGGAAACTTCAGGCCTGAGTGCTCAGCCCAAAGGGGCCGCAAATGAACGTGCAGATGAGAGCAGAATTGGTTTCAAATTTATCTTTTGACAAAAGTGATGACAGGCCCTGGTCCTTGTTACAGTTTATCTCACCCTCTCAGGATTTAGTAATTGCTTCTATTATGGAAGTGCACGATCTTTCAAGCTGAAGAACAATGAAAATGGCAATTCAGTGTCCAGCTGAACATCCTAAGATGTGATTAAATCTACGCATGTGAAAATGACCTTAAAGGGGTATTTCTCTCAGTAACTAATATTGCCCCTGTGTTTGCAACCCTCATTATATGACATTTGATAAATATGTTCTCCCTATATATTTGGGGCCAAAAGCAATCTTAGTTTTGAGAAATGTCCTTGGCCAAAATTACTGCTGGCACAGTACCAAGGAAATCCATGGGAACACATCAGGATAGATCTGATTTGCAAGGGTAATATTTGCAAAATCTGACAGATTTTTCAATTTTCCCTTAAAAACACTGCTCTAATAGTCATTTTATTTTAAAGAAGAAAAGCAGAAAAGAAAATCTTTATAAATACTACTCTGTTTTTAACTCCTCTCACACTGAGGAGATTCATGGTACCTAGAAAAAGAACTGCCACAAAAATACAGCAGCACACATTTTTTCACAGCACATATATAACTCAAGAATCAACTACGACTTTCTTCTCCTCCAACACACAGTCTTTCAATCACTGCACTGGATAAGAAAAAAAAATGCAGCTATTGGCAGCTGAGCTTTTGCTCACAAAGCACCCTACAGATGTGACAAGTCTACTCCCTGCAGAAAGCCCAAGACTTACCTCCCGAAGTGCAAATACAGCACACAGCTAGGAAAAAGGCGATCCCCACCAGCTTCATTCTCGCTGCTGGTGGTGCTGGTGGTGGCAGTGGTGGTGGTGTCGGCTTTCCCTTGCACAGCTGGGCAGGGAGGGCTCTCTCACTCTGAGGCAGGCCTTAATTACTCCATGGAAAAAGGTGTGCAGAGACCGTGCCTAGTCACTGCCCATTCCTGCTTATTTTGGGGACTTTGATAAAGAACAGGAGGAAACACAACATACTCCCTCTGGGAGTTCAGTACGGAGGAGATTTATTGTTTCAGTCCTTACAGGAACTCCTTTTTTTTGGCAGCCAACTTTGTTTTTGTTAATACGTTATTTTGTTCTTCTTCGGCCAAGAGGTCAGAAACGTTTTTGAACAGAGGCAGATCTTTCTTTAGAATAGGCTATACATCATCAGCTTTCATACTGGATCTGGGATACTTTTAAAGCAAACATTTAATAGCGACAGAGGCTGGGTAGCGGGGGATAGCACAGCTGGGAATGCAGCACTCACCCTGGTGCTTTTTTCTGTTAGATAAGGTGGCTCCAGCCTTTGGTGAAAACCACAGCTGTTTCACACTAAAGCCAGTGGGAGAGTTGGCCACTGCAGATAACTAAGGCAGGCCCCGAGGGGAAACCAGCACACGGAAGAGGAAGCGCCTTGCGCCGCATCCCCCAGCGGATAAAGAGCAGAGCCAGGAACAGGCTCTGCACCCCACCTAGGCGCCCACATCGTCCCCTGCCCACAAACTTCTTCTGAGGAGACGCCACATCTCATGGCTTCATGGAGGATGGGGCTCTGCTATTCATTTTTTATATAATAATAGAGCCTAGTCTTACAACATTAAAGCAGCAACTGTGACTGATGGGAATCGAGACCCTGGTCAGCCATCCCATGTCACGTGGATATACACTGAGCACGCAGGCAGATAATGGAGCCAGATCCATGACAGCTCTCCCCAAACTTGAGGCCTTGTCCCAGCACAAGAAACGTTTTTTAAATGAATTAGGCATGACTGTATCATTCCTGCTGTAAGAGAAAAGTTTCCTGCTCCTCTGAGAGCACAAGATACTCCATCATCTCCATGCACATACCTTGCAAGCCAGCAGCCTGGACAGGCATGATGCTACGCCAAGAGGCAGGGTGCTGCACGCGATGGACGGCACAGCCCAGCCACACTGCAGAGCTCAAGCTGGTCAGTCTCGTGTCCTAGAAGAGAACAGAGACGTGATGCAAGTTCTCGTCTTCATTCAATACAAAAAAGCAAACCACTTAAAATGTATGGAATGTTTCTCAAAAAAGCTCTGCAATGGGGATGTACTCACTCTGTATCAAAGACAGAGGGAATCAAACCACTTTTGCTCAATTAATACCTCAGAGTTAGGGCTCTCGGTGCAAAGTTTTTAAAGTAAGGATTGTTTTTAAATGAGAAACAGATCTTCTATTTATAAATTTTGAAAAGTTTCAAGTAGCTTTAACTGAGGCCTGGTACATTAGGAACAGAAAATATATCTTTACTTTTCTGTATGGTTACTTGCAATGTTAATTTACGGTGCCATATAAGAACACAGGCCTCAGTGAGGCTCTCAAATGGACTGCCTAATGAGCCAGAGCAAAAACAATCTCTCTCCTCCTCAGGTCCAATTGATCTGGGAAACTCTGATATCTCTCCTTCTCACAGCCATTTCTCTGGTTTATGTGGAAGGGACCCAAGTAGAGAGAGGCTATGAAAACATGATCTTGTCATATTCTCATGCTTTGTGCCTTAATGATTTTATGCAGCTGATGACAACTAATCACAAGAGTTCAAATACAATGAGCACGAGGTACAGTGTGTTTGCTCATCTGCCTCTATGTCAACTCTCAGGAAGATTAAGAGGAAAAAGTGACCTCACACGCAGCCTGACTCATTAAATAGTCAACTCTACTTAGGCAGTAATTAAGTCTTTTTTCCTCCTGCATGTCACTCACTGTAAGGGGAAGTAACATTTTGGAATGGTTTTACACACAGGAACTCCCAGGATCTAGGCCACAGCACTCCAGCAAACTGTTGTTTTATTAACCTGATGAGGAAAACAGTATAAGATAAGCATTGTTTATGGAATAGCTTTTGTTAAAAAAAAAAAAAAATATAAGAAGTCCACATCTTAAGATGTGAAAAATCCTCTGCCTGTTGCAGGTGTCAGAAGAGGGTACTCAACAGAAATCTGAAGGAAGAAAAAAAGTATCTAGCACTTATCTGGAGAAGCTCAAAGCAGTGGGTGCGTGAAAGATACAAATTCTGAGTTCTCTGCAGTGAGACTGTGATTCATGATCATTGGAAAGGATCACACAGTAATATAAATTTGACTAAGGTCAGAGGTAGGCCATACAATGGCACTTTTGTCCAGTTCATCACAGCATATGGTAGTGATTTTATGCCAGCATCCTGTTTTTATGCTCATTTTGTGCCAACGTAGAGCATAAACTTAGAGTGGCCTAGAAAAGTAGTAACTGCTGCAGCAGAAAGCCTGCAACAAAAATAAATAAATAAATAAGATGATTTTAACTTGGAGAGCGAATTCACTCCAGGTTAGTGCTGTTTCCGATGTGATAAGACAAGCTCTGACCTTAGATCTGCAGCGCATACCTGAAACATTAATTCTGAAGAATGATTCAGAAAGGAAATGCTAATATTATTTTACAGACTGAGGTGAAACTTCTGCAAAATCGAAGAGGGCTGACGACAGGAACCCTCCTTTGGGTTTTGTGGAAACACTGAGAAACTACTTGAATGTCCAAGAGATTGCTTGTCTCGATTCAGCTACTGAGGTGAGCAGCAGCATTACAAGGAGTCCCCAGCGAGCTGCTGCTGCTGCTGTGGTGGTTACTGTAAGTCCCTGAGGGCAGAAGGGCACAAGATGCTGCAGCCTTCCATTATTTACCCACATCACACGTACAAGAGCGGAAGCAGAAGAGGCTCTGACTTGAGGTATGTGGATGGGAAGGAAAGACAAAGGCCAAGCCGCTGTGCCTGGCTAGGTTAGGCAACTTCAGTTGTGCCTCAGAGAGTCCTATGGCAATTTACTGCCTCCTTGGAGCATCAAAACTGCCCTGTTGTAAGACCTCCTAACATCTACATCCAAGGCAGCTAACTTTCGCTAGATCAAACTTGCTATGGACAGCAGCAATATACACAGCAAGAAATAACAGGAATAAAAGTGAGCAAATCCATTAAGTCACTGCAAGAACTATGGCCAAAGATGAGCTGCAACTTCTGACTCGGAGTATTTGATTTGCAGATCAAAACGTCAGCTGAAGATGTAAATCTCCACCATTCTTGTCAACAGGTACATTTTTTTCCCTAAAAAGAAATTATTTAAGCTCTTAAAATCTTGCAGCAAAAGACTACTCCTCTATATGTTCACTAAAATAAAAACAAAAATCTTCACTTTTCCTTCCTACTGGCAAGTAAGTTTTCCTTTGTTGAATAAATGTTTTTCTTTCTTCTCTCAAACCAAGAAATCTAGCTTCAGTGCCAATATGCGCTTTGTTTTATAAAGAGAAATTTGGTCATCGGTAATGCTGCCAACTGTGGGATTACTGTCAGTTCTGGAATATCTGGAGTTTCACTTAGAAACTCACAACAAGTGACTGTGTGATCGTCTCAGTTTCCATGTTTCTTTGAAATAAAATTTTAGCCCTTACAGTTGCAGAAGAAAACTTGAAATATGACCAAAGAGCACGCTAGAGAATGAAAGGACACTCTGTTTTAAAATCTCGTTATTTTGTACTACTTGGGGTAGGCTTGAGTTATTTATTTATTTTTGACAATGTGGTATTTCATTATTAAAGGGAAACTACTTATTGCCACAGTGGATTTGCAGTTACAGATTTATTGGTCTCTGGCTGTATTTACACTTTTTTTTTTCTTAGTTCACATTGCTTGGAGCAAAACATTGCTGCCTTCTGCACAGTTCTCCTAGGAGGTTCAAATAATCCCCTTCAGATACAGTGAAAGTAAAAATTTAACATATCATTCAATATTCCTGAAGCATCACTACAGAAAACAGAAAATAATCAGGACAGCCACACTGGCTTGTTTTGGGCTACAGACAATTTTGTGTGTCAATGCCAAAGTTAAATTTGTCAAAATCTTTACAAAAGCAAAACTGAAAAGATGCACAGTCTTTGATGACTTTCTAAAGCAAAGGAACAGAGTGATTAAAGGTGCTAACCTTCACCACTGATGGGTACCATATCACTGATGGTTATTTTAACCTCATAGAAGAAAGAGGAAAAAAAAAGAGTAAACTAATCTGTGTCTTTGTTTTATTATTTCTTTTTTAAAACTATTGCTTACCTATTACTTACCCAAAGACTTGGTTATACTCTCATCTACAGAATAAATTTCCTTTGAAATATGCAGTTGTGAGCAGGGTAGAAATATATCGTTTTATATTTTCCAGTCTTTTTTTTTTTAATTTTAGAAACTGCTTCTTGTAATCTAGTACGTATATTAAAAATTTAATACAAACCAGAATGCCAAAAGATTGCAAATATCAGTACTAAAGCAAGATATTTTGACGATCATGCCTAGAAGTTACTCTGAAAATCCAAGCTGAGGGAAATGTTAAAATGTATATATTTTGTTCTCAATTTTTATGGAGGTGTTGGCATACTTCATGGAATGAGATATTGGAAATGTCAATGCCCAAAAGCCTCTGCATACAATAATATTAAAAATATTAAAGATCAGACTTGCAAATATATGCAAGTGCCTGAAAACCAAGATAGCCTCCTTTTGTTTGTAGCACAGAAAATGTTTAAATGTCACTGACTTGATTCAGAGCCAGCCACTAATGTGAAAAAATTCACCAAATCTCTAAGTTTTCAGATGCATTTATATAGTCACTAAGGACCAAAATGTGTTTAGTTTGTATTCAATATTCTTGTTACAAAAAGTATTTTAAAGTCCAGACCCAATACAATTACTGCAACACTATATAACAGACTTGAGTATTGCTTTTTTTTCTGTCATGCCAACAGGCTATCTGTTTCTGAGGAGCATGCTTTTCCTATTCTTTCATACCTGGAATTCTACTGATACACCATACGAAGTGAAAATACACTTGAAGAAACTAGTTGTTTAGCAACTGATAAAATTCAGGAGCATATCTGTAGGCAATGCAGTTGCCACTCTGCTAGATTGCAAAGGTTGTGCTGTGTTTGAAGAGTTCAGTAGAATGTCCACCACTGTCAAAAGGATACAGCAGATTTATGGTCCAGAGCTACCTCTGAATCTCCCTCCCTGTACATTCCCTATTCTGCTGCTAGCAAAGCATTACATAGAAGGAGGGCTTTGTCCTTAAAAGCTTCATGTTCCTATTCCCCCAAACTGTCGTTGCAGCCTGGCCCACAATTTAATTCACAAACTCCTAAGTGCCAGATATCACCGAAGACAGGTCTAATATTTGTGCCCTGTCCTTATTTATATAAAACAGTGGGGGCTTGCAAATTTGTGCAAGTAATTTTATGTCATGTAAAGGCTCACAGAATGTGTTTATAAGCTTTACATCCTGCCCTGAGCTAATGAAGTGGGAAACAGTGAGTCAGTCTCAGTTTCTTGTGTTATTTGAAACGCATGGAATGATTATACTGTTGGCTGTCTTAGAGGAAACAGAAATATGTGTTTGAACCATGCCTTAACTTTCCAAAAGTCTGAATAAATCCAGTCACTATCTATCCAGACACATATCTTGTCTTTGTTGTGTTAAGTCGCGGTGAGTTCATTCTTCTTGGTCCTGGTTAGAAAACACACAGTGGTATGAGAGGACAGATTCCTGCAGTGAACTGCAAAGCAACCTGTATTCTCTGTTCCACTAGTGCCTGTGAATTTTCCTGGGCATGAGGTTGAAGAATATCAAGCTTCTGCCAAGCTGAGGTTCTGTGGCTTCCCTTTTCCTTTTGATTTCCTCTGAATAAGCAGTGGAAAGAAATGCCAGTTTTCTAGTCAGTTCCGTGAGGGGATACTCTGGGTGTTGCTCTGGGTAAACTACAGTTTAAACCGTCAGCTTTGTTTTCAGACCACCTATGCCAGAAAAGTATATCTTGGAGTATTAAACAACATTTGATCATAAAGAGCCCATTACATATAAATGCAATGCATTAAGCTTACAATGCTTTAAAGCTTTCTCAGAAGGCATCAGTGTGATTATATTAGTATCCCAGCATCCACTATAAAACTATGTTTTCATCCACTCATAAAAAGATTCACTGGATAACAAATAAACAAACAAGTCTGGCTTCCTTACCTCTCATTTTGTTGATTTATCAATGTCTTGAGATGTAAGAGGTTTGGGCCAGTCCTTACAAGACTCTGTTAGCTTCCAAGCTGCAGGATATGAAGATGGAAAAGACAGTTACAGGAGGTTTGGGAACCAGGAAGAACTTCATGTAGGATAGAGACAGAATATCCAGGAACTACTAGGCCAGCACTCTTATTTCCCAAGTCTCTTACTCTGACATGAGAGTGGGGTGAAGAGAAGATTCATAATGAGCAGCTTTTTCAGGATTTTTTTTTTTATGAAGAACACAGAATTCATCAATTTTGAATGCAAAAATAATTTATGCTCCAAAACTCTGCACAGGAGACATTTTGTTGCACAGAGGCCCCCCTGAACTTAGAACAGCCTTGCTCTGTTTGGCATTTTCCTTCAAGCTTTTTTCTTGCAGCTATCTACCATCTATTCCAATCCAACTTCCAGCAATGACAGGCTTGAACTCTTTGTGGCTTAAACTGCTTATCCAGAATAGCTATTACTGCTGCTTCTCAGTGTCTGGCTTCCCAAGCTTTCATTCCTTTGGTGTATTTCAGACTTCCTGTTGTCGCTATCAGAACGAGCCCTGCTGCCAGGCACTTTTTGACACATGCAAAATACAATGCACGTCCGGTCTGGGGTCCAATCTGATAATAAGGAAACGATGCCGCCAAGGAAAGTGGGTAAAATCCCCATACTTTGAGCCAAAATATACCCCTAGTATTTCAGCTGCCTAGCAGATTTCATATCTGCCCCTTTGCAGATATCATAAACATTTTCCTGTTCCCTGCACTTGCACTTTCCAATTTATTCAGAGACATAAAAGAGATGAAATGTTTTCCACAGCAGTAATAGCTAGGCAGTAAGTAGCCAACTGAAAATAAAAGCATCTTGGGCACCTGCTAAAAGCAGGTTCAGATTACCCACAGGAAGCTGGAAAATGCACACGATTTTTCACACATGCATGTGGTTGTTAATTTATTATATTGCTGAAGAGTTTGTCATCAGGAACCTATCTAGTAACATTCACCTATTCATCTACAACTTTTTAAAAGCTGTTTTAAGAAGAAAAACAGGCTAAAATGGACTACCAGCATTCCATGCTGTCAAATATTGTATTTACCACTGTCTAGTTGTGGTGGAAAAGGCTTGCAATAACAAAAAGTTGTTATTAGACTACAATATATTATGCCAATCACCTTTTTTTAATTCACTTTATGTCTACTCTGTTTGTCATATATTCTGAGTTATGAATCTGTGCTCAGGGACACAAGCTCCCATGTATTCACTGCAGCAACAACACAACTCAATTTAACAGAAAATAAATGCTGTTCTAGAGTCAAGCCTTACTGAAACAGGTCTGGGGTATCTTCAGAAGACTGTGAGACACAAACTCACAAGAAGCCAACTAGCTTCATCTACACTGGGAGAAATGTGAAGTAAATGCAATTGTTCAAGCATACCTTGAGGAAAGCTAGGATTTTATTCACTTTAATAGATACAATCATTTTCTGTCACTTTCATTGCACTGCTGAGGCTTATGGCAAGTGAAACACATCTTGTGGCAGCTGGAAATGACTGTGGAACCTAATGCCTAGATCTGCTATGTAACCAAGACCACACTTGGATCAGACCAGTACTTGAGAGAAAAAAAAAGCATTGGGAAATAGTCCTTCCCGAAACCCTTGCAATATCTAAGACATTAGTATTGCTCCAGCAGAATACCAATGAGCAAGGGATGAGAGAAGTTGCACTTCACTAAGAACCCACAGCCAACCTCATGCTGTCCCCACTTTCCTCAAGCAGTGCAGAGCAGTCACTCCTTACTGGTGGTGCTGGGTTCTCCTGCACTTCAGTTGTTTAATTGGTGTTAGAAACACTTTCATTTCCCTGGAATTTGGCTGTTTAGCTGGGAGGCCCTGTGGTGAGTCACTGAGCCACCCTCTGCACAACAACAGGAAGAGCTGCAAAATCCTTCAAGAATGTCAATGAATGGGGGGTGTCTTTATCCAGGCTAGTTTGCTGGCTACCGACAATATTTGCAACTGCATTGGAAATATGCTCCACTCAGACCATATTTTTATTTTATTCCCTTCTCTGAAATGGATTTTTTCTCCAAATCTCCCAAACACTGAGTCATGGTAGAGTTGATGGAATACTATTTGTCAAGATGACTATTTACTGAGTTTTGCTACTTCTTGCTGAAAGATTTATTTGATACAAAGTTTTTTCAGCATTTGATCATCTTCTGAGCAAGCTATATATATTCTTTTGGTACATGTTTTGGAGACTAAGTAGCAATATTTGCTAAGAAATTTAACTGAGAATAGTGCTTCCTGGTATTCGTCCAGAACACAGCTGCTCTTGAGCCAATCTTACAGGGCAGATTCTTCAGACCTCTACAGACTGACCTAACTCTGCTCCCACTCAAGTCTATAAAATAAGAAAAACACCCTTCCACTGATTTCCGTGAGAAGCATTAAGGCCGATCACCTTGGAAAATAACACCTGCTCGTAACACCTATTTTAGTGACAGATTAATAACTCTGCACGCTGAGTGCACAAGCACTTAAATTGCTACTCCTGTTAAACTCAGCTGCCATTAAGCCCATCCCGACAAAGTTACGCATGCAAGTATGCATGCAGAGTTAGGCCTAGAGAAGGAATTATGGCATATCAATAGAAGTCCTATATTCCTGTTTTTGGTGAACATCCTGCATCCTACTCTGGCCTTACCTTTCCATATCTATGTGGGACTATAGCCCTGGTGTTGTGAGGCCATGTTTGGCCATGCTGAGAGCGTGAGTTACAAGGTGTAGGGATTATTTTTATTTTCACTTGGCATTAGCCCAATTTATGTGGCATAGTGGAACTTTCAACTTAGAAACATCATCATCAACAAGAGAAAATTTCCATAGCATTAGATCTTCGATTTAATTAGTTGCAAACTTGCTGAACCATTAGATTGTGACATTAGATTAAGATGAGTGAGTCTAAGCATTACTTAAAGCAGTACATGGAACATACCACATTTGCCACCAATGGTAAGGTAGATGTGATCTGCATGTCAACCAAAATTCCTGCTATTTGCTTTTTCTGATTCTGCTGCTCCTAACGGAGGGATCAGCTGTGGCTACACACTACTCAACTAATGTGACTTCAGGTACCAGTGATTAGAGTAATGGAACAGTATCCCAAGACATACAGACTTGTCACAGCAATTAATAGAGGAGGCACTTAGGCTAGCATGGCCAGTTCTTCTCAGTGTGTGCACCTCCCAGAACACCATCTAGCTAAGGACTCAGCTCAACTCTTTTCTTCTTTTCCTCCTTCCAGTATCGCAGAATAGGTTTATAATTGTTGCCCTCTAACATTTTGTTTCTCAGGTGTTTTTAGCAGGAGTTTTACTATGTCTTCCACTTCTCTGCGCTTCCACAGCACTTTCTGTTTTGCCCATTTTAACTCTGTTGCATTTTTTTTTCTTTTTTTTCTTTTCCTGCCCAAATCTCATTTCTCTTCTTTCTACCTGCATGATGGGCAAGAAGCATTTTTCCTTATTTATACAACAGCCAATGCAGTATATATTCAGTTGGAGTGGGTTCTGACCCACTGGCAAACCTATACAGTTAGAAGTCTCTGGGCAAATTATTCTCTTGGAGATCATAAAAGCAAGGGAAATAATTGGTGAGAAAAATGAAGATAATGCTGACATTTCTCTAGTTGGACAACATTCCTTCTTAAGTTACTGTGGAAAGTTCCCTCAGATGTGGAAAAGTTGGGGCTATTTTACTAAATAAATCCTCTTTGAGTTTAACGTACTTATCTTTTTGCAAAATGTATTTCTTTGGTCAACAGAAGCAGGGATAGCTGCTGGCAGTCTTCAACTCCTGTAATGTTCAGCTATGGTTTGGGCTGCAGGTGGAGGGTGAATTTTTACAGACGATGTCTATTACTACAATATATCAAGAAACCCTAGGTGAGTAGGGCTTGCACTTTGAAAAAAAAATGCAAAAATAAGACCACATGAATCAGAAATGGCCTAAAGCTCGGCATCAGCATGTTTCAGAAGTGGGTGTCTAATGCTAGGCTCTTTAATGCCATTTAGCTACCTAAATTAGTAGTTTGATCTTTGCTACTGGTAATTGTCCAGAGGGTTCTGCAAAAGTAGGTTATTTAGGTACCTAAATGTGGGTTTAAGGAATCTAAATTCAGTTATTCAATCCTCAAATCTTGCCTTTGCAATCACAATTTGTGGACAGATAAAAATGCATGGTTTTTAACTTACTATTAGAGATCTACTTCCAGGTCACATTTTGAGAGTCTAAATATTGTGCTCTGTTTTACATGCAACCCAGAATCTCATTGCTGGTATATTTATTCTGTAAGATTCTGGCTGACCAGTAAATGCTCTTTGTGGTCTGTCCCCTGGCACCCCCAGCAGAGTGGTTAGAGTTGCAAGGTGGAAGGCGGGGAAGGACGGCGGGGCCGGAAGAAGCAGAACGAGTGCGACAGCCTTTCCTTCCACCCTCTGCTTGCAAAAATTGTCACAGGTCTCACAGCACTTCCCCCAGCTCCTTCCTTCCTTCTTTTCATTACATATCCAAAAGCCATCTGTCCTCTTTGTCTTTCCAGCCTTCAGCACAACTCCCAGCACAGGCTCTCATACGGCACTCAGACCTCCAAGCTTTCCTCTCTCTCATACTGCTGCTCCCCTGCTTCAGGGCATCCTCTCCTTCTCGGCCCTGCTCTGCAGCCACTGCTTCTCCTTTCACTCCAGGGTGCTTCTGCCCTGCCACCCACACACTCCAGGCTCTTTCTGATGATGAGGTGGGATTTGTTTCTGCTATTTAATCGGTAACAGGATGCCTCATAGGGGAATGAAAGATAAAAATAAAAACAAGACATTTTAACAGGTTATTTTTAAAGCTGCTTAGGTTTTCTTGTCAAGATCCTCTGGAACATAAAAAGCATAACTGCTACAGCTGGTACAGCCCCAATACAGTTGGGTATAACTGCACTTGAAACCAAAATCTAGGCTCAATGTCAAGCAGGAGCCAAACCAAAAGGACAAATCAAAACTAAATTTGTAATTCTATTCACAGAAAGTACTATTTTCAAATAAAAATGGAATTACGGACTCATTTTCTTAAGCCTCACCTACACATAAAAGCTGTAACCATTTCACTAACTCCTTTTAGAAGCTGGTTTTATTTTAATTGGGATAGTCTTTTTATGTCCTTTTAGGTCAGAACACCTCACACAGATTTATCTTAATTCATTCCTTACAGACAGAACAGCTTTTGTCCCTGGAGTCCTCCGAGTGAATATACTATGTATTTTCTTCTGTCCAGATTTTTTCAGTAACTACAGTTGAACGGTTTTACAAAGAGGAAGAATCTTTCTGAGTTCCTTAATTGAATTCAGTGTAAGACTTGTATGTCTAAATGAATTCATGTAAGTCAGTCTCTGCAGGATTGCAACGTGGACTGTGGGATAATAGTTTTGGCTAGTTACAAAAAGGTAGGGAATTAATTCAAAGAAACTCCGAAAATAGCACAAGGAGGAAGCTTCCTAAGGACTGTAGCCTCCCTACTCAGTGAGCAGAGCCAGGTGGTAAGTGCCTGTGTTGACAGGCCTTTAAAATGATTATAAAATAAGGATTAAAAGACATCTGATGGAGGCTGTAGGGCTGGGAAATCTTTAAATATCCTTCAGACAAAATAAAAAAATATTTTCACATTAGACTGGAGCTGTCTTTAGTATCAAAGCTGTATTTTCAAGATATTTTCCATGCATAATTATTCCATAGATTTTAGCGGACAATGCTTAAATATAAGGTTCAGAAATTCTGCAGACCAATTTTCAAGTGTTTCCCCTTGAAGTTGGTGTAATGCCACGTATGGCACCTGTATCATGAATTCAGGGATGGTCACACCTTGGTTTTGATTCCACTGTCCCTGCTGGTAAAATAAAGATAGCTGTGATCACCTAGCGTATTCCTGAGAACTACTTAGTGAAAGATAACTTAAGTAGCTAAAATGTGATGGGTGAGCTTCTTCTTAGCTAATGTGGCTGATTTGCACAGGATTAAAAAGCACCTTTGATATTGCAACACTGGAGGCTGTATGAGCAAACATTGTTAAGAGTAGGGAAAATACCCTAGCTATGACTTGCTTAAAACAGAGCCTCTCAGTAATTACTAATTTTACGTGTGTTTTCAGTACTTACATTAGTCAGAGGTCTAGCAAAACCCTCAAAAGAATGCAGGAAGGGCTGTGCACTGCTTCTTGGTGATTCATCCATTTCCTTCCTTCCATCCACGACGAGAGCTTTACCGGACGAGTCTCATAGCAGTGCTGAGCCCCGCGGCCATGAAATGCCTGCAAGATAGAGCCACCACCCTGTTACTCGACTTCCAGAAGAGAGCAGGGCTATTTTACCTTACAGGGACCCTGGTGCCTCCCAGTGAGCTGTAGGGCTCTGTAGGGAATATTTCTGATTTTAAGTGGTATTCAGTAATCCCCTAAAACAGTCTCTGCAACAAATAATAAATTGGCAATCCTCCAAAATATTCCCTGCAATAAATAAGCATATCACAACCACGTGGTTGCCAGCCTCACCTTGCTTTGCATGACTTGTGCGCCAGACCTCTCTGGGCATGATTTTTGAGAAACAAGGTGATTGATTACTAACTTAGGTACACTATTGCAAAAGCATAAAAAAAAAAAAAAAGAGAGTTTAAAATACATCTGAAACAGTTCTCTTTTCTGAGCTGTTATACAGGGTGTCTCTAAGGTATCTCTTACCTGCATTAGTTCAGCATAAACTCATTAACCTCCCCACACAAAGTCCTGGTTTCCAAAAAAGTTTTTCCTATTCCAGTTTTATCAGAGGTGCTCACTGGGATGTTACTATGTGAAAGTTAATCTTCAAAGTAGCTCTTGAATGCTGATTCATCTTTCTCCTCCCCTCCCTTGCCATTCTTCAGTCTAGAGAAACCCAAAAACGTACGCCGCTTAAATGAGTTTTGTACTGGTTCCAAGTGTGTACCTGAACCAGCATGTAAAGTTGTTCCTTTTAGGTCCAGTGATGACCCTTTTCTCCAACTGCCCCCAACTGCCTGCTCACAAAATCTGCCAAGCTTATGTTCACATCGTGTTTCATGACCTGGAAACGCACCAGGACCCCGGCGCCCCAGCTGAGAGGTTGCCTGATACTCCAGCTGTGAGCTCAGTCACCTACAGACTAGAATCAAACTGTGCCTTGGCCTGTGTTTTTGGAGAGAGCTGGTTATTTATAGGGTAATTTTAACAAACAAGATCAGAAACAGTTCAAGATGTCTGGATTAACTTTTTCAGCCTTCTTGAGCACTAAGTTCTATCATTGTGCTTTTATTACTAGTCAGAAGACTGTTACAAGTATCTCCACAGTCAGCTGTAGAAAATTACAAAAAAGGTAACCATCTTTAAAATTCTTCTCTAAAGCATTTGGCATTGTGGAAAAATTTCCACTGGACTGGGAACTTCAAGTAGGGTTTGGTTTATACTGAACTCTCTATATAGCACTACTCTGACCTGTCAGTGTGGAAATCCAGCTGACTTAAGAAAGAACAAGGATAGGTCCCTGCTGAAAATGCCACCTAAATTTTCCTTTTATCTTCAAACAATCCATGTAAGCTCAGTGAGACTGCTTCAAAAGAAAGTTTTTGCACATGAATAACAAAAAGTATTCCACAGTTCTACAATTCTTTGTTCCTTTTAGATCTTGGCTCTTTTCTTTTGGAAGTTTTTACACAAAACAAATTGACTAAACATTATTTCTGCATTACAAAATGCATGCCATGATTCCTCACCACCAAAAGTAATGAGAATCTTGCTAAAAATGTTAAAAGGGCAATATCTAGCTCTTAATAATTATAATACTTGTCTTGTTAAGATGCACAGCAAAGCAGCTACTGAGTTCAATAAAAACCATTTACTCTCAGGTTCCTACATCCTTTATTTGCATTGTTAGAATGATCCAACTGCAGTTATATTTTGCCTTTTCTTAACAGGATCCCTCATCGCTGTTTATGTCTATACTGTGCCCTCTACCCAGTTCTGTTTATTTAATTTCAGAATCTTATTTCCTCATTTGGAGTTGCATAATGCTACTTTATCTAGTAGAAGAATATGGCTCAAAAAAATTAGCAGGATGTTACCTTTGAAATCCCAGCCACATGAACAAGATGCTGATCCACAGCTGTCAGGTTTGTGCCTTCCTGCACACTCCTCTGTTCCTTAGACTTGAATTCCTGCACTCTCTTCAGAATTGTGCATGCTCTCCCAAAGACTTAAAAACAAATTGATAAAATTATTTCTCTTTCTGCAGCTCTTCAAGTTTTCTTAGTGAAAATAGGTGAATGAAACTGATGACATTTAGCATAATGTTCTGTAAATAGAGGTCTCACAAATGATATCCTGAATAAGATAAGAGCTGTCAAGTCAGATAGGTCAGTGATATCTCTGGTCTTGTGGATCCCGTGGTCCATAATTCTGTGGATTATGCATCACACCTCATTATCAATGATTATTTTCAGACACTTAGACTTAAATTATCTTAGATACTGGAACTAGCTATGCATGTGAAAATGAAGGGTACTGGAGCTCTTGAAGGAGACATACAAGCCAGGACTGCTGTCTGTATGGTACTTTGGATTTTGGTACTTTGGATTCCTAGCTCCTGAGGAGGGCATGTTTTAATCTTAGTTCACACTGATGCATCTTGAAGGGAGATAATAATTGCCTGCTCCGGTATCATCACCTAGATACTTTACATATAGCAAAAAGATTGGCTACTTGTTTTAAGCAGTGGGAGGCTTCTCATTTGTTTAGTTTGGTTGCTTGATATTGCCCTCCTAAACACTTGTTAAGGGTACAAGCAGCAACACTTTCAGTTCCTAGAAGTTTAAGTCCTGTGTCATGCCTCAGTTCTCACTCATTCCCAAATCCCTGTGACATCCCTCATGCTGCATATGATATTATGTATGCAGAGGATGGGTGTCATCACTGCTTTTTTAGCCAGTGTGTGTTAAAGTGATACTATATTTTTAAAAAGACAAATGATTAAATACATAAATATTTTTATTTACTTTGAAAGGTATTTTTGGTGGTGGTGAAGCTTCATTCTTTCCTTTTTCTGTTGCAACCCTTCTATTCCAAAATAAAAGATGTTCTTCAGAAGTCCTGAAGAACTTTTCCTGACAGTATTTTCTCCCAAATATTAATAGCATCTTCTAAGTTAGATAATTGGCAATCCTCAAAGAACTGACAGGACCTGGTGCCTATATATTACAAGCTCAAAGCTATGCAATGACCAATACTAATTGATTTTCCTTCTTTCCAGTCACATAAGTACAACTCATAGTTAATAATTCTCTCATGCCATTTCTAAGATGGAAAGTATCTATAGTACACATGCTGCAACCACAAATAATACCTTTGATAGGCTTTCTGCCTGGGAGAGACAGAAAAACATCATTCTTTATCATGCCATTAAGCAGAGATTGCAGATTTAAGCATGTTAAGCCAAAACTCAGACTACAGTGGCACATGATGGAGAGTAGAAGGGACTCTCAATATGTGAGTTCCATAAAAAAAGCAGACACCATTAAAATATAATGATCAAAATGCAGCCTCTCTGGCTCCTCTTGCACTCAACTGCACTTAAAAAGTTACACACCACAATAGTTACCTCACAAAACTTGGTATGGAAAGCTCAGCAGAGCTGAGTTGCAAAGTTCTGGGACTTTTAAAGCTAGTTAATTGGACATTTAAAATGCATTAAATGTTTACTGAAATGGATGCCATAGTTGCCCCCATATATTTTATACACGTATAATAGAAACATTGTTATATAAACACACAGTATAAACATATAATGAAATACTCCTCCTACAAAGTCATAAATGCAGATGTGAAAGCAATGGCAATATAGATGAGCATAAGCTACAAATATATGACAGATTATTTTGCACAGACTTCAGAAAAAGAAAACGTCACTGACTTTTATTTAAAGAACATCCCCCAAGTAGGATATAAACAACACAGCAACCACAATGCAGCTCTCTATCTCCTCAAATAAACAAATGATGTTAGCTAACAATTGTAAGAGACTGATACGAACTGAAATAACGTCTCGGAGCTTTTGGGCGGGCTGAGCTGTGCTGGACACATACCGCACCAGGAAAGGCAAGCAAATCTGGCACTAGTCCAGTTTCCTTCTATTGGGGCTGGCTGGTAGTGGCTGAGTGATCTTCACATTACACTGCACCATGCCAAATGCCTGCTGCCCTCCCAGACCAGCCCAGGAACAAGGATCCAGCTGGATGGGATACAAGAATGGCACCTTTCTCATCACCAGATGTTAAAACAGGACTCCTCGGTTACTAAAGCCACGTCTGGGTCGTTTTGGACCAGCGAACCAAATGCCTCAAACAGCACCCATGTGAGCGTGGGCTAAGCATTAGCATAAGGATGAAAATTGTTAGTCACTCAAGGTGGTCTTTAAATTGCATCACGCTCCCAAACAAAGAATGAAAACTCTGGAAATGGTTCCTACCACTGGGAGTACAGTTTCTGTGTACTGATTTCAAGGGGAACCTGATCAGGCCCGATGTCAACTGAGGAGAAAAGTCATCTTGTGTACTTTTAACCTCAAAACTCCCTTTTGCTTTTGGTCTTTGGGGCACAAAAGCTCCAATGGCTGAATAGGTGGATCATAAACAACGATCTCTGCTTCCATATTTACTTAGGAATGCTATACTTGGCAGTGCATGTTTCCAGGAGCGGAAGGCTCATTTCCTGATGTCAACATAGTATTTGGCACTTAACACATACTCCCTGAAGAAAGCCATGCCGTTGCTGGAACACAGTATGCAAAGGTCTACGATGTTCAGACATGCCTGCTAAACTCTTGTGTTCTGATCAAATGTACCAAAAATGTACCAAAACACAAAGCGCCGAAGAGAGGAGTCTTAGCTACAGAATGCAAAAGGAGCGGGCTGAGTTACAGCACCTTTCGGTTTAATTTCCTCACATGCAAAAAAAGACGGGCTTTCAACTGTTTCGCAAAGTATTTTATTTGTATAACATTGCCCAGTGGATTAAAAGACAAATAAAAAAAGCCTGTGTCTATACTAGCAAAAGCTCCGGGATCCCAGGAATGCCTTGCACCGCATCCCATATGCTGCCTTATTAAAAATGTCAAGGCTCTATTTTACTCTACTCCCTTTGTACACATAAGAGAAGAGGAATTTTAGGCACAAACCACCTCCCTGTTACACAAAATAGTGTGCAGCTTCCTTGGGAAAATCGTGAATTCTATTTTGTTTTTGAAGGAAGTAATCTTTTTTTTTCTTGGCTGATCTGATAAAAATAACAGCCCATGATTATCTAATCTGAAGGTCATGTCACACTCAAATAACTACTGTATCTACACAGCGGATGTAAATTCTGCCGTCACCACCCATCACGGCAACTGTCGGCAAATAAAAGCAATGCCACCGCCTGCCTCCCTGGTACATCCCCAAGTGTCTGGGTAGCAAGAATGATTCCTAAAAACAAGCAAACAAACAGTCTGCAATATGTGGATATGCTCGTAAATTTTTAGACGGCATGGTGATGAGCAAATCTTTGCAACTACAGAAATGCAGTAGTGCAGTTCTGTTTTCATTTAAAATGCAAGGAGAACAGACAGTGGCATAACTCCATAGCACAAATAAGTCTTTTTCTTTTTCTTTTCTTTTCTTTCTTTTTTTTTTTTTTTTTAAAGAGAGAGCAGATATATTAACAAAGGCTGGTTTTCCATGTGCATGCTGGTTCAGAACCGGAGACAGCAAAGCACAGGGCAGGTGCTCATTTTTCCCACCAGGGACACCATTTTGGGAGCTCTCTCCTCCAGCCAGCCACCCATTTTCACATTTCTTTTTTTCAGAACTTTGTATCTTTAAGGTCCTCATCCAGCTGTCAACATCAGTCCATGAATCCAAAAGTTACCAGGTGAACAGGGAGACCTGAAAACTTTGCAGAGGGACTGGCGCATATTCCTTCTCATTAAAAAAAACATGGACATGGAACAACAAAGCCACAACTCGGAGCCACTTGGCATCACTCCGCCCCGCATTTGAGGTACCTGTCCCCATCAAAACACTGCTCCAGGCTTATGAAGTACCTGCATGAGCTGTTCTTGCACCGCTTGAGCAGAAACACACCCCAGGGTTTGCTCGGGACCTCCGGGAGCGACGGCACCGGAGGCCAGCATGGATTTTTCCCCTTGCGCTGTTTGTTTGGATCCCATCTGTGCAGCCACCAAGTGGTTCAGGCACCCCCTGAAACAGCCTAATGGCACCAATGGCTTCCCCCTCTCCTGTGCTGGGTCCCCTCCACCCCCAAAGTTTGCCAGATTGGCAAAACACAGCAGAAAAAAACAAAGGGGGGGGGGGGGCTTGGCCATTTAAATTCAGCGGGGAAGTCCCGCCCAGGGTGTGGCCCTAACAGACAGCAACAGGTGTTTCAACTGCCAGTCCAGCTCCAACTGTCAATCAACTTCAACTGCCATTCCGGCTTCAACGGTCAATCGCAGCAACAGTGCTGAAATACCGTGCTCAGGTACCAACATATATATATATAGAGAGAGAGAGAGAGCCATTTTTTCAATCTTTCCCACGTGGCCTCACACCCTGTGTGTTTCAAGAAAGGGTAGAGCATGCCGAAGGTGAGCTTTTTGCTAAAAAAGGCTGTCAGGGTAGCCAAGAAATCTTGTTTGGATTTACCCATTTGCCCCAACCCAAGGGGCAGCAAAACTGCCAGGCCACCTGTTGGTTAAAGATATGTGAAGGAAACAGAGCTGGAGATTAAAGGTTAAGGTTTGAGGCCAAACCATAATTAGTGATGTTTAAAAACGTCCCTCCGGGTAGTCCCATTTTGTTTTCTTAATGCCATACTATAAACGAAGTCTGTAATTTCCATTCGTATGTTCTGCACAACCTAAATCGAGTTCCTTTCCCAGTGCACAAACTTTGGATAAAAAGGTAGGTGACCAGGGCATAAGTTCTGCTTGTTGCATTTCTACCATTGCTGCCTGCTCCTGCAGAAGGGCAGAATGTTGGGCTGCAGAGAGAGTGGAGGGAAAGAAATGTCCTGAGGGAAAAGTGCCCAGCATGGAAAATGGCAAAGTGTGTCATGGGGAAAAGCAAATTTAAGAGGTGGTATGGGAGCAGCCCTGTTCATCACTTGGGAGCAGGCAGTAATGACAACAAGCTCCTGCCCAAAATAATGTCACTGCCAAAACCATGATAAGACAGTTAAGGTGTTGCAACAGTCAGACATTTTCCCTCACAGTCCTCCAAAATATACCTCCAAAACAGACCATATGGAACTGAATTATCCTCATTGCCTGGTATCCCCCCAGTTGGCAGTAGCATTACCCCATAATGAATCTATCATCCCCCGCATTGGGGATGATAAACACTGCACAGAAAGCTCAAACTGCTTCTTGGTTCAATACTGTGCCTGTGAGCCACTGGTAGAAAGCAAACAAACAAAAGCTCCACAACCCTGTAGCCCACATCACCGCCAGATGGTAATGCACATCTCCTCTGGCCTCTCTTTTTAAACCTCTTCATACAGCACAGACTTTTAACTACCACCTTGAAGGATCAAAGAGATGAATCTATCCAAACTTTGTTAATGATGCTTCTCCAGAGATCTGAGAAGTCACGAATCAGTAACGCGATAGCTGGGAACATGCTGTAATTCTAATGAAGAAAACCATCAGCTCAACTATAAAATAACATTTATCCTACTATCAACAAAAAGATTCTCTCTCCTCTGTTATGACTCCTTTCTTGCACTTTTTTCTGCACCTTCAGACTGTTGGCACATCTCACCCTTTCCATTTCTGGGCGCCAAGTGACCAGGACTACCAGAAAGGTTCAGTAATTTGCAGGCTCGTATCAGTCTCATGACTCTCCTGTCACTTCCTTTCCCATAACAAACAGTCTGTGCAGTTCCTTCTCACTCTTTGATTTCTGCACAACTCAGGAATTGGATGTATTTGGAATTCCCCCATGCCATAATTTCTGCAAACCCAAATCCTTATATTTATCAATACAACGTATACCAATGATTCAAGTTTGCATTATGTTACCAGACTTTAGCATGGGTGGCCACACCATAGAGCACTGCTTTTTAGTGATTATGAAACTGTGGGAGACAGATTTATGCAAGTGTGCAATCTGTATATGTGCTTTCTGAGCACATTATATGCACGTGTACAATCTGTCTGTATTTGTTTTGTTGTGAGGGCCCAGAAACCTTCGGTATCACTATGTGTAAGCATGAAACACAAAGACCCTCCCTGCCTTAAAGAGATCACAGTTACAGAAAAGTGTCAGTAAGGAAGGAGGAAAGGCAGAAAAGAGAAAAATGGAACTGTTATGTATATCTACTCATACACAAATAAAGAGGAAGAGGATTGATTTTATACCTAATCAAGTGCAGAAGCCTCAGCACTCACTAGGTAGCTCAACAGCAGAAAATAAAAACAGAACAAGTTGGTAATGTGATTTACACAGTCCAAGATATTTCTCTGGAAGGAAAACCGCAGCTGCTTGGTAGTACTCACTGTCATACAGCTAAGGCATCAACCACTGATAAATATAGTATTGTTTTCTGTAATGTCTGTCTCTGCAGGAAACAATAGATTATTACATGGATTCCCTTTTGATTTCTCAAATACAAATCATATTCTGGCCTGTTCATCAGTGCCTTTCATGTTGCCAGGATGCAATATCAGTTTGAAATACTGTGTTCAATCTCGGCATAAAGGGCAGATACGTGTCTAGCCATCCTCATGAAAGTTAAATCCAGTGAAGAGAGGGCAGACTATACTTGCTGGTTACCAGAGCTAGCTGTATACCTGCCAGGGAAGGAATTAGAAGGTGGTTAGCAAGAGTAAATTTTAGCAGCATTGTGAGACTGCCTGATATATGCTCCAGATATATCTAGGGAGATCAACATACAGTGACTCTACAACCAATTGCCTGTTTGGTGCCTGTGGGTTTATGTGGGTTGCCAAAAAAAATCACTCAGTTAACATGTCCTGAAGAACAACTCAGGAATCATTTTGTGATTCCTAAGCTGAAACATAATTATAAAATTGTAGGAGTTTGTCCCCCACAACAACTCACAGAGGAGAATCAAAATGAGACAGAATAGACTTTATCATTCCCACAAATTCCTACAGTCCACAGCAGATGGCACTAATATTTAGTTAAGATGACAGGGATGCTTTTTCTGCTTGCAGTGAGCAAGAATCTGCTGTCAAGACTGCTAAGCTGAATGCCAAATGGCTAGAGTGGACAAGTCTGCCAAGCTAAATGGAAAGGCCTTTCTCCAAAACTAAAGGTATTATTATTACTCTGACTATCTCTACTTTTAGGAGTTCATTCCCCTTTTTGTCTTAATCTGTCACCTAGAGTGATTAGCTTCCTTTTACTTAAATAATGGTCCTTATTTTATTGATTCGGTGCAAAAAGAAAAGGAAGACTTACCTCATGCAAATCTTCTTAGAGCAAACCTAAACAGTTAATTGTTAATTAAATTACCTAATTGGGTTAAATAAGCCAATTACAAAAACTACAAAAAACAAAAGTGAGTGAAGGAGTAATCTTCTCCCTTTGTGTTGCCCTACCGCATACCTGAAAATATACGTGTCATCATCTTTTGAGTTTTTGCCTCTTAAATTATCACATTTCCCTAGAGCTTTGCCTTTGCACTTGCAAACCTGGCAAGGAAATAGCAAATGAGAAAGAAAACTTTCATAATTAATGGTTATGTAAACAGCAAATGTTTGCCACATAGGTTCACTGTTTTGTTGTTCCTGCGTGTTCCTGCCCAGGCTCAGTGAGTTCTGTGTCCAGCATTGTACTTTGAAGCATACTAAAATAAATGTTCATCTGTATTACAGCAAAGACTGGAGGGGAAGTAAAGAGGATGTAGAAAATTCATTAAAAAGATACTCCCGCAGGTCCTACTCTCAGACTTTTACTTGAAAACTGAAGAACATGACCTGAAAAAGGGGTCCCTGAACAGGGGCCTGCTGAGAAAGGGAGAGGGGGTAGTTACTTCTAAGTCAGGACTTGAGTGATTACATCTCAGCTGAAGGCTGTTGTTGTTTCCTGGACTGCTTTGTTCATCAAACCTTGTGTACTTGATATCAAAGGACATTTAAGCAATATCTTTAAACACAAAAGACTCCACATTTCTTTATAGTCTTTATATCTAAATTACATCACCTCCTGCTGAAATTCAAGCAGATATATTTGATATGCAAAATAGCTGTAGCCTAATTAAAAGCAGTGCAGCTTCTAAATTACTCTGCATGCCACACTTTTTAGTGTCCAAAGACGATTTTATCCTCTATGTTATTATAAGCTAAACGGTGGTTATATAGGAGGAGAACTGCATTATGACAACACAAATATAAAGCAGAGAAAATATTGTTATCTAATAACAATAATAGTAATGCAGTGCAATAATATTACACTTTTTGTGAATTCTTAATTAATTATAGCATCCCTTTTGGATTAAGACCATAGCAATACTATCCTGGTCATGCTCTGTTAAGAAATCAAGATACTCTCATAAGGAAGATTTATTTTCATAAAATATCTAGAGAGAGAATTTTGTGCACCAGTAGTCAAAATAGGAACAACTGCCCAAAGTTTACTGTAGTCAGTGAAGAAATTTCTCCATTGCTTGTGATAATGGATTGGCAAATACAAAACAGAATGCAAGTGGAAAGGACTGGAGAAGTGATTTAAATATAACATCTCAGAACAAAGCTATTGAAAATAATTTTTTTCTACAAAAAGTTAAAAACAGAAATCAACAAAGCAGCTTCACAGAACTCAGGTATAGCATTTGTAACAAGTTAAACAACACTTTCTGAGGACTCGTTATACCTAAAGTGATAATAGAAGTAGAAATGTATATTTCAGCTATATGTTTGGTCCTCTCTAAAGCAAAGATTTGCTTGCAAAGACTGTCGTGTGCATTAATGCTTTGTTTCATGGGAATATTATTTGTTATTAGTATATTAGTGCATAACTGGAAGGGGAAAAATCAGTTAGCTTAGTTATTTTGATGAAGAAAAAGTGAAAACACATTAGGAATACTGGCAATTTTTAAAGGGCACTGCAAGAAAAGGGTTTGAACTTCACCAGTGTGTAATCATCTGCAGTTGATAATGCTAATACTAACTCCAATAACCATTAGTATGTCTCCAAATGAATGATAAGAATATTTGCTTCATCTCATACACAATAATACATATAGTAGGTCACAGATAATTTTTTTTATTAAACTGTGTAAAAAATCATATAAATCTATTAGAAATTACTTTTTTTTACATTTTATAAAAGTTGTACAATTATGGTTTCTAAATTATTCAGAATATTGAAGTAGGAACTTTAGAGAAACTGTTTTCATCACTGACCATGACAAAATTTCTTTCAAAATATGCTTTAAGGATTTTATCCTGCTACTTCAACAGAAGAGGTTGATCTCATAGATGCTCAAATTCATGTTTGTAGATTGACTGAGGTGATTACAACAATCTATGACTAATGACTAATACACTTTCTTTAAAAGGCATATTTTTAAAAGTATACTCACAAACACACTTTCTTTAAAAATGCATCATAGCAAAGTAAGAAAAATAGACTTTTTTTTTCCCTCCAATGAAATTAGGTCTTACTGTCTATGAGGGAAAAAAGTTACTGCAATTTAAAGATCTTTTTTCTGAAAAAAAAAAAAGTTGCCATGTTAGAAACATGTAATATCATTTAAGAGCTAAGTATTATCTGTATGAATTAGATTGTGAAAGTTTTCTCTATTTCTGGAGATTTCCCATCTCATAAATAGCATTTTAAAAATGTATTCCTCATGTCAACATACCTGAACAGATCACAGTAAACTTCTGAGCACTTACTCTTTGCTAATTGAGCAGAAATCTCAAGAAAGTGCTAACTGTAGATGTGAAGAGATCACTGAATTGATATCTATGAACAAAGGTATCTGAAACATATTCAGACTAGTTACTGTCATATTCAGTAATACCTTCAAGGTTTTGTTTTGGGTGATATATTAGAGGAATGTGTATTATTTTCAGAAAAAAAATACATATAAGTTTATGTGAAATACATTTCTTCAAAAGGTGGCACAAAACAAATATTTAGTGCTTATTAGCTCGTATTATTGATGTGTTTATCCCTTATTTCTGTCCAACATACTAATTATATAATTCATGTGGCAACTCTTCTTTTAAGAGGGGTATTAATGCAAAAGGCTACTGGTCACAGTATAAGCAAGCACTGTGTATAAGCAAGCAGATCGTTTTAGCAAAACTAGCTAGCTAAGTTCTTATTCCATCTGATAAGATTGGGAAATGACCTATCATGTTTCTGGTTTATGAGAGGATATATTCCTAACTTTCATTTACCTGGGGAAGATTATGGTACCTAGGAGTAAGCTGAGGAGGGAGATAGAAGAGCAGGAGACAGCACTGTAGCCCAAGTCAAGCTTAATAAACTAAAATGTAGGAAGAGCAGCAGAGAGAATGTAGGAAGAATTAAAGTAGACTCATTCTGTAGCTAGCAGTGAGAAGGTGAGTGGAGTATTTCAATATACTCCCTATTCTTCACAAATGCAGGAGCTACTCATGGCAGATGAACACTAAATTCTGGTACTGAAAAATACCTAATTTGGTGCAAATAGGGAAAATGGAGACTGCAGCTGACAGCTGATGAGAAAAAGAATTGTGGTTGTTTCTTCTAAGGGCAAGATCACAGAGGTTATAGGATTTGAATACTATTTCCAGGTCCTGTGAAAAGACATTTTTCCACTTTAACTTTCCAATGAATGAGCTAAATAAATATGTGGGCGATGGCAGTCCCTATCCTAGAGGGAGCACACTGGAAAATATGTTTGTTCAAATACCACTCAGTGGAAAAAAACATACATATTTAACTTGCAGTTAAGGGACCACAGAGTTCAGCCACGTTTGACCAACTTACCACAGGCTGATTCAAACCTTCTGAAGACAATTTGTTGAAGTTCATTAAGTACCTATCAAACTATGGGTATGCAGAGTCATTGCTATATGCAAGCATCTTTCAGATGGGCTTTTTGATAAGCATTTTTTTTCCATTATGAATGCATCCTAGCCACTGAAACTTTCATGATGCTTTGTGGTTATTTCACGTGGTCTAAACTCCCTTTAAACAAACAGGCGCTCAATTGCTTTAAAGTTGTTTTAAAATACTGCCTTCAGCTTCGGCTGATAACCAAAAGACATCGATAACCATGCAGAGCAGGGCCTGGAGCACTCCCCTTCACAATACTGGGAGCTCTCTAAAGTTTAGCAGTGGTGGAGGTGTCGCTTTCAGGAGCACCATTGGAGAGGCAGTAGAAAATTGGAGCTTTACGAAGATCTCCCTATTGATGTTTCAAAACAGAAATTAGCATCACTGCAGAGATGGCACAGACCACAGAGTCTGGGAAGAGAGTAGCTCTTATGCCTAACCCAAAGCTGGAAAGAGCTGGAGATAACTTCACACTGTTTATTAACCATTCACATGAATCACTCTTGGATAGGAACTTCACTTTGCTGGATCAAGAAAATAAGCACTTGCATAAATGTAAAAGAAGATCTCTATAAAGATCTCTATTTTCCTTTCCATTAATTTTATTAATTTCTTCATGTTGTGATTTCACTGTGTCCTGATAGTCGCCATTCCTATACCATGGTCCTCCTTCAATATGCAACTTGTTCCTCCTCCTCCGAGTCCCTGTTTTTGTCCCTGTAATGGAGTCTCTGCCCCATTACCCACCCTCTAGCTGTATCTCTTGCTGTAATCTCTGTCTCATCGGGGTAGAAGCCTCCTATACCCTCTAGGTGGCTAGGTGTACAGGCCCACCAGGAGCAGATGCCCACCCCCTGCAGAGCTGCAAGAGGGAGAAACTCTCCTTGGTTCCACATCAGGGCATGTCTGCTAAGAGCAAATCCCTAGGAAATGCAGTCATGAAATCAAAGTCCCTGCTGAACTCATGTGCTACAGTTCTTTGAGGGCTTATTGTTGTTACTCTCTTTTATTTTGGCTAAATGTGCTTCGTTTGCCATATGTTCAGCAAAAAACACCACAGTGACCTAAATGCTACTGCCACACTGTATTTCAAAGCAATAAGATCGCAGTGATCTTGTAATATGGAATAAAATATTGTCGTTGCTTGGCTTTGATCTGGGAAAGAAAGAAAAAGACACTGCTTTATTTTGACTCACATTTTGCCATCCTGTCATGGTCATACTAATCCTAAATAGCTAATGGTTGAATATACTGGAAGCATCTAAAACCAGGATATTAGAAAACCGAATGAGGTCAGTAACAGTAGGAGCTGCAAGGCCCTTCACAGTTGTCCCCCCTCCCCAGCCCATCAAAGCAAATAGAGATAAAATCTGAGTGCATTCACATCTAGTTAAAATCCTATGCGAGTTAATAGAGAAATTAAATACAGACTTCTGTCTAGTTTTGTTTGCAATTGTCAATGCTGCAAAAGTTGACATAATCATGACCATGGTGGAAAGAGTGATTCTCAAATGCATTCACATCAACACTACAAAAATAGCATTTGCATCTCTCACCATGAAATGGGGAATGGTCTTGATAGATGATAATACAGCAGCTCCAGTCTTAACATGTCATACCCTTCCCCAGCCACATTTTTCTGTTTAGGTGGTTGGCTCACCTTTAATATGGTCTAAGAGGCAGCTTTTAATGATACATCCCAGGAGAGTAGCCATGAGGCTGAGATGTAAAGAAGTGGCTATTGACTTTCCCTGCCACACCACTCTTTCTCAAATGGGGGAGGAAGGGACAAGTCTGCAGACTAACTCATCTGTGGCAGCTCAGCCAGGCAAGCTGATTCATGAGAGAAATGAAACCAGCCTAACATTTGCACAGCTGTGGAGGAAGGGGAGTACTAGCTGCTAATAGAAAAAGTTTAAATCGTCTCTTCCCACCAGGCAATGATGCATGTAGGAAAACAAAGGGGACTTTCCTCCTCACTCCTTTCCACCCCTACAAGATAAGAGGCAATCTCATTTTCTGTCTGCAAATCTTTCTGGACTGTGGGCTCTTTACTTGCATGGGTTTAGGGCCCAAGACATTTAGGTTAGTCTACTAGTAAACTGTGGGGATGGCGGTGAATAATTGCCACACCAGAGCTAAACTCGTTTTCCAAGAAAGGGGGTTATTTTATGGGATTAAGGCCACATTTGATTTTGCTATTCAAATCTGTTGTGTGTGGATTCATCATTTCACCATAAGAAAGTGAGAAAGCACAAGATTATCTAGAAATTAAATCTTTCCATGAGAATTCCTTAAGTTCCTCTTCTCATTACATTTCCATTCAACTTTGATTTTATGTGCAAGTGCCTAGAGCTGTAAAGTAAGAGGCTGGTCTCCTTTTCCATTGCAGCTACTTCTATGCCAAATTCTATCATGTCCAGAAGCATACACACTTCTTTTATGCTTTAAAATAAGCAAAAGGAATCCATATTTCCCAAAGAGTCATGAAAGTAAAAAGGTTACCTTTATAAGAAGTCACATTTGTTCCTGAAAAGGAGAAGTAGCAGCGAAGCAAACAGGGGAAAAATACTAACGTAGGATGTGTTCATTTTATTAGCCTAGCAACAAAACATACTGGAAGGCAACAGTGCTTTCGATATTAAACACATTAAAAGTCCTCATGTCAACAAAACAAAAACACATCCATATGGAAAAATTTCACCTTATCTTGATATGTGCAATTTTGCCAGTGCCACCACAAGGGAAATAAATCCTCCAATATCCATTTTTATGTGAGGCTGTATTTACCATAACAAGATAGATTTGTTCTGGATTTTTTTTGTTGTCAATATATCCTTTGTTAGGCAGTGCCTTCATCTCCTAGCAACAGTGTAGGGAAATCCATCAGAGACATGAAATTTTACTGTGAAATATGAAGACTCACTGTAGCTTGTACATTTTTTGAAATCTTCACTGACATACAAATACTTACATGCACTTATGTCTGGTTCCCGACAGACTGATAAATCAGTACAGAGAACAGGAACAGTGAAAAATCACTCTCTCTCATTAAAAACCAATTGACCAAGACACATGAAATGCCAAAGTATCTGCTCAATCTCCTGCTCTTAACCTGTCTTTTTCACTCCCTCTTTTGCACATATATACATTACATGCTCTTGGGAAATTGGATACATGCACACCACATTTAAAATGTTTAAATGTAATCACAAAGCAATACTTTCAGCCTCAGAGTTTTGCAGTGTTATATTTCAAAACATATGAAAACAATAATAAACCTCTTGTAGGTAGTAGTACATAGTCACTGAGAGGGCAGTGGTTCAAAAGATGGTTTCACTGCTCATACTTTTCAGGACCCATGCAACATTTGCTTTTATTTTATTCTTCTGTCTTCACAGAGTGAACCCATGCTCCATTTTAAGAAAGTGAAGGGTGGACAAAAATGCTTTAGCTATGGGATCTCTCTTAGCTGAGCTCTGTAATATCCCTTTGATTACAGTGACTCTCTGCTGCTAGTTTATCAAGGTTGAACTTGTCCCTCACGCTGGCTGGAACTTCCCAGGAGGTGTATTGCTAGGGCAGATGCTACCACTGCTTCAGCTTAGAGCCTGGGGGAACAAAAATGGAGAACAGTGCTGCAATCTCATGGCCTCTCTGTGGCATGAATAAATGGGCATTCCCTTCTTGATCAGAGTCCTGATCAAATGGTTCAGCTGTGTTATGAGTCAGCCGGAAGGCTACCTCACTCCTCAGCTTTATCAGATTCTAGAAATACCAGGGTAGCAAGAAATGAGCCAAGGGGCTGGGCTGTGAAAGCAGGCTTTGCGGATTTCTGATTAAAGTTGCCTTCCCCCAAATACATATGTATTCCCCCAAAGCAGCTCTCTGTGCACATTATCATGCATAAGAGCCTCCACACAAGCACTTGTGACTCACCACTCTGCTCCCTATCGGACAGCACTGTCTGAACAAGTCCCTCAACTAAAACAGTCTTTTTATGGACACAGTTCCAAGTCCAGTAAAGACTCTTTATGTCTTTGTGGGCTGACATCCATGTCCCTTGAAAAACCTGACTTAAAAAGTAAATAATACAGTTTAATCTCTTGTACTAACAGAAAAACAATGTTTTATTTGCTAGTCAGATAGAAGGAACATTACTGTGTTCCTTTACCCCATAGTCACAGAGGGAACATGACAATAGTTAAAATTGTTTTCATATGTTCTGTAAAATGTCCCTCAGGATTTAAAATCTTCCAGCAAATATTGTGATGGGTTTTCCTAATGAAAGGAGAGGTAACCCAGAGGTACTGTCAAGAGCCCCTGTAGGCTTAAAGTAGCATAAAGTTGTTCTCATAGTTCCTTATTATTTCAGTTGGGAAATGGCAAGCCAACTGAGGGGCACACCTCTTTGTCATTGAGCTAGTCTGAGACTGGAACTGTTTCTTAGAGGATATTAAAAGCATCCTCAAATCACAGAGTATTTTTCTTTTTTTTTTTTTTTTTTTTAAATTATGCCCTATGGACTTGGAGGGAAAGGTTAGTTGGCTACAAAGAAAATGCGTAGCTCCAGATACAAAAAAAAAAAAAAAAAACCAACCCTGCCATTTATACCTCTACTGAATGGCAGTTGGAAAGACAGGCAGCAGAGAAAGCTATTCCCTGGCAAAAGTCTTGGTTTTCAAGAGGAAAATAGCATCCACTTATTGGGTAGTGCTGTTGTATCTGGGAGATCCAAGTATGGACCAGATCTCCTCCTGCCCATCCCTAGAGCAAAAAGGCTTTTATTACAAGGAAATGTGGAGGGCCTCTGCTCACACTCTGCCTGGCCCTCAAACATTTGCAGAGGACAAGAGAAAAATCCCAGGCAGACTTCCTATTTTAAGGAGTTTAAATGGCTCTTTTGCTTGTCATTTATTCTCCATGAAATTAGCTATCTGACTTGGGTACAATGATTTCAGTCACTGAGAATTGATTTCCACCTAAGCTGTGTTTGCTCTTGAACTTCTTGCTGTTGACTCGCACACATGTTCAGTATATAGAGCAAACACTTTGGTGTGAAACAACATCATACACAATGAGTCATCAGTGCTCTGGTCCACAGCCATCCCACAGAGAGCTTGTGCTGTCAGTCACTCTGTCATTTGCAAACATAGCTACAAACACTCAAAACCAGACAGTTATCTTGTATAACACCTTATGGAGAATCTGCCTTAAGCAAACAGGAACTATGTTAATATATTTTTAGAAGTGCTTGAATAGAATAAGGTTTTTGTAAGGAATCAGATTTTGGACAAGTTCTATCTACATTGATGCATTTTAGTGAGATGATTTTTAAAATACTTATAAATTAACCTGTGATTTACAGCTGAGCCTGTCCTGGTTTCTATGGCAATATGCAGCTATCATTGCGCATTATATGCTAGTGGACATAAAAAATGCATTTATGCATCCTGGGGAATAGCACTAAATAAATTAATAGTACTAATTCCAGACATCTTGTATTCTTCCATCATATTGTTAACTGATACACCTTAAAAAATCCCTTGATCATGTACGTGCATTCATGTTGGAGCTAACACCAATCAAAAGTACAGTCAGATTTTTGAGAACAGAGCCATTTGCTAAATTGAGTGTTGTCACTTAGTTATTTGATGAGTAGCAATCATAGATTGATGAAACAATGCCAAGCAAGATGAAGTCATTTCTGTACAGAAAACAAACTATCGTAAGACTTATATTCTCCTTAAAATTATTTGGAAGACTGAACTAGCAGATAGCTTGCATGTCCTCAACACCAAGGCAGGTGTCAGTCAGTACTGGTAAATAATTTGCTTAGCACATCACTGCAAAATTTGACATTACTTATACTCTGAATAAACAGCTTTCCAATGGCGTAATTGTGCATGAAAAATAATCACAAGAATTATCACTAATTAAATAAATAATATGCATTGTTTTTATATTGAAAGGATACCTTGGTGTTGAGTGTAGATAATATGGTGCGTAGCTCAGCATCCACAAGATCCATTCCAAAACCTTTCACTTCAGTATCATCCTGGGATGAAAGATGAATCCAAAAAGAATACAGAACTACAGGTCTTGTATTTTGGTGGCTCTTTCTTCAGATGAATACACCCATAATGGTGTTAGATGTTTTGTTTGCCAACACCTAATAAAAAATGATGATACAAAAACTATTAGTTTTTGCCTGTCTGTAGCAGATGTAACCTTTGAGAGTTCCCAAACATTTTAAAGTTACATTTCAGCAGACATTGCAAATAAACAAAGAAATAGCCAAATGAATTCATAATCCTATTTGAAAATGTGATTGTCCACTAAGATGTAAAACAGACTGGTTAGCAATTGTGCCATTCCCTGAGAGATTAAGAGACTCATTCAGAACTGTTGCTTCTTCGTTTGCTCTAGATGGTTAAAGAAAACAGTATGAGGGATTTATTATCATACCTTGCCTGAGAAGGCTTTGTGGCTAGCATATGGCATGAAAGGGAAGTTAAGGTACCCAGAATTTCTCCCTTGATTGCCTGCCGCTCAAACAGCTATTTTCTCCAAAGATGCACCCCATGTCATTACTTCTAAAAAGGACAGGAAGCACTGAAAAATAAAAAGCAACATTCAGCCATGAGTCCTAAGCCCATAATGTTGATGTATGCTACCACAGTTATACTAACCAAGGCTGTGGGCTGTCAATGTAAAACTGTCATTGCCTTTTTCTATCAGCACATACTCTGGCTCCTAGGATACTTCATATACTTCAAGGCGCAGATGGCCCAGCTTCTGCTCAAAACACAGCTTTTCATTCCTGTGCAGCCAGAAACAAAAGCTCAGGATCTCTTCAGAGAACATGCATTACTTCAGGAAATTTGCAGTTTTTCAACTCAATACCCCGTTCCTCCCCAGGAGACCTTTATGTCAGGAAAGACAGAGGGGAAATAGTTTAAAACTTCACGCCTAAGTCCATATTGACATATAAAGACCATCTGCAGAGCCTTGTGCTATCTCTGAGGGAAGAGAGCTGCTGCCTCCCATGCAAATGAATTCATTCAAGTGCATAAAGATTGGCCTAGAACTAAATAGAAATCCAAAATCATTGCCAGTAAGACTGTCTGCAAAGGAGCCAGTCTAAACTTCTGCCCACACAGGTTCGAATAAACAGAATAGATCCAATTACCTGATAACAGAATCTGATTTTTTTTTTTTTTTTTGTCCAAGCAGTATGCCATGCTGTAGCTCCTTTATCTAGATCAATATTTCAGAAATTATATGGTCAAAGATCATAAATTTACTTTCTTAATATTGGCACTGATGGTGTGTTAGGGAAATTCATTTTGCAGTTGATTGGTGTTGCTTGAGGGTCTGTGATCATCACAGTTAAGCTCATTTCCCTCCATAAAATATATATGCATTTTTCAATCTGAATAGGAAATGTGGGAGTCTTTCCTCTCCTCTTTCTCTTCTCCACCCCTTTTTGATATGGGAGCAGAGAATTCAAATTCCAGTCAGTTATCCCTGTCACAGCAAACAATTTCCAAACCATCTGCTATCTAATAAAACAACCCGTCTAGACAAACCCCAAGCCAGGCAACAAATCTGATATTGCACTTGAAGTCATCATAAGTATTAATAACGTGCCACTGCTAACCTGTCAAGCTTCTTGAATGGGAAAAGGCCTCGTATTTCCAGTCTCAAGCACAAGGCATTCATAGTAACCGGAGCCATCTTGATTCCACAGAACTCAGGAATAAAATGAACCTGAAAAAGATTTTTCTATAATTAGATGCAATAAAAAGCTATTTAGAAGATAATATCAGACCCAGACAGCCAGTTTGAGCACCTATTTACACCTATGCAAGTGATGAATTAGGAGACAGCAGAGAGAGGCAGATGCCCTTGCAGATTTGTGGGAAGGGATCTATCAACCTGTGCTGGAGCACCTGAGGTACTTAAGAGTTTAAGTGAGAGTTATAGTTAGGCGGCTGGGTTACAGCTGAATGTGTTCAGGATCTGTTATAAGACCATTTTTGATTAACTACTTGGCTGTTAGGTGATCCCAGGTTTACTGGAATCAGACTCACTTTTGAGAAATGGAGTAAAAATCTTGTCTGTCTCCAATGAAAGGAATCATGAGTTTCATGCTGTGTGAGCTGAGCATTTTTCTTTCCCCATCCTCTTGTATTTCTTTGTTAAGTGAGCTGATTTGATAAGAAAGCTGTCATATCTTCTTGACGAAAGAGCTCCTAAATACCCAGAAGCACTGGCATAACAGGGCTCCAGTTTCTAGGCTTTTCATTGTGCAATTCAGAGTCGAAGTCTGAGGGCAGCTGTCTTTCCAGGGAGGATCACAGGGCAGTAAGATAAGTTTAGTTCCAGCTGTTTTAGGAAAGAGGTTTCATAGCTCCCTTTTACTAGGAAACCTAGGAAAGCAGGTTGTGGAAGTACCTAGGCTGTTAAAAGGCTTTCCATAATCTGCTTTTGTTCAGAAAGGGTAAACCGTGGAATAATAAATAAATAAATCAAGCAGGCAAATAATGAGCATAATGTTGTAGCATTTTGGACTTCTGTCTAGAAACTTTTTTTTCTATCCTGTCTTCAGCAGTTCGTTCCATTGTTTTGGATCTGTATCCAAAACACAAGTACATCTGTTAGGGTTTGACCCAGAAGATCCTTTAAAAACTCCTTTTCTAAACTGAGGAGCACAAAAATGACAACACTTACAGTTAGATATTTGTTTAACTCTGAGCTTTTTTATGGCCTACAAAGTGCCAGTCTGCATCAGGAAACCACAGTGCTACTGAACAGTCGGTGAAGATTTGTCTGCCTCAATTTTGCTCAAGCAGGCAAGGCTAAAATCTTTCTCACAGACAACTGCAGTGAAATAAGAGAAGTTGACTGAGTCTCTTTGGCTTCACTTGGGCTGAGCAGCGGGTGAGTCTAAATATATTGCCAGAAATCTCATGGTTGTCTAGACCTCTGACTTGTAGAAAAGGTGTCCTGGTTCCCTGTGACTAGGTTTTATTCCTACAGAAAAGGAAAAGGGAGGTTAAAATGAGCTGACAGGACCTCTTCAGGGATATTCAGGTATGTCTGCTGAGGTTAGAGCACTGATTTTCCCACTCAAAGCAGTATGATACCTCAGGTTTCAGTTGTGAAAATTTTGTGAACTGAAGGTATTCATGGTGAATTGTTCCTGATTTTGAGAAAAATGACTAGAAAAATGTGAACTAGAAGAGACAGGTTTGGAAAAAACATAATTGAAAACTGGAATTAATAGTTATATTAATCCAGGAAGGGAGAGTAACATGTAGAGAGAAAGGTTAGTGAGCTCTGAAAGGGTGAGTACAAAAGAACCTATCCAGGGGCCTGAGAAACGGTCAGTGGGACGTACCCCACTAGCATCTCCTCCCTTGCAGCAGGCAAGCCTGCTTTCAAAGATTGCAGCAGGCATGCCTGCTTTCAAAATGGCTTTCAGTGCCAAAGGATAGGACATCACCATTCATTAAACCAGGCCAAAGTGGAAAAAAATAAAAGAGTGAGAAATGGAAGGAAAAAAAAAAGCCTGTAATTAAACCTTGCTGGATTTCATAATTGGAAATAGAATGAAACAAATGGGTTCTGTAGTAACTAGATGACAAATTATAGGACAGCCAGGTAACCTTTAACAGCATGGGCAAGACCATTTAAAAACCTACTTAAATGTTAAGAATTACAGCTATATTGATTAGGAATTACAGTTAATTTAATCGTTTCCTCACAGTAAAGCAGAACTAAACTGTTAACCTAAACTGCTAATCTAAACCGCAGTGTTATAAACATAGCCAATTTTGATTAAGCTGTTACCAGTGTAAATATGTCATTATAATGAAATTAAAGTACTATCAAGAATTGTAGTATGAAAGCTCTAGCCAGATTTCAGTGACAGTAAGATAATAGATAGAAGTGCAGAAAGTATTGATCTTATATGACTAACAGGCAGCTTAATAATAAAAAGAGGAAGGCACACTGAAGAACTGAAGATAAAAATATTAATAGTGAATCTGTAAGTGGTGCTTCAAGTACATATTTGAAATATCAGAAAATGTTAGAAAAACTCATTTCCAAATTAATATTCCCTTCCTGTTTGTGAGATATGAGCATCTAAAGTCGTATATCTACTATAGGCACATAGATCAGTGAAACAATATTTATTAACCATAACTATACTATGGGCTTTTAAAAAACATCTGAACAGAGAGGAGGAAAAGCCTATTTCTGTTTAAACTGAGAGCAAAATATATTTTTGCTTTTATAGATGTGTTTATGTGTCTTCATTTTCCCATTTGTAAGTTGGGGCTAATATGCATGCGACATTTAAAAGAAACATTATGAGAAGCCAGCCAAAATAAAGGGAATACAGATATCAGCGTGATGAGTACTGTCTTAATTATGCCTTTCTTCACATCACATCAGACGATGCAAAACTCACTCTTTATTTTCAGTGTGTGAAAGCTATGCCCAGATCAGGTTTAGATTTTTTTTTCCCTTGAGGATAACTATGAGAAATGCTTGTGGCCTCCACATTCAGCAGACAGGAGAGGCTAGGGGACCCTTAACCAGGTCCTAAGTGCTCCAGGTCCCTCTACAGCAAGTATGACCCAGCTGCAAATCACTACGTTGGAGCAAGACAATAACTGCACTCAGAGGAAGCCGTCAAAGACTTCCAAAAGAAACCTGCTTTGAGATGAAAGAGAAAATTACTATGGCAATCAGCTTTACTAAGTAAAAAAAGAAAGCTGTTTCTCTTTGGGAAAATTTCCAGTGTTCAAGAAAGGGGGAGAAGGCGGAGAGAGAACATGCTAAGGTCTCACACGTTCAATTGATTGTTCACATCTAACAAAAATAGCCCCGCTCTGTTCTCATTGTCCTGCAGCTGCTGGCTTCATTATGCTCATTGTGCATTTCCTTGTGGCTGAACAGCACGGTCACCAAGTTTCCTTTCTTGATTTCCTAACGAGATTTGTGATGAACTGTAGGAAAAGCAGTATTTCAAAACAACGCCTTTCACATTTTATTATGGCCATCTAAAAGCCCTGGCTTTTTCCTCATAGTGTAGCAAAGCTATTTCGGCAAGCACCTGTGCAGGTAGCAAGGTACTTTCTTGAATCAAGATCCCATCTCCGTTTTTTTTTTTTATTATTTGTTTTATTCCAGGAGCATGATTGTATTAATGTAAACTTCAAGCTTCCTCATTAGGTGACAGGAGAAGCTTCCTGGACTCAAGGCCAAAAGATCTTTATCTTGGTAAAGGAATCTGTGATGTGAATTTCACATTAAAAAGATCCTCTTGTCTTTATTTAACAACAAGCGTTAAGTCTCTGAGGAATCATTTCTCTATATACAGCAGTTTTCAAACAAGAATCAGGGACTGCCCCCATCATTCCTTTACTTTTCCTGATGACTGCTAAAGCTATGGCTGAAATATATACCTGATCTTGTGTGGCAGGCTTGGCCACAATAAAGCTGCACAGCCCAGGTGGGTATAAGCTACAGTATCATTCTCAAGAGTAGGATTTTCTGAATATGGAAGTTAATCATTGTAGCAATATAACTGAATATCATGAGATGGCTGAAAATTTCATACAACTATTTTGCAATGTATTAAGTCCTCTTCAACTAATTTTCTTTAGGTTTCTATTCGTTCCACCCCTGTGAAATTACAGCACACTTTTCCATAGAGAATTTACAGAGACTAGTACTATGTATCTTTGTTCATCTCCCAGTATGGATTTAAAATGCAAGCTCCTTGTCATGCCCTGTGACACTTCTTTTTGCTTATATTTTTTCTTCAGTAAGCCGCACCAATATATGAAGAAACCATTTCAGAAGTTTCAAAAAAAAAAACCCCTCTGAAGTCAAGATTTGTTGTTTCATTTGGTATTTCACTGTTAATTCTGTATTATTTGTAAATGTAATAACTGGTAATTCAAACTACTATTTGTAACACTAGTTTAGTATTACAAATAATAACTAGTATTTGTAAATGTATTACTGTAAATGTATTAATGTTACACTGGATATAATCAGCTTGGGCTAAATTTCTGAAGTGGTTGCAGGTGAAACAGAATTTGCTTCTGCTGAGGATTGCTGGACAAGAAGGGCAGCCAGCAATGGACAGTCTGAATGTTTTTGTTTAGCCCCTCCCTGATATCTAATCAGAAAGCAGCCCTTCAGGAGCAAAACACTGGCCTTGCACAAGGATGGGGGAGAAAAACTGTTTGGGAATAATCAGCAAAATAGACGGGCACCTGTGAAAGCATCCTCAGTCAAAAAAATAAAAAAAAGGAAAGAAAGAAAACATTTTTCCAGCCCCACTTCTCCCTGAGCAATCAGGCTGCTTCCTGGACAAGTGACTTGTTAGTCCAGGAATTCCAGCCAAAGAGATAAGCTACTATTCAGTTCACCTTATTTGCTGCCAGATCTTCAGTCTTAAAAACACTTAATGTTCAACAACTCCTGATCCAAATGTCAGCCTTCTCCTCTTAAATATTTTACATAGTTTTGATTGAGGAAAATCTTGGCAGGCATTTCTGAGTTCCTCACAACCCTCCCGGCAGACCTTTCCTGGTCATGGACTTTACCGTGGACACTAAGTCTTTGAAATATTTACTTAGGCTTTTAAACAGGAGCTTAATGACACATCAAGTCACTGATAAAAATGGAGAAGGCAAAACAATGCTTTTTGTACATTAAATAATGCACAATAATAATTATGCACAATAAATAAAGAAGGAAAAGGGATAAAATAGTGACTAGTCATCTGTGATCTGAGGCAACAGCTCATTCCCGAGTCTGGAACCCATAAAATAAGCAAGGTCTTGAAATTGCTGATAACTTTCTTCAAAATCTCAACTTTCTTCAAAATCTCCTTCTTTTACAGTTTGACCTAAATTTTCCAATATCCATAAAAAAATAATATAACAGGGGAGGACATAAAATAAGCTTACTTCCAATGCCATTATTAATGCTTTGACTGTGTTTTTTATCAGCTCTAAGATTTTTCTTCAGCATCATAGCAATTCTTCCTGAATCACGCCCCTTAAATTTATAGTTTATATAAATTTCATAAATTTTATAAATTTTAAACTTGACATTTAAAAAAAGCTACTAAACAAAAGTAATTGTAATAACTATTTCATCAGCTATATAATTGTTTCAAACATGCAATACTTCATCAAGTTAAATTAAGAATAATAAAGAACAATATTGATTAGACACTGGGAAAAAGATGACATCAGATAAATAGCAGGTCAGTTACTGCCATATGAAAGGTGAATTGCATTCAATGTCTAGAGGAGGCATTTTCTTTTAAATTTATCAGAACGTAATTAAAAAGAAAATGAACTTGTTCAATAGACAATCTCTGTCGATTCTTGGGTGATCCGGACTTAACAGCAAAGATTGGGTGTGCAAATGAACAGATCCTGTGGTTAAGTCCCAATTGGCATGGAGGTCTATCATCCAAAGAAGTAATCCAATATGACTCCTCATAATCGTTTCTTTTTAAAAGATACTTAATGATGTAAATTTTGTATTTAATGTCCCTAAAAATCTCTAAATTCTTACAGATATTTTTATTGCTATGGTAACTGTTTCAAAGAAGTGATAAAATTAGAAACAACCTTTACTAGTCAAACTAAGCCCACAGGGCTATGCTAACTATAATAATAATTATATTATTAGTTTCATTGGTCCTTTGTACCCACCCACAGGGCTCCTATAGGAAAATCAAAAGTGTGCTTACTCCAAAGCCTGAGGAATTTTACAGCTCAAGTTGTATCAGCTGTGTGCAAAGAAAGATACTGGACTTCATATCTGACCAAAACTGATGATACCACCAATCTCCAAATACTGTATCCTTCAGTACCATACAGTGTACTGAGTTTTCCTGCTACACTTTGCTGCTTGAGCACATCAGTGTAAGCCTTACATACAGTCATTGCAGATACCCAGGCTAATTGTCACCAAGCTAAACCAAGCCCTGGAAGCAGAGATCTAATTCGTTCTTGTGCTGCTCAGAAAGTCATCCTGAGATACCAGCCCAGTCCCAGGCATCAGGATTCCCCTTGCAAGGACCTAGAAGTCAGGCATTACATGGTCTGAAAGCATTCAGACCATTCATTGGATCCATCTCTGATCAGCACAAAATAGTTTTCATTCTAAAGAAAATTGATTGTATTACTTGGACCTTCCCAGATTCCCAAAGAATCAGATCCTTTTTCAGAAATATTCCATAAGAATCAAATACATCTGACCTGATAACAGTCTGATGAGCTGAAAGATTACAAATACTTTAGGAAATCACACTACCAATCATTTCCATAATAGTAGCATAATCTTAGCATAGAGCCTATAAACCTCCTAAAACTACCTTGGTTGGGACTCAGTTGAGAATTTTTCTCGGAGAGAGGTTGTCTCCCATTCTTCTGCATGCTGTCAAATAAAGCAGAAAAAGACATGATGATCTTTGCAAAGATGCACACAGTTATAGTCATATATAGTATCAACAAAGAGGTTTTTCCAAATGGTATTCCCTTCAGGTCTGCTATGGATCCCTGGTATTACCAGTGCCACCTCCTGGTGCTGAAACATACTGAAATGTGCCAAAGAATAATAAGCAGCCATGCAGGAGTGATGTTGTCAAAACAAAAAAAAGAAACTTCCCTTCCAAACTCTACCTTCAACCCTTTTTTGTTTTTCTCTACGGATTTTTTTCAAAGCGCTGTTTAATAGATAATTTAAAACTTGAATATACTTGTAACTCTAAACCAAGGAAAGGACAAGGAACCATCAAAGGCAAGAGGTTACCATGGTCCTTTTTATAGGATGTTCTTATCAAAGCTGAACCCAAAACAGGTGTATGCAGTTCAAACTAGTCAAAACTGAACATAAGAAAGATTAGGAGTTTAAAGTTGTATTTAGAAATATTTGTAGCTATCTACGGATTTGCAAGACTAAGAAAATTCTTGCAGCATTAACAAAGCTTGGATACAAAACCTGAGATTTTGATTGCAGATTCAAGGTTGAGGATTTTATGTGTTCCCCCTTCCAGAGCATACAGTTTATGTTGAGTTACCCCAGCACATCTTAGCAAAAAGATAAATTGTGCATCCTTCATAAGAACCAGACGAGTTCTCTGCTGAAGAACAGAGTATTAAAATGATATTTACCATAAACTACACATTTTACTTAAGTACATCTTCCTCTATCACTTTTATACTCTGGTTAGTAAATTGTCTTTCCTGCAGGTTTTTAGACTATACTGGAGGAGGAAAAGATTTTTTTTTAAATGAATTGCCTTTTTTTTTTTTTTTTCTTGGCTAATTCCTTTCTACTAGGCAGAATAATATAGCTATAATGGGGGTTATAGCCCCCCCCCAAATATTTATGAAGTAATATAGTCTAACATTATGAGTGTCAAATAGCCTAGTCTCCTCAGATGGGTAAGCAGTGAGTCAAATGTTGAAAAACATGCTTAGCATTAGTCTGGCAAAATGAAGCGCCATTTAAATAGGGAGCAGTATTGCGCAGACGCCCTCTGGAAAGACTGCCTGCCTTCTTCTTGAGGTGTTTTTTTAACAAAGCACCACTAAAACTAGCAGATGAAAGAAGCGAGACCAGGACATGACACAGTTGCTGACAGAAGGCAGAATGGGACTCAGCTTATGACTCTACCAACTTGCTGTTTCAAAGTGACCAAAGAAAAGCCATTTCTTCTGATACCAAGTCAGATGTGATCCTGGGGTTCTGTCTACCTCAGTATCCCTACCAGAGTGCTACAAAAAGGTCCGTGTGCTGATAGTTTTTCCAAAACTCACTACAGACACAGCACTGATTACTTCTTGGGATGGACTGAGTATTTACAGAAATGAACTCCCCCAAAAGGCAGATGATGGGGAAAACCTACATATAACCATGAAAGCAATTGATGTTACACGTTCAATGCAGGCTCTGTTTTTTTTCAGCAATACTTTCCCATCTCCTCACTGTGTCATGCAGAATTTCACAGTAAGAGAATTCATATCTTTAGGTTGGAGAAAGCATGAGTTCTTTATTAAATAAACTTCTGCTAATATTGTAGCACAGGACAATGTTGCACCTAAAATGCAGCTGAACATGCAGCTTGTTTGCTCCAGGAGAGGGCAGTGGAACCCACATAAACTTTGTAGGGATGTGGCAAATCTACATTGAGCTACTTCAGCAATGCCTGCTTAGTCAACCCAAACATTGACCTTGGTGGCAGAAGCACGAGTTATGAGGTGGCAGAAGCACAGGACGAGTTATGAGCAAAGCTCCATATCTTGTAAGCACTGTAAATTGATTTGTGTTAGTGTTTCCTAGGAGAGGATTATGCAACTGCTTTCTCTGTCTCAGCTCATGGAGATGAAAAAAATGTCATTTGGAGGCGGCGTTTGCTTGCGTTTAGGTTAATAGGTCTCATTTGTTCTGTAAGCGTTGAGGGAAGCAGAACCAATGGAGGAACTTGTAATTCTACTTTGTAATTAAGATAATGTGCCATGCTGGCCCTCAATCATATTTTTGGATGCTGCAGTGTCCATGACACATCTTGGAGAGAGCGCAGCTGTGATTAAACATTTTTGATAACCCATAAATATAACATTAGTTGCCTTGGTTAGGTTTCTGATAACATCATTCATTTCAGATCATTCAATTAGTGCAGACAAAGGGGCTCTTTCCAGGAGACATAATGTCATTGTCTCTGGAAAGGAACGTATTTCCCAATGACTGTTTATCACTCTGTAATTACAGTGCTGTAGCAGCCATTCTGTATATTATGAGGAGTCCTTTTTGTGCCCAAGGATCCAACAGTTCTTTGTTTTAATTTATTTTCCTCTTAAATACCTCCTGCTATTTAAGCAATAATTCCCTGTAAATCAATTGTTACCAGCAGTTAATGACTGGTTGGTTAATTAATAGCTGAAAGCAAAGCTGAGGGTGTTGGCTGTTCTAACAAACCACTAGACGTTAACTGGTATTATTGCTAACCTACCCTATAATCAAAGACTTCAGAAAGCTGCAACATAGCCTATGTATGATTTCAAGAAGGGACTAGCTGAGTTGCAACAGGTGGAGGCATTATTAAAATGCACTGACATGCTTGAAGCCATGTGTCCCTTGGCAGGTAGCAGATGAGATTCAGGCATGGAGGCCACAGCCTGAGGCTCCCATGGGGGAGCAGGCTGTGGGAGCAACCTCATCTTGCGCTGATGCAGCTCCAGCTGCAGCCTGAAGCAACCACCGAGGGGACCGCATGCATGAGCACAGCGTTCCACACTACGGGTGAGGTTTGCACAGTCTGTGCTTGCCTCGCAGTGAGGAGAACCATTGCATAAGGGACAGGGTGTGCAGGCACTATGAGATTTTACGTGGGAAGGCTGCAGGGACTTGGAGCCTTTGGGAGAAAGGGCTTTTCCCAGGCTTGCCCCTGCTACCTCCCATCTTGTTCCCTGCTGCCTGGGAGCACGGTCCTGCCTGAGCAGTTTCAGTGCATAAAGTCCCTGGGACTCCCAAACCTCATCTCACACGCACTGGTGGCAGCCACAGTCTTGCTGCTGAAATTCAGAGAACTGCATCATTGTAAGCAACATGACAAAAAGCCTTAGATTTGGTCTGTATCAGAATCTGATTATTCAGAACATTTAGGGGTATCTCTGCTCTGACTGAGAAGGGTATTAAGATGGTTTTAATGCAACTATTAAGATGGTTTTAATGCAACAATCTGCTCTGGTTATCTCTTGAAGGGACAGGTTTCTCAGATAATCTCTTTTAACAACATTTTCATTTAATATTTATATAAGCCTGCTTTGTCTCTTATCTTTTGTAAAATGAAGTTTGATGTGATGCTGCCATGGAGAAAAAAGGAGAGTCTAAAGCAGGCAGTAACTGATGTTCACAAAAAGAATATGTGTAATGGACCAGCTGGCTTATTATAAACTAAAATACTGCAGTATCTTCAATACAGATGATGGTAACAAAGAATAAATGTTGATATTTTCGTGGTGAGCAATGCAAGATCATCAAATCAAACAATTTCTGGCATACAGTCAAAGCACTGTTAAAATGGAAACTCTAGTGATAAGAACATTTTCACATTTTTTCCTGAGTAGAAATGTGAGACTGTATGAAACCTCATGGATAGAACTCCCTGCACTGATACTGTCTAACTTGTCTTAAAAGCAAACAAAACAACAATGCACATACATACACACACACACACCAATAAGGAGTATCCCTGCATAACTGTGCCAGCTCTTCTCACCCTGACATGAAATTAAGTTGTAAATTAAGATAATTTCTGCTTGTTGTTCTCTCCATGACCAAGGAGAACAATTGATTATTACCTTATCCACGGCCACCACTTGTATATTGGCAGTCTGCAGTCATTTTACTCTCTTAGTCTTCTCTTTCCTAAAGCAAACAAACCCAACTCCTTCAGCATCTCCTTTTTCTTTGTGCTTTGCACAATTCTACCTTCCATTTTCCACTCTATTTTCTTCATTTTCTCTACATCAGTAATAAAAGGTAGCATCCAAAACTGAGTGCAGTACCCCAAGTGAAACCTCACCACAACTACAGACAGGGAAATAATTGTAGGCTCTGTCTCGAGTATGACACTCCTGTTCATAAATCCTAGAATGTGCACTGTTGACTCATATTTAATCTGTGATGCTCTGCAATCTTCCAGTCTTCTACAAACATACCACCAGCTAGCTCAGTGTTCATCCTTTAATCTCTGTGCAGCTTCTTCCTGAGCACAGCACTTCAGACTGTTCCTGGAGGGCTTTTGGTCAAATATTTGAAAATAATTTCTCCAAGTTAAGATCATTTCAAATTCAGGGCTTGTAGCATTTCCTAATTGTGTCATCCACAGGTTGTATTTGTTTACTTGCTCAGTTGTTAATAAAAAATATTTATCAGATTTGGATATAAGACAAACCGCTAAATGGCCTACTTGAAATATCTTCCCTGGCAGTGATCTGTTGGTAGCTGTTGCTACAGAGCTATTTTTCAACAGGCTGTACACCTACCCCATTGCAATTATATCTATACCATATTCCTTAGCCTGTCATCTATGTCAAAAAGCGTTACTAAAATCAAGCACTTCTGCATTCCCTGCATCCTCTTTATTCACCAGACAAGCTACCGTGTCAAAGAAGAATATTAGTTTGATTTGACATCAACTATTCTTGACAAGCCTGTGTTTTCTCTTATTGGTTTTCTTTATCACCCTATCAGCTGGCTGCTTACAAATTGATTGTTTAATGATTTGTTCCTGAATCTTTTAAGGACCTAAATTAGCCTGGCAGGTCTGTAATCCCCTTGGTCCTCCTTCTACCCTTTAAAAAATATAATACCCTGTGTTTGCCCTTCTCCTGTCTTCAGGGACCTCCTCTCTCCTCTATGAGTTCTTAAAGATAATCACTAATGGCTCGGAGATTGCTTCAGCTGGCTCCTTAAGTACTGCAGGGTGAACTCCACCAGGCCCTGCTGACTTGAGTGCATCTATCTTATCTTATCTAAATATTCTTTAATCTGTACTTTCCCCTTCTAGTTTGTACTTCTGCTTCATTGTTAAAATTAAGTTTAAGCAGCTATTAGGTCCCTCGCTAAATGATACACTTTGTCATTCAAAACAATTAATTTTTCTGTAATACATTCTTTAATAGTTATCTAGGTTTATATATTTATTCGCTATGTCAGGATTCCAGTACTCCTCTGCAATTTCTATACTCACTGACCCCCACTTGCTATCTGATAAGTAAAGGACACCATTACAGTGGATAGATGCATGACTGAAAATGAAGTAGAGAGCAAATATTTGACCCAAATCACAGAACGGTTAAGGCTGGAAGGGACCTCTAGATATGAGCTAGTCCAACCCCCTGCTCCAGCAGGGACACCTAGAGCATGCAGCACAGGGCGGCATCCAAGCAGGTTTTGAAGACCTCCAGAGAAGGAGCCTCCACAACCTTCCAGGGCTCCGTCACCCTCACAGTAAAGAATTTCCTACCCATACGGAGATGGAGCTTCCTGTGTTTCAACTTATACCTATTTGCCCCTTGTCCTATCACTGGCCCGACTGAGAAGAGTTTGGCCCCTTCCTCCCTACATTCTCCCCTCAGAGAATGCTTCTTTTTTTGATTGGTTTTTATTTTTTATTCAGAACTTCAGCATGTATTTATATGTATGTGTTGACTGCAAGAACCAAGGTTTCCATTTCTCCCTAGATTCTTCCTAAAACCTTTGACTACATCTGCAGCAGCGACCATAGGCAAACCACTACTCTCAATCAACAGCCCAATCAGTAGTTTGAATTTGGACATTTTTTAAGGCTGTTTACTAAAACTGTCCCAAATTAGCACATACTAGGTCCATGATTTTTTTTTTTTTTTTTTTAATTAATCATCAAGGCTTAACAAAATTTATGCTGGGTTTTCCAAGCAAGTACTTTGTTGAGATCTGCTTTCTTTGTTATTTCAGCTATCGACTGGTGCTGTAATATCAAATATCTGAGCAATACCTGAAAGAATTTGCTACCAGATAAAACAGTCCCTTTCCGATAGCACCTCAGCACTCACCTTCTCATTTCCTTGTTGGTCTCAAAACAGCACTGCAGGGTCCCTCAGCAGGGGAATGTGGTTGACATCTACTCTTTGCTGCTTGTATGGAAGAATTATTTTCAATCTGCTATACCTCACCTGATACAAACACTACTTAAAAAGTCCTTTCCTCAGAGCTTTACTGCCATCCTAGTTTCTTAAGCCATCGTATTCAGGGTTTTTCATCCCTTGTCTAGGTTTTGAGTGAACCTTTGAGTTGAGGTTTTAATGATAAGTAACAAAATTAAGTAAATCTGACTGGAATTAGGAAATCTCATTGCTTATTAGTAACTTTTGGAAGCATCACTATTTCTGGGGAGGCAGAGCTGCCCATAGAACTTCTTTCCCCAATAGAAGACACCCTAAATGGATCCCTTATCTTCTCTGCATGAATTTGCCTTTCAGATTATTCTCATTGTCCTGAATAAGAGGCATTGGTTCAGTGCTTTCTACTGCTCTATTCCCAGTCTTTAGGAGTGGTGAATTTTCCAACTGTGCTAGGTGGAAACTGGCTTCTTCTAACCCCATGCTGCCACTGCATAGGACACTTAACTGACTCCTACAGCACATGGGCTGCTGCAGTCTTTAAATGGGTCCCTGATCTGAAAGACCCTGCTACATCTTGGTCGTGAGATTCTATCTGTGGAAGCAGATGCACATTTCCAGATAATTGCAGTAAAGCTAATGTTTTCGCTTGGGTTTTCAGAGAGGCACAAGACAAAATATAACATTGTCAAATCTGTGTTATCCAAAAACAGTACTAACAGAATAAATCAATGGATTTTTTCAAGCTTCTGTGAAAGGTGTGCATTTTGAACTATATCTTGAAAAAAAATCTATTTATAACAGGCTCCTGATTAAAACTCCTTATTATAACATGATAGCATATTAAAGATATTATCAGACTCAGCTTCTCTTTGTGACTGAGGCCATACAACTGAATGATAGCATTCTTCCTCAAATAGTCACACAACGAATTATAGAAGAACAGAGTCTAATAAGTAGGAAAGGAACAATTCTACATCAAGGGAGAGTGAAAAAAAATAGAGCAGACAAGGAATCCAATTTAGCTGGTACTGATCACTATTTTCAGCAAAAAAATACTACTAAATAATCTCTCTCCATTTAAAAGTTACCTTGCTAAAAGTTAGTCACTGTAAAACAGATAGTAGCTTGCATTACAAGTCTCTTATCTACATACCGCACACAGCCACAATACCTATTCCACACAACAATATCTATTCCATGTGTTGATGATAATGATTCCAAATAATTAAAAATGCTATGTGCATTACTCAGGTTTCCTTCCTCTAACACTAGCAAACTAATTGTCAAAAGTATTGTGCTCCTTTATATGCTGAGGTATAACATTTGAGTTAACAGTTTGGTAGACTGCCTAAGCACTATGATTACATTTATTTCTTATTGTTTGGTATATATTGTCTTTCAAGTCACTGAAAAAAATAATTATATGAGCATCACATTTTTAATGGAAAGCTAGCATGTCCTGAATGACTCAAGCTATAATTAGTCACTGATATTATGTTCTGAAAACTTAGGAATCCACAGCATCTTCCACAGTATATTTTTCCATGCAAAATACATTTCTTATGGTGCAGCTTAGCGCTCAGATCTAAGGAACTTAGGGTAGGCTAATTTTCACCAAGAGTCTTCCCAGCCCATGGGGAAAAATGAGGGCACTCGGGGGGACTGCAGGATGCAGTTGAATTGGCCTGGCACTTGCACAACTTGATTTCAAGATGGGGAGATAATGTGTAGTTTGGAGAGCTGCAGCACGGAGATACATCTGCAGTAAAGCAGCTTTGGACAGTCCAGTTTAAGGCTGAACTGACTTAAAACATCATATTTAGATTCTGTGCCACAAATCCAAATGTTTCAGCCTTTGCTGAGACAATGTCAAATGGAAAATTTCATTTGCATTTTATCCTTTTAGTAAAAGAGAACTCTTCCTTCGGAAAAAAAAATATTTGCGGAAAATTTTCATTTTGCAGAAAATTCTAGACAAAAAATATCCTAGCAAATCATAAGACTGTATGAATCTGTAACAATTGCTGCTACTAAAATAACCAGCAAGAGCTTGTCAACTTTTCATAAGTGGAACCCTAATATCAAGTCAGCTGGACTAAAGCAGTGGCATAGGGCAGGTCAAGGTGGTAGCAGCTCACAGTCTCCATTCCTTCCACCTCAACACAGCCCCACCACAGTACAAGGCTTTTTTTGTTGTTGTTGTTGTTGTTTTTATTTTTGCCAGCCAGGTGGATCCCTTCCCCTTGAAAGACTTGTGCTCCTTGAGACCCTCCCCAGCTCCTCCCAGCACCTCAGCGACCTGCTCCCTCCCCAGCACTGATTCATGCCACAGGAGAGGCCATAGGCAAATCAGTGGGGCTATGTAACAGTATTATCATTTCTACCTAATGTAAGGTGGCTTCCGTGCTGGATTTTCAAACAGTGTTTGAGCCACACACAGCACATTGCCCAAAGCAGCTTATTTGAAAACCACATCCCCCAAGACCAAGATGCTCGCGTGGTAACGTTTTGTGCATCCCCCATTCTGCACCCATTGTTTGTGCTGCCCGTTCAGCTAAGCAGAACCAAAAGATGGGGTTGTGTGCTTGTGCAGCAGTGCTGTGCCTAACCACTGCATTATCCTCCAAATTGAGATGAAGATAAACAAGAGGCACACGGCACGTCTTAATCTTCACTGCCAGTAGTGACAGCTTTACTCAATTTTAGTCAGCTATCTAGTAATCAAAATGAATTAAGAAACAGAAGGAAGGACTGCACTCAGATCCAGTAAAGTGGTGGGCACTCTAACGCTTCAGGGAATCACTGCATAACTCACTCTTTTCATTATCACTGTGGGTTCCCCATCACTGTCATTAGACAGCATCTCTGGGCAATTCCAGTCCATCAGGAAAGCAGTATTCCCTACCAAATGTATTGCTGATTTTCAGAAATAGCTGTCAGTCTAGCTTGTCTCACTGGGATGTTTATGCATGCATGTCTGTGTTTATATGCTTTGAAGAGTCTAATAAGATGCTCTAAAAGTGGTATTAATTCTCAGCAAGTCTCTTACACCTTTAGCTGAGAACCACGCTTGCAATTGGTCGTGCCCCGATTCCCCCCACACTCCAATAGCTCAGGCAGACACACTGCGGTGCACAGTTTCTTTAGAAGGGAGAAGGTCATTTCTCCTTTATGCATCTCAAAAAAAGGAGCAGCCTCAAGAAACCTTTACTTCATTTCTGTATTTCTTAAAATCAGTAACTGTTTAAAAGAACTTTGGTCTCACAGGTTATCTGAGTTGCAGCTTTCATGTTTGGAAACAGACTCGCTCTCTTTTTCACATTCTCTTTTTTTTAAAACCTCCCTGTGCTCAGATTTCTGGTTTTATCCCCAAATTCTGTTTTGTGCATCATGCAAACAACCCTGATATTACTAAAAAGTGCCAACTTCCAAGCACATGAGTTGGATATGAAGTAAGACAGCTCTCACAAAATCTATGACTTCAACTGAAGTTTACTGCTGTCATTAAACTCTCACGGACCAAAATCTGCAGGGATCTTATGTAATTATACTACAAGGCAAATGGTTAAACGTAGTCTTCATAAATCTTGATGGCTGAGCTGTAAGCAAGCGACAGACACTGACTCTCTGCTAATTAAGTCAAGCACATAACTTCTCTTTATAACACTAATAAATAACTGTGGCCATTTCCTTGGGAACAGGACTCAAAGTACTGGATGGAAAAAGTTCATGATAGGCTAAAAAAAAAAAAGAGAAATCAAAAGGATAACGAGTTTCAGTAGAGGATGATTGTTCTACAAAGCAAAGGTAGCTTCCCGTATACGGGCAAATTCTGGCCCCATATTAACAGCAGTTAGAAAATAGATTTAGCCTGATAATTGACAAGTTTATCTTCAAGTAATGGAAAATGCTTCTGAAAAATCTGAAGAACATTGAAACAGCCTTTGATTTATGGATCATTACAAAATCATCCTGATTTCAGACTGTAATTTTTTTCTCTATCAGTAACTTGCCTCCTTCTATCTGAAACACCCCCACTCTTTGGTAACTCCTTCTTTAAGCTCTTTGTAACATCTCAAAAAAATCAAATGTCTGTTCTTACAGGAAAATAGTTTCTAATTAAACATACTGTGTGGGTGTGAAGAAAGCTGGGCCCACTCTTTGCCTCACTGATGCCAACAGAAAAATGTGTTTTCTTTTTTAATGTTAGTAGAAGCAGGGGTACTTGTGCATTGCTGTTTGTTGCCTGGCTGAAGTTTTGAAAGAACAGAGGTTCTTTAGTACTAACAGCCAGCATGGTTTTTTTCTTTAGGTTTGGTGAAAGAGCCCGTCTCAACTTCTAGGCTTGACTGGAAACATTTGTGACAGAGGGTCTTGGAGAGCGTCTCTGGAGATCAGAGCATGCCTGTTCAAGAACAGCTAGCCAAGAAGGTTAGTTATTTTATGTAAACATTAGTTGCTTAGGGGTCTACTCCAAGCAATCACCTCAGAAAGAAATAAATCTTAAAACTCTTCTCTGTACCACATCAGAGAAAGATTTTGTGCTTTCAAATCAAATTCAAGTATTCTGAGAATGCTACAATGTTTTCATGGTGAAATAGATTATTTTGTGGACTGAACATCCACCTCAATCATTTTCAAATATATTCCTATGCTGATTTGCCAATGAGTTGAGAAAGTAATCCTATATTTCTTCATTTTTCGCTTTCTATAATAATCCTTTCACAGAAACATTCATAAAAATCCAAGAGTTGTAAGTGCAGGCAAATAGATAGATACAAATCTTGCAACATCACAACATAATATAAAAAGATGTAGATGCAGTATGTTTTTCTTTCATCCAAGTAGCAATCTCCTTAGACCAGAGAATCTTTAGATGTTCAGGCTGCAGATGAATTGACCTTCATCTCTTCAGTTCCCTCCCACACCATCTTACATATCACTAATAGTTCTGTGTGCAGCTCAAGTACTGCAAAAGCATTTCGAACAATTTGGTAGTAAGTTACATTGGGTTCTACCTCAGAAAAACACATTTGAAAAAAAAAGGAGGGAAAAATAAGAACTAAAACTTTTATCTAACATCACTATTGTTTTTCTGAATTAGCTTTACAAAAACACTACTAATCAATGTAACATTAACATAGAGGTTCTTCCTCTGTTTTAGATATATTTCCTATGTTTTATGCAAGAAAAGTCGAGTTTACTGGCTGATTACAAGACCTCATATTCCATTTAAATTCTTAATTATGAACACTTCAGTTATTTTTGCAGCAACAGCTGGTAAAGTTAGGGCCCAGTGTGAAATACGAAGAAATGAGGAACTTATTATACTTCAGCAACATAAAATTACATTTTCCTAGTAGAACTACACAGACTGTCACTAGCCAATCGCTTGAGGTCCCTCCAGTCCTATATGCTCAAAGTTCATATTCTTTGATCTAACTATATCTTTTCCTTTAGGCCTTAGCTTGTCTCTAGATGAGAAGTGAACTGGTCTTTCATTTTGATGAGACTAGCACTTCTCAAAGTTCACATGTGAATAATGTCAGCAGGGAGTTGTGCATCTAGCTGATTCAGAAGACACATTTGTGTCAAAATCTATTTTTCCCTGATTTCACTGAAGTGTTTTGATATGCTATGGTGCTTCACAAGATTGATGCAAACCCATTTCATAGGCCTCATCTCCCTCAACCCCCCTCCTTTCCTATAATCACATTTCCATTCTATTTTGAGAAATACTTGAAGATGTCTTTATTTTTCTTAGTCTAAGAACCAGCGTGGTTTGAAGACTTTTCTCTCAGACTTATTTCCTTAGACTTTTTTTTTCCTCTCTCCTCTGAAGGCCACAGCTCATCTGTATGGCAGCATCTTTTCTGCACAGCAAGAGCTTGGGACCTTTCAGGTGGTCAGTTTTCAAGAGTGATGTCAAGACAGAATTTTCTTTTAGTAATTTAATGATGTGGGGTTTTTTTGCCCGCTTAAATTTTAACATGCCATGTTGGTTGTGCTGATTTAAGACCCTGATAGGTTTTTTAAAAGAAGTATGTCTTTTCCCTCATCTTCAATGAACACCATGGCTATTTTTTTTAAAACTATCACAGAATACATAGTCACTTTTAAAAATCTTGCAAATCATACACTCATTACCTTCATGAATAGTGATGAAACTTTGGCTCCAGCTGTTTTAACTTCCTGCTTTTCCTGCTCAGCTCCTTGGAGAAGTGATTATAGCTAAGGACAAATGAATTAGATGCAAGGCTTAAAGGCATTCCCTCCTCCTACTGCCACCCAACCTGGATGTTATTGTCCCTGTAGGAAAGGCAGCAGACCAAGCTGTGTGCCTGTGCTTTGGCTAGCCCAGCTCTCAGTCCTGATGTGACGCAGATATAGTGATTACTGGTTTCATACTACATTGGTGTTGCCTGAAAGATAGATACAATCTGTTCTAGAGCCCTTGAGAGAGGGGCAAACATCTCTGGCAACAAAGCAGGGGAGATAGCCAGGAATAGTAATGCTGAGGGGAAATGTGCCACAGTAGCCCCAAGCTGCATGTTATCACTAGACTAAACAGAGAAAATTTTCTCCATTCTGGCTCCTGTGTAGCACGAAAGGACATCAGGAAGGTATGAGTGGCTGGGGCAAAGCATCATTTTAACCTCCAGGTTCTTAGCAGAGTAGCTGTTAGTGCATAACACGTAATTGCCTACATTTATGTGGCATTTTATGCTGACTAGTTATAACTGTACCATATATAACGCTCATGACATGACTACTTCTTATTAGAGTAAGGATACAGATGGAATAAACCACATTTTTTGCAAGATTTTTTTTTTTATAAAGTGTAAGGGAAAGCCTCACATACTGCATTGAAGTGTTATAATGATATATGAAGATGGGACAAAGCTGTTGGTTGCAAAGGACAAAAGTTCATTATGTTAACTGAACAGCATTATTCCCCAAATATTTAAAACTGAACCAATTCCATCTGGTGTAAAGAGTCCACCAATGCTATGTTTTTTTATGACACTGGGAAAGATTTTCAATGCCCTTGCGAGAAGAGCGGCACTCCTACAGATATCATATATTATAGCCGTATAATGAATATATTGGGACAAACAGAGAGAAAAAGAACAAAGTATTCACAACCCATTTTTCTTGAACTAAATTTGAATTTTGCTTATTTAAAAGTTTGGAAGAGGTCTTCTTTCTTCTCCATTTATTGTGACCTTGTCTCAGTAGAATGGCTGGGTTTTGTACATTTGCTATGTTCAGTCAGTATGAGCCATAATGAGTATTAGAAATCCCACTTCTGAACTTGTGAGTTTTGCAGCTGGAATGCTAGATTAATTTTGCTGGTTTGGGAAGTTCAAAAATCATTAAAGTTGCTGAAATCACATTGAACTTTAAGAGGAGGGCTACTCACTGGTCATGCTAACACCAGCTCTGTGGGGTTACGCACGTGCTGCAGAGAAAACAAGTCCCTGCCCCACTCTGCATATGTCTGAGCTTCACCCAGCCCAAGAAGCAAACTGTCATGCTGATCTGAGAAGGGAATTTTGCCCTGAGCACAGAAGATGTTACTTTGGCTCTTCAGTAGAACAGAAATCCAATTCTATCAGAAAACAGCTCTGTTTTCTAAAAGAGGTGGAGACCTTGGTTTGGGCTATTTCAAAGCTTAAGTAATACAGATTTCCCATGAAATGGCAGCCAAGTTTCTCAGAAGCCTTTGAAGATCACACGTTAATGCTATCCCAAAAAACAATTGCAGAAGCATTGCTGAAGAATATGAGATTTCTTTTGTCAGGCATTGCATTTAAAGTGGAAAAGGATCTGGAGGAAGGAAAGAAATGGCCAAACGAAGAATAGTTTGTTATTTCTAAGTGGATTCATTAAAATATTTTAGTAACTCTCGGAGAAGCCTGGTTTCCTGGGAAGGGAAGAAGGGTATAGAGACAAAGACTATGTAAGGAACCAGTCGAGAAACAGTGCTTGTCTTTGTTTTGGTATTCCTCATTATTTCTCATTCTGGCAAAATTTGCATCAAATTTGCATCATCATAAAAGCAAAATGGCTTATGGAATATGAAACTCAACATTTTAATCTGATAAAATAACCCAAATATTACAATGCTGATGTAATCTTGAATAGCATAAAGCAGAGACAACCCACTGTTAATCATTATGCTAATAAAAACTGATTCAGTTAAATTTTCTTTCCCCAATATTCTTTTCTTCTCTGCCATGATTTTCTCAGAGGCCTCAGTGCATACGAGCACAAGCAGAGGAAAGCTTCGTCATCATTTGCTTCCTCATTTCAGGGGGTCAGTTTTGTAAGATGACCTTCACCCTCTGTAGCTGCCCAGCACAAAAAAATGGTACATTACTTAAGGCCTTTTTAAGCCTTTGGGGATTGGAGGTGTTCATGGCTTTTCCACTAAGAAGCTGGAGAGGAATGAAATTCAACTTTGGCAGACAGTTTCTCTTTTGGCATTAGTCTGTCCTGGTTTGTAGCTTCTCTCCCTCTTTTTTCACCTCTCTGTTGTGGAAAAATGCTCCAAACCATACAGAAGTTCAGGCATTCAGGAGAACTTCACAGTTTGTTATGGGTTTCACAGAATGACTGACAGAACCTATTAATTTGCTTCTCCAATATTGTAGGTTAAAAAAAAAAAAAAAAGTAATAAACAAAGTCTAGCAACTCCTGCAATCATTCTACAGAGCCCTACTGGCTATAGTCCTCCTAGGGAAAAGCCTTTCTGTTCCTCTCCTTGGCCAGAAATCCACCACCTCCTCCATCTTAGAGGCAAAGACTTGCAAAACAAGACAAGTTTCCCAAAGAGGCTGTGTTTTGCTTCCCAGGAACAGCCCCATGGCAGGACATCTCCACTGCTTGGTGCGAGTGCAGGGCACTATATGCAATTTTGGAGGGAGAGGGTCTCTCCCTATTGCACAGCTCAGCTTACTCAGCTTCCCTGGTTTTCTTTGCTTGAGCTCAGTCTTATTTTAGCTCAGGTTGTCCTGTCAAAAGTAGACTAAGTAATCACAGAAGATTCATCCCATTTTAAAATGAACTTCATTTACTTTAGAGAGAGAGAAGTGAAAAAAGAACAGTCTATGAGTTTCTGAAAAGTGCTGATTAAATACAACTTGCTCCATAATGATTTGTTGCCATCTCTTGACGAAGATTATCTGGTTCTTGAAGCTTCCACTGAATTTCATTCCTATTGTAGCTGAACTTGGAGGAAGTGACAAGATATTAATATATCTCGGGGCTGAGAGGGAGCTGTTTTTCAAGTGAGACAGAAGCAATAAGTGTTTTGAACACCTCATACTTCAGTGAAATCCAATTTTCTGTCACAGATTTTGCACTGAAGTAAGACTCTGCTTGGAAGTCAAAGCCTGGGATACTAAGTGGCATCTGTAAACTGCATAGGAAATTAATGCATTTTGTTCTTTTGTTGCTTGCAAATGTACCCTTCAGTCTGCAGCAGGAGTGAATATTAGCCACTGGTGCAAGGCTTTGTGCTTAGGGAGTTTTGCACAGAATCCAAATTGCAGCTTACAGTTCCTGTGAAGTCTAAAGAAAATAACTGTGAATTCCCCTGTTCAAGTGGCTTGGGAATAATACAAGCCTTCAAACGTTTCTGGAAGGTAGGGTGTCTCTGCTGAGATAGCAGCTCACCAAGACAAATTCAGTCCTTAAGTGGTATAAACTGTGGCCAGGGCCAGCAGCTTTGGGCCTTTAACCCTTGGAGATTTCCCCATGGCATGTGGGCTTGGAGCAGCCAGCCCGGAGCTGCTGCAGGAGCAGACACAGGCCCATAAAACAGCCAAGGGGAGGAGAGGAGGGGGGACAGTCCATGCTGAAAGGCTACAGATTTGAACCGTTTGGGATGGAAAAGCAGTCTGCAGTCTCTTGACCAAATTTGTGCTGGCAAAGGGTATTATAACAACAGTCTCCTTAAAGAGGATAAGGTAAATCCCAGTGCTGCATTTGGTGGGAACTCTGCCTTCTCCATGGCTTATGCCAGTAAAATGTTCGACCATTAGGGTAGATCCTGCAGAATATGTCGCTAATGTGCTGACCCTGTAATGCCACAAACCTATAGCTAATTATCCTCTGCTGGCTGCTCCAGGGCTGCAAGACTGGGATGGCAGTGGCAAGACACCCCAGCCCCTGTTTCTCTAAGGATCTCGAGTTATTAGTAGAAGGACTCCCATTGCCTTAAGGGCACTTCCTTAATGTAGAAGTCTCTATCTCTTGGACTAAAATTTCATTAACTTTAACTGAATTAGATATAGCTAAGCCTCCGGATTGTATCCAGAAGAAGTAATATGCTTTTTACCTCCTGCCCAATTCACCAGTATAAACAAATTAGATACACACTTTAAGCATGTCATAAACCACTCCTGGCTTAAATTTATGCAATCTTAATAGCACCGCATTCAGACTAAACTCCCAAGCGAGATAAACACAGTTAGAAAATAAGGCTTTTGCTCTCCTGGAAACAAAATATATTCTTTTGTCACTTCTAAATAATGAGAACATTAGTACAAAACATCAGGAAGCATTTAATAGGACCTAAGTGGAGGATTTAGTAAAAATAATGGCAATTTCTTTTCTGTCCAGGGGAGAGAGGAGCTTCAGAGAGGCCATGCCATGGCACGGACAAACGCATGGTTCTCCTTGTCCCTTCTGCCTCCCCACCTTCCCTTCAATGGAAACCACGTCACAGTACAAAAGCCTGTTCCTTAAAATAGGGTCAGTGACCTGAAAGCAGGAACTGCTGGAGCTTGAAGCTTTGTTTTATTAATCAGTTTTCATGCATTTAGTTGAGGATTAGCATAGCCTGCCAGCTCTATCAGCATTAATTTAGAGTACCTTGAGGTATTGAGGACAGAGCTGTCTGCTGCTCATATAATTTCAGAGAATCGCCCCCACCCCACCCCCTGCCTGCTAAGGATTAAAAAACCATTAGGCCAAAGTGAACACTTCAAATGTGCACTGCTCATTACGGGTTTGGAGTCACCATGGAAAAGGAAGGAAAACATGATGAAAGTGGGACTTGCAGGGAACTTTGCTAAGGAAGGAAGGCTGGGGTTGTCACCGCGGGGCTAAGCAATGAGGCCTGTGCCCGCCTACGAGCGTGGTGTGTATGTTCTGCAGCATGTCCTCCCGCCCCAGCAAAACTGGTATCTCCACAAGAGATCACAACCCCCTCACGGCACAGGGCCTCCCAAAGCTCATTAGCAGAGGCATCACATCTTTAAACAACACGCCTAAATATCTCTTAAAATATATTTCTTAAAAAAAAAAAAAAAAAACAAGAAAGATGAAAGAGATGTTTTCCTTTAGTATGCAGCGTACTGATACTGTGATTGCTTGTGTAGCTCGCTTCCTTGAGGGTGCCTCAGCCACCCTTTGGCTTTTTCCAGCAGATTTGGGTTAAATTAGCATCTTATCCTACCTACTGAAGAAAATCTAGTAATCCTTAATGGCCATTCACTCCTATTTTACCACACTTGTACTTTTACAGACTTTTTGCTGTGACAGAGATTTCTGTGCTGTAGCAATCTGTGTGGACGCTGGAAAGGGTCTTGAGGTATCCTAGCTCAGTCTGTCTGCCTACCATAGGAACAGTCAACTGTAGCTGTAATAACACAGCCATAATGCTTCTCAGTTCCCAAATCGAGAAGGGCACCTAGGCATAAATCAGCAAGAAGATCTGAACATCTTCACAGATCTTCATAGATCCTTAATCTAAGGAGGCCTGATTCTGTAACCACCATCACCCGCACTCCCAAACACTTCTTCCTGGCTGAACACAGGCAACAGTTACAGTATGGCCAAAAAAAAAAAAAAAAAAAAGGAAAGCATCCACAGAAAATCTCTAGCAGCATTTGAGCACCTCAAATATCCATATAGTCTCACTATCCATTTTATCTGTCTGTAAAGCACTTGTCTTCTGCTGGGCTTATTACACGTGCCAGAAATAGATATCTTTAAGCAAAAGAATTTGGACCAGCAATTAGAAAAAAAAAGTGATCATTTGTGCTCTGAGTGGTCACTGAACATGCAGAGATGGCTTTTTTCACCTTAGATTATATGGCAAACCTGAAAGAGTAAATGTAATCTCATGTTTGTCTTTAGTATGCTCAGGGTTTCCTTTGGGATGCAATTAGGAGATTAGAACAAATCTAAATTCTGATATAGGTACACCACCTGCTTAGTCATGCTGAGCAGCATGACACCCTACCACAAAATAAACAATAAAAGCCTCTTGAAAATCAGGACAGGAGGGCAAAAATAAAAAGCAGCTGCTGTTTGTCAACATTGCATCTCTTTAGACCAAAGTTCGAACAGATCCAGTCATCTTTTCTGCCAGCCCCGAAGCATGTTACTTTGGGCCAGGCCCACTTCTCAGCTGAAAATTGCAGTCCTAAGGATGCCTCACAGCAATTCTACTGGAGGCAACTCTGCCAAGTAGAGAAATCTGGACTTCCAGCCCACCTACGTGCTCATCATTGACCCACATCAGAGAGTAAGGCCCTCACAGACCTTCCAGCCACCCAGCACATTGCAGTGATAGCAAGCTCATCAGTTGACACAAAACCTTTTGCTGCCTTGGCCATTTTGGATGGACAGAGATTTGAGTGGGACCTACCTGATCCCCTGGGCTGGTGGGGCAAAGCTGGCAGTCATGGCATATGGGGGACAGCAACCTCTTCAGTCAGCATTGCAGCAACTAGAAAAAAGCATGAGGTGAAGTTATTTCCCCATAGGGCAGTACTTCCTCTTCCCATCCACCCCCAGAGCCGATGTGTCTCGAATGTCTACTTCCCCTCACAAAAACTGGATTTGGTCCAAACCAGGTATCACCATGTTGGGCACAGTTCCCTCTGAGTGCAGGGAGAAGGCTCTGAAAGCAGATGCTTTTGACACTAATCAGTCCTGCAGGCTTAGAACAGGCACAAGCATCCACCTAAAGTACGGACTGTTTTGCCTTTTGCCTTTAATAGAAATAGATGCAACATGAAAGAACTACATTCAGACGCTGTGTACCAAACCAATGGGTGTTTTAAGACAACAGCCTAACACACTACTTCCAAGGGTACTTCCAAATTTTCCTCACAGCTGGACCTATCCTCAGTGTTCTTTTGCACTACTGGCTGCAAAATGTGCAAAAACACTTTTCTTTAAAGAGTTGTTTACAGTGGCCTCTACAATATAAGTTTAGAATACAGTTTATGGCTTGTCTCTGGATAGTATCACATACTTGCACAGAAGTGCCTGGAAGAGGGGGTTAGCATTATGCGGAGGTAGGACAATGAGTCTTTCTACTTTCAACAGGCTGGAATAAGAATATATGCTGCCAGGAGCTTCAGCGGGTGCCATGCATTTATATCTCTCAGATTTTGGCATGTTGTACCTGGAGAGATGGTTTCTAGAGTCATGACAGCCACTTAGAAGCGAGGCAAGGTACAAAGGCATATGCTTTTTGGGTATAAAACAAAGAAATCCCTCACTATAATTATTCACGGGCTATAGAAAATGCATACTATGAAGTGTTGATCAGCTGGGTCCCTGGCAGGATAGGCTGCTACTGACAAGAACTAACTCGCAAGTGCTTAATGTGTTTATCAATGTTTTATACAAACAGATGTGATTTAAGACGTCTGCTTGCATCAGTGCTCATACAACATAAGATGCATCAGTTTTCCAGAAGCATTTGATGCACAGGAACTGTGCCATGAAATGCAAGGCAATGCAGAGGGCTACCTCTGAACCTACTCATATGGTTCCTCAGTAGCACAGCATCTAGTTGAGGTCCCAACAAATAAGGTACTTAGGCTTGGGCTGGCACCCAGGTTAACACAGCAATGCATCTCCTGGGTGACAGCTGGCTCTGATCCACCTGGCTCAGGCTGCGGGCAAAGGCCTGTGTACCTGCACCTGGCAGTGTTGACATATGCCATGGGAGAGGCACCATCAGCTCAGAGCAGCGACAGGGCCCCCTGCTCAACAGCAAATAAAGTCTTCTCTAGGATAAGCTTCCCATTAATTGTTTCTTTGAAGTCCTATCTGGGGAGAATGCCATGAAACTCAGAAAGAGAGTAAGATGATTGGTCTCATGCCACTTTGTGTGACTCACTTGAGAGACAGAAGCACAGCAGTATGGAGAAGATAATTAGTCCTTTGTGTGTATGTGCCTGTTTCCAGTTCGTTTGAGTGTCTAGCTCTTGGCCATTGTATTCAATCTTAGCTTTATTACAGTCTTAAAACTTGTTCTGCATGTAGAAGTTTGTACCTCAACGGGAGCTTTCATAATGCAATAAAATACCACCATAAATAGCAGCAGTGCAGGCTGCTCCCTGGCATTTACATATAGTGCTCTTCGCTTGCCTCATTAATTTTGTAAGTATCCAATATTGCTAGAAATCAGCATAATTTATACTAAAGCAGTAAGGCAAGCAAGCTGAAATACAAACATATCAAGCCAGGCTTACTTCTTTATTACATGTTGCCACAAACAGAAGACTCTTTCCTTGAAGGGAGAGAGAGGCCACTGAGACGGTGCTGTTTGACGAACACCTCATTGTATTTGTACCACGGGGAATCGTGGCAGGGGCACTCCTACAAAACAGGGATTGCAGCAATGGCACAAGGAAACTGTAGCAGCAAGTGCTACCAGCAGTACACGAAGTAGTCTGACCTCTGTGTGAGACTCATTGGTCCAAGTACCACACGGTGGTGTGCAAAACCACTCCATAGCAGAGCTTCCTCCTTCCATAGGCTATTTTCCCCCTATTTGTTCAAGTAGTCCAAATCTGAGAAAAGAATAAGACCAGCCAGTTTTGTTTTGTGGACTGTAGTCCTATGGGGCTTAAAGAACACAGCTGCACAGCTCTGGGGCAAACAGACCCACCCACCAAAACCTGTGTTTGTTCTTTTTGGGTGGCCAGATTATATTTTCCAAAATACACAACCTCCCCCTAATCTCACAGATAAATTATCAACAGGCATGTAGCACTTCTGCATACCCCACTCAAGTTTTCTTCTCTAGATTTGCCACATGCATTCTTAACTAGATATATAACATTCCTGCTTTAGAAAATATTGCTTGGAAAAAAGAGAGGGTGCTGAGGGTCTTACAGGACACGCAGACTTTGCTGAAAGCGTTGAGTGCTTGCTGACATGGCTTTTCCTGCAAGACAGATACTTTATAAGGCGTGATCCAAAGGCCTGGTCTCTTTAGCCCTCCAAATTAGAAGGCCATTTGGAGCACATGACAGCTCCTTCCTTGCCTGTTCTTCAGTTTTTCCACTGAAGGAAGCCAGCATGCCACGACAGAGCGGCTACCAACTTCTTGTCTATTTTTCACATTGCTCTTACATCAGATGCATACAGGTATTTCAGCACTTGAGATGAAGCCAGCTTACCAAGCTTTTGAAAACCTTCTATACAGCTCTTGTCAGAAAAAGCACATTTCTAATTATTGCAGACTTGCTTTCATATTTTCTTTGGAAATAATTCACTAATATCAATATACAGCCAAGGAAACCATCCAGCTCAATGTCCTGCTTCCAAGAAGTTTGGTATATAGAATAAAGAAGTAGGATACATATAAGTGATCCTACCTTTCTGGTTTCCAGAAATGGTGGTTGCCATTCAGATTACTGAGTTTGCTTCCAGTTCACAGTCACCACCATACTGCTTTTGAGCTGCAAAAGTAGCATTCAGAGAGAAAGGAGGTCAGTGTTAGAATGCAGAATTGCAGAATTATCTTTTACAAAGAGCACAGCCAGCAGCGTGCCTGGCCTCACTAACCAGGGAATGCAGAGGGACACCTCTGTACTGCACACCACAACTCTTCAGGAGACATGAGAGGATTAGCAGAAAAATGATTGATATCTTAAGTCAGCTGGCTCTACTTTACACTTCAAGAATCCTTAATTTTCCCATTTCTAAAAGTGGGAAGACTGTTATTACAATGCCTTAATTACCTTGAAAGGGCATCAAAAGGCTTAATGAAATAATGTTTGTGAAGCAGTATAAGGTCCTTGCCTGTACTAAGTCTTCTTCTGTTAGTATTATTCTGTTCTGGTGCTTGTCTTTTACAAAATTACATAAATGAAGGGCAGAACTTAAAAGAAAAAGTTTCTAAAGACCTCAGGTTTCAGACTTTTCATCTTCACAGGTTGCAGCACAAAGGCACCCTCCAAGGCTTGTTTTAATCTATTCTGAGGTGGTTAATATTTGCTAGGTGTTGAAATGCTCGGACACATTTCACCCCGAGGTATTTAGAGTGGAAATCTGCAGAGGCAAATAAGAGAGACATAGCAGAGAACATATTAGCCTTCTTCTGGGATCTTGTGATTCTTTCCCTTAACATTTTTGCACAGTTTCAAGCCAATGATTAACTTTCCATTAGCAAAATAACAGCTATAAACCACCAGGGGAACTTGCTCTTGAAATAACGGTTTGGGTTGAGTTGGATTCTGTTCCATACCAGTGTCGAGGCACAGTGGAAGAGCAGAGGTTACTTAGTACGCTGTTACCGCAAATAGCAAAAAGAGGAGGGGGAGAAAAAAAGGAAAGAAAAAAGACACAGAAAAAAATTACCTTAAGGATTGTTTTTTTCAGTGGTAACTGAGAAAACTCATTAGGCAAGATTGGAATGATCAGCTGCCTATGCAGTAAACTGGCTGCAAGAGGAGCGTGCAGCCTCAGCCCAGCAGCAGCCTGGCTCCGCGAGGGGCAGGGCAGCTCTGAAGATGCCCTGCAGGGTCTCTGACAAATCGCTCCATGCCTGGGAGCAGAGGGCAACATCTGCCACCTGAACACTGGCTGCAAAGACGGTAAGTGGGGACAGACCCAGTGGAGCTGGCAGCACATCCCAGCCCTAAAAAACGAATGATGACACTTCAGGACAAGAACAACATGAAATCGAAGCAGGAAGAGGAGAGAATTTTGAAATAAACAAACAAATCTCCCCCTCAACCGCCCCCAAAACAAATGAACTAAAGAACAACCAGGAGGACAAGAGCTGTCGTGAGTCCAGAGGTGGTCATGGCCACCAGTGACATGGAGGGGCTGGAGCAAGAGCAAATCCTCACAGTCACCTGCCGGGATGCAGGCCCACAAGCCAGAGCTGCGGGGCAAGGAGAGGAACAGCGGGAGCAGGCAGCACTCGCAGGGCGACACGCGCTTTGCACCCTCTCTAGACGTTGACAGCGGTGGCCTTGGCAGCCTCCAGGATTGTGAGCCATGTGGAAGGACACAGGCAGCACGTCGCCCATGCACTATGGCTTGGTGACCAACTGATCTCAGCTTTCATCAGCTGCTAAAAATACAGGGAACATCAATACGTATGGTAAAGCTCAGTGTTTTTCCACTTGCCTTCAGCCACACTGATGCTCAGCTTCTGTGTTAGGGCCTTGGATACAATGAGTAGCACTTCAGTACTCACATGAGCCAATGCTAGTAGGTGAGGAGAAGGGTGGCAGAATCAAGTTCTTAACAATTTTTATACAGAATATAAGTAGCCTAAAGAGAAACTTAATTCAGATGTCTCAGTATGCAGTCTTTTTTATTACACCCACAAACCACCCACAACCTCTAAATTGCTATTCTTTAGAAACACCCTGCAGTATTTTCTAGGTTCCAACATACAGCCGTGTTGTAGGCTTAGCTGCTGGATTTTGTGCATGCACTTGCAAAAATAAGTAATGGAGAGCTTGATCAGACAGCAGGATTTTTTCTCAAATGACACATTTTAGTATTAAAGGAAATGTATTCTGTTATCCTGCTAGCATGGAATAACGAAACTGTAGCTTTTCCTCCCCTGGTTTTTCCTTCCTCCTTTGAATCTTGCAAAGCAGAAATGATCCTTTGCTTGTAGGCTGCAGCAGCCCACAGAAGCTTTGAGAACAGTGTCAGAAACCTACAAACTTGCACCGTTAATTGGAGCCTGTATCAACCAGCGGCACTTTGGAGACTCAGGTTGTCATTTAAAAGAAACAAGGTACTCTGCAGATGCCAGAGGCTGCCATTTGGTAGCAGAGGGAGGATGCTCCTGCACTGCTGAGAAACGTGAGCTCCATAGTGTTCTCGAGCCGAACATGGGCTGCGAGATAAAACCCCTTTCTCTGGCAGCCCGTGGCAGTCGCCTCTGTCCTGCCACAGCTACAGGGAGGTGCGTGGCAGTCATGGCAAACAAAGCACATGCCACTGCCATGTTTGCGTGCTAAGATATGCACATTATTATTCAAATTCACTGCTTGGTACTGCTGTATTTATTGTCCAATCACTGTAACTCTCAGGAGAAAACTAAAGGAAAACAACATGATGCTGATATTTAGGCTGCCCTGTAAATTTCTGTTTTGTTTCTTGAGCAACTGTTTTCTGCCTTTTTTTTTTTTTTTTTAATTGTAGTCTCAAGGCAAAGAAGAGAGGAAGACTGAGGGGAAAAGAAATAATTTTCTTCCATTTCAGACTACTGAGTATAGTTAGAGAACAAAATCTTTCTAGAAAGCCAATTCAAAAGTATTTCAATATTCATCTTACACATTTTACACCACTGTGGTCCCCACAGTAACCACAAGGCCCTTAGCATGTACAGACCTGTAATGACTTTTCCTCCTTAAGTTTCAAAGCATTAAGACCTTGAGAGATAGGGAAATATTGCCAGTCCTTTTTCCATGTGTGCTTGGGGGCAAAATCTAAAATTTCCAAACAGAACAGTAACAGAAGTGATACAGAGCTGCAGAAGAGAAGGAGACTGTGCAACACACAGTTCTGCTGCATCTCCTCTGGACAATACCAGCCGAGCCCTTGCACACGAAGCAGGACGGTGCCTCTGTACCTCCTGTTTAGCCGTGGCTGGAGAGCTGGGCAGATCCCCCTCTGCCTGCCCATCCCCACGAGCAGGTGCTGAGCTGAGCTCTCCTAACGCCGGGCTTCCTCTCAGGCAGCAACCCTGAACCGAGTGCAGTGCCCTGCAAAAAATGTATTTTCCTTTACTGCAAGGAGAGAAATGTTCTGTGAAGCTAAGTCTGCAATATATTATTAAATAGAATCGCTGACAAGGAAAACTCAGGTTCAGGCAAGGAATACCTTTAAACAAAGCAGTGAAATGGGAAACACTGTCCTTAGTCTCAGACAGCAGGACATTACTGATCATCCTTCCCTGCCACCTCTTTCTGCTGGTGGTTGAACCCCAGGAAACAGCCATCATTATATTGTGAGTAGCAGGCTCCTCCTTTCTGCAGTGCCCTGTTGTAAAGCCATTCATTCATCTGTTCCTCAGTTTATCTTATAGCTTCACTCTATGTATATTAGATTATTCTGTAGACAAAACCATGGTTCAGCAACTGGGAATCAGCTTAGGTTGTTATAGTAGAAAAGACTCTGGAGTTATAAGTCCAACTGTTAGCATTTCCAGCAAGTAATCTGATAACTGTGGAATTCAATGTGTAACCTTTAATATAAAAATACTGTAGACTCATCAAACAAGAGCCTGATATGATCCTCAGCTTTAGCTACTACTCAAATATATCTTTCTCTAAGGTTTCCCCCCCATCTTCTGTATTCTCCGTTCCCCAGCAATTCTTCAAGAGCAACCACGTGGATCAGCACCCCAGCAACAGAAAATCCCACTGCCTCTCACGAGTAATTTTCCAAGTGCAACTCACTACTGCATTTATAATTAGGCATCTTGCTTTGCACATAATTACATAAGCTATTTCAGAGGCCAGAAACAAGAAGCTAGTGTCTCTCCAAAGTGAGAATTATTTCAGGCACACAAAAAGGTGCTCTGTTCTCCTAGCAACCAAAGTTGTAAAATAATGTAATCGTATCCAAAATAATGCGATAAAAGATGATGTGATACGGGTATCAGGTTGCTATGGCAACTGAAAAAAGCTTAAATGCATGAATCTTGAATTTCAGACAAACAGCCAAACTGTATGTAAAGTTTTGCTTCTAATTAATCCTATGCTATTTACAGTCATTTCCATTCATTCATCTTTACTATAGATCTATTGTTCATTCCTCTCTAAATGGCCTTCACCCTGTTCCTGGCGGACCTAGTTCTTCATTTGTTTTCAACTTTCTATTTTTGACCCTAGTGATGTAAAATTATTTCATCTCTGCCTGTTTGATAGAGACAAAATGTCTTTGCATGTCAGTGTATCACCTGTAGCCTTGTCTTGTCTTCCTTTCTTTTTTTAAGCAATCCTGTTGCTTGGGGAAATGTCCAACCGTGTCAGGATTTTCCTAACTACTCCCTCCACACACATCTGTAAGAATAACCAAAAAAAGTGCAGCCAGAAGTGAAAGTGTCCGTTGGAGGCCTCATCTGCCCCGCCCTGCTCCCACCAGGCATGGGAATAACCCCTCCCCATGGCGGGCAGATGCTGGAGTTGCAGCAGGCACCACTGCACTGAGCTGAGCTGGCACCTGCTTAGAGAGCACCCAGATTCTTCAACAAATCAGCTGCTTTGCTCCTAAACACTGGATTCTTATCACAAGTCACCCTTTTAAAAGACATTTTCCATGTCTTTTGTTTCCTCCTCTTTGAGGCTGAATAAAACGCTGATATCCATAGAGTCAAACATGAAATCAGCCCATGTCCTGTAACAGTCCCTATGGCACTATGTGAGGAATTAATGGTTTTCTGGATCAGGATTTTATTCTGTTTCATCCCTCGGTTAGTTTTGATGTGATTAAGAAAGATACAATATTTAACCTGATATAGCCATTAAAATTCAGGGGTTTGTATGTTTTCCAAAATCTTTCTCTCCCAGCTCCAGCTTGCTTATACTTGCACTCTTTCCTTCTTACCTTCTTTTCTATCTAGCTATCTGTATGTTTTCTTAAACATTGGTATTCTTTTCATTTAGATCAGTGGCCAGCATACCTGTGCCCTGGCAGTGCAATGCTCCATCTTGGCTGCTGACACTCCACCTCTCCATCCCAGAGCTGTGTTCTGGGGCAACGCAAAGTGTCCCAAAGGCTGCTTGTTCCAGCTGAGTCACTGTCCACACCAACAGGTTGCCAGCCTGTTCTACCCAGGGCTAGTCCTCTAACGTGTTAGGGTTATTCATCTGTAAAGTTACCGCTTCAGTTAATGCGGTGAGCTTTCAAGCAGCAGCATTTGCAAGACGCCAGCATTTCATGGAGGCCAGGCCTGCTCAACATCTGGTGTGCTGTCTGGGGTCCCTGCAAGCCCCAAAGTCAAGTCAGATGGGTATGTTCTCCTGAGAAAGGCTCAACAGTCACAGGCCTGCCCCAGCATCTGGGCAGGCTCCTTTTGGCCGGGTCTTCTGCCTTCCACACATCAGAGGCAGCTTCTCCTGTGTCAGGAGTAGAGCTCCCTTCCCAGTTACCTGTTACAGGGGTGTGAGAGTCACCCCACAGCAACATAGCACATGCAGCCAGGAAGACCGACAGAGGGAAGGAACAGCCCCGGATAACAGCTCAGCTGCACCCCATCTACACAGCATTTTGCACATTGTCCAAACGGTGTGCTCAGGAGACTGCAAATTGCATAGGACCCTCCAAAACACTGGCAAGTTTTGAAGTAAAATGGGTGCTTACCATTTTTTAACTAATTCCTCCTGTTTTCTGAAAGCAGATAAAAAAAAAAAAGGCTTTGAAATCCTACTTTCCCCATCCCCAGAGTGTGTGGGGGGATTCCTCCGAGCTAGTTAGCAACAAGACAGTAAACCCTCATAACACCATTAGTGACTTATACTAGCACAAGAAAGCCTGCACGCCCCAAAATACACCTCGAGCTCTCTTCCAGTTGCCTTCCCACAATGGGTCTGTGTGGGCAGCATCTGCCAGCAAGAGTCTGCGTTGGTATGTGAGCAAGCGCTCGAGATTTCAGGCTCTGGGAGCTCTGCCCACCACCACCTCCGCTGGGCGGCCACTTGACACGAAGCCTCTCAGCTCCACGTGAAGATTCATGACTCCCAGCGGCCCAGTTTAGCTCAGGGCCAAACTACAGGTAGGAGGGTATTAAACCTCCCCAGCAAGCAGCTCCTCCCTGTGCTGGTTGCTCTTGAGGTTGCCCAGTCTGAAGATAAGAAAAGCAGCAAGCCAGGGATATCGTTTTGCAGGGGAAAAATGAGCAGCGGTTTCCTCCCACAGAGCCTGACTTAAAGAAGTGCTGGTTAATGATCCTTTCCCTTCTGTCTTGCTAGGCCTGTTTTCCATTATCTGCCTCTGTGCTGACAGCACAACTCATGTCTCAAGTGCCTACACAGGCATTTGTTTCTTGCCTGCTAAACTGAAGCAGTATTAACGTGGCAGTAAGAGCTCTGCCACTCTCAACACTTAAAAAGAGGGAAACAATCCAGAGGAAGGAGGGGATTAGGGATAAGAAATACCCTCAGTACCCTTAGCTGTGTCTGCAGAATCATACCTAGAGCAGACACAAGGCAGCAGAATCTGCAGCTGCACCATGATGCTGAGGACAATTCCCCTTTGCCTTCACCACTCACCTTATCAGCTCTCTGCGTAACGCTCACTCCGTTAGTCCCTCTTCCTCTGGGGATTTTTCCTAGGCTGGAGAAAATCTTTCTGCTAATACTCTTGTTTCTCTGGGGAAGCTCTAGACTCCCCACGTGATTGCACAACCTGCCTTAGCAAAAGATGACTGAGACCAGCAAGTTTGGTGTAGAAAACGTCATAACGACTGGCTAAGCCTGGTAGTATCAAAGTCACCTGCATGGCAGCCGGCACACACGGCTCCACGTTAGCTCTTCGAGGATGCTCATTGCCTGGCTACAGTGTGACCTAAAAATCCCCCAGGTGACACAAAACAACGGAGAAAACAAACCTCATGGAAATATCATTTGTCCAGCTTTGATTTCTTCTATTTTTTTTTTGCATGGTGATGAAAATAAGACTGATAACGTACCTTCTTAGAAGATATGACTACCTCTTAGGGTGTAATAAAAGTGTTTTTGTGGAAGAGTTAGTTCCATAAGGATTTTCAAAATAATATGCTGTATCACAAGCTTAGAGTAGTAGTAACCTGTGCAATATTCTTAACAGTGACCCATAACCTTTGATTGCAATCTGAGGATGAGAAAAATCAGTTCAATTTGTCTCTGATGTTGTACTAGACTAAGGGAAGTACCTGACTGGCTGACACTGTGCACGTATTTCGGTACCACTTGCCTCTGCCTTCTTTCTCTATTCACTGGCTATACAAATTAACCCTGGCTTGTGATACCTTAGTATCATCTCAACAGCCATCCCACTAAGTTCAGTAGCAGCAGCCAATATGTCATTGTAAAATCTAAACATATAACCTATATCACAAGATAGGGCTGAATTAAGCTTTGCACAGATTTTTCTTTGCTCATGGTTTTAAATCATAGATCGGAATCTCTAATTCCCTGATCACACAATTAGAAAGACAGTTACAGCATGTCCCGCAAATGACATGTGCTTATTTTATGTCTTATTTAAGTGCCTCTAAACAGAATGTATGATAGGATTAGGTCATAGTATTTTGCCTCAATGTGCTTTCTCAAAACCAATGTTTTGGTCTCTCAATTACATAAACCATAATTTCTTTGTAATACAACAATGGCCACAGCAAGGCTAACATTTCCTTGGAACCTTTCATAGCTCTAATTCCATTTGTGTCTGCATAGAGCCTTATTTAACTTATTTCACTTATACCCTATTGAAGCCACCAGAACTTAATGCATGTTCCTATATGCCTTTACTTCACAGCCATAGAATAACTCACTATATTTAGAAATTTTGCCTTACCACAATGAAAGAGTACAGAGATCTCTAGTAATCACTTCACACATAGCATTCTTGTTCCTTCCTTTCTTATAAAGCACCACTTTTTTCCATAGCCGTAGAAGTCTAATCATGCACTGCAACCGCTTGTCTAGTTTGAGATAGATACATGTCTTCTCTGCATTCCCCACTTGACATACTGACAAGTTACACCTCAAAGGCCTAGAGCAGAGTTACTAGGGGGAGCGCGCTCGGAGACACAGCTGTCAGTCAGAGCGAGGTGGCTTCATGTAGTCACACTTGCTGCATCTGATCTAAGAGGCCCTGCCAGACTAACTCGCCTCTGCAGACCTCGCACATACACACACAGCAACTTCCTACTCGACCTGGCTTCCAGGCTAGACAGCACTGCATGGTGGAGGGTACAAAGGCTTAGGATACAGCCTGAATTTAGCCCCCCAGACTGTTAAATGTTGTATTTCATCAATCAGGAGTGGCAAATATGACAATATGAGATATGAATGTCTCCCTGAAGCCTGTCACACTTTGGTGGGGCTGTCAAAGGGAAGATGGGTAAGGCTTCCCAGCTGAGCACAAGTAAATAAAACTCTTTTAATCGTGACATTTAAAACGCAAAGGCAGAATAGGCTGAAAAGTGAGTGCTCAGGAACTTGGGGAGAAAGCTGTGACAGTAATGGCCTGTGAGCTTGTTGCAGTATGGCTGAAGGGATTCATCTGAGACTGAGGGAAAGACATTTTAAATTCTGCAAGATTGTGGAAGAAGACAACTTCCATGCAGCCTGTGCCTGAGTGAAGAAGTGGGATCTGCAGGTTCCTATGTGAAGGTCTTGAGTCAATGTGGGGTAGAAGGCATGTCGTACAAAATGCACTCGGAAATTAGGACATATAGTGCCTCCTTCCAGGCATCCAAAAATGCAGGCCTTTAAGAGATGTTTCTGAAATACAGACCTTCAGTAACACAGACAATGGTAGAGAAGTTTGTGTCAGAGAAGACTGTGAACATTTCAAGAATGAAACGCTTTCAGAATAAGCAACACAGTGCTGGGTAGTGAGACATCCAGAAAGAGAGATCAGAGGTCGGAGCTGAACTGAGCGATCAGAGTAGCACAGATTTATGCTCCAGAACAGAGATGACAGACAAAGCACAGAGTGAATGAAGCTGCTCACAGGTGGATGACAGGGAGACTGGAAATGCTACAGAAACCAGCCATGCCTTTTGCTGGTACACTGAAGAAAGAAAACAATCCCTCTGCAGAAATGCTGCAAAAGCATCCGAAGGCACAAACCCCCAAACCAGGAGGAACAAGGGACTGGTTACCACAAGAGAGCATAGTAGTTGCTGAGGAAAAGGAACAGAGTAGAAACTGAGTCAGCTGGGAAAAGATAAACATAGAATCCTATTAAAAAAAAAAAAAAAAAAAAAAAAAAANAAAAAAAAAAAAAAAAAAAAAAAAAAAAAAAAAAAAAAAAAAAAAAAAAAAAAAAAAAAAAAAAAAAAAAAAAAAAAAAAAAAAAAAAAAGACAAGCATCTTGGTCGTGAAAATTTAATTGAAAAGATCTAGGATGCAATTGGACATAAGGACAGTGAAAGAAAATACACAAAATCCATATAAGCGGAACTGAGAAGCAAATGAGAGTAATAAGAGTTAGCGCAGAATGTTGTTTTGGAGATTCAGACTTGGCTATGTCCTCATGGATACGAATCCAAAAAGCCAAAAGATTTGGTAGTTATGGTGTGTGGAAGAGCTGAACTATTTTTCTTTTTTAATTTACCCACTTGTAAGAAAATTGGTATTATACCGAACATAAGTGTCAGGGTTGTCAGTGTACACAGATAGGAGTGTAATCCCTGGGAAGCTTAGTGAAACAGCACATATGCATATTTACCAAGAACATTCCATCTTTTAACAGCCTTTCTAATGTTTCTTTAGTGGGGTGGAAGAAATCCAACTTTTGGAAAATACTCTTCCTTGACCTCTTAACATTTGCGCGCTCGCGCGCGCGCTCTCTCACACATACACTTCACTTCAAAAAGGATTTCACAATAGGAGAAAATAAATAAAAAGTAATATATAATGCAATATAGACACAAGCCTAGCTTGGGTAATTATACTCCTTTGAGAGTCATCAATCTCTGTATTTAGTAGAAAGATTTAGTAAGATACGCAAAGCAGCTTTCTAAGAGAAAAGAAAAAACAGTTCTTCATGTTAGGAGACATAACTCACTTGGGTTTTTTAGTTTTTACTTTTGCCATTTACAGACAAAATGTCAAGCTCATTTTTCTTAGGAGCTTGATCAAAACACCAAAACCTGTATGTGAATTCAGTCTTTTGATAGCTGTTTTGCAGTCAAGACAATATCAAAATCAGCCTATAATTTGCCTTGCTCATGTATAAACTCTGAAATGACAAAAGACAAGTTACCTTTGCATCCCTAGAACTCAAACTTAGTGTGAAAGTCAGTCAAAAGTCTCTGAACACTTGGTAACAGTCCTAGTGATGATATGTAAATTGTTGGAGAAGTTTCATACAAAACATCTCATCCTAGTTGCTTATTCCTTTGAGGTCCTTTACATGGCCTTATGCCAGCAGCACAAGATTGGGTCATTTATAAAGTTCATATGAATGATGTATTTGGAACATGCTTCTTGTCCTGGCTGATGGAAGTTAATTGTATGCAAAATGGCATCCAGCAATTCATCTTCCATGGAGGAGAGCTATCTCCATTCAATTAGAACAACTGTTTCTTTGGATATTTCTAAACCAGACTTACAAACATTTTAGGCATTTTCCTTAGGAAATTAGCAAGATACTATTTGTCCTATTATTATAATAATTAAAGATGCAAATCTAGTCATCTGCAAGGAAAAAATTGGAAACTATGAAAGACTGTTTCTAATTCAAACCCCTCTGCAGCAGTAAGGAAATTAGGCTCCCTTTTCTCAGCCCATTTTCCCCCTAAAGCGCTCATGTTAATTATACCTGCTTCACAGAGGTTTGGAAACAAACAGTCTGTGTGTGAAAACTGCTTAGAGGCAACTAGGTGCCAAGTTTTAGTAATAAACATATGGTAAATGCCTTTTTTTTCTGAATTTATACACTGTAAAGGCATATTTAAATCAGATTTGGAAGCCAATAGTGAACTAGGCAAATGCTGGGCTGTTTCCTTAATCAATAATTAGCCACTGCCTTGCATCCCTTGCTCTAAATACCAGGAAGCGAAGCGGTGCTGCAGGCAGACTGTGTGCCCGCCCGTTGCTTGGCTCTATAACGTGTAGCATTTTTTTTAAAGAGCAATACTATTTCCTGCACCTGCATTAAGGAATTCATTTAGATAAACCAGGAAGATGGAAGAAACCCTAATGCTATGACATTGCAGCATGCAGCAAAGCACAGAGGAGCAGTGATTGCTCCACAGCATGCACTGTCCTCCTTGCACACATGCAAGCTTAACTAGAGACCAAGCAGGAAGCAAAGCAGCAGGATGGCATCACAGTCCAAGGCATCATTTCAGCATCTTTAAGCATGCTGCATGTCCTCACATGGGGGTATGTCTTTTAGGCAAAACGTGAAGGAAAGACCAAATAAATCTAGATCACACTTTTTTTTTTTTTTGTATAGAAAACATGAGTGCGTGTGTCTTTAAGCTTGTGTCCATTAGATGAATATTAGCGTTTGTACTGCAATTTGTCCTTAATTCTGAACACAAAAACAACAGAAAAGAAAGCTAACTCTAACACTATTCCCCAGGATCCATCCTGAGTGATTTTCAAAAGATTGAAAACAGATGTCAGGAAGAGAGCTGGGCCTGATGCACATAGGGCAGTGGTTGTTTGGGCTTTCCCTATAATCCAGAAAGCAAAGTGTAGGGGTGAGGATCTCCACTGGAGTGGATCTGCTTTGTTCACTGAACTGTTTCCCTCAGCTGCCCATTATCCCTTTGTCCTGTCCACCGAGAAGAAACTATTGCTAAAATACATGCATGTAATCCACGGCCACCATGTTTATAATCTATAGACAAATTATATACATTTGCAGCTAAACCATTGTCTAAATTTCTGAACACTGATTCTGGTTGTATTTCTAGCATTCCACTAAAGACATCTAGAGCTCAGATTTTATAAGGACAGTGCAAGAAAGAATAGAATAAAAATGGTAATCCTTAATGATATAAGAATCTCACTAACTAGGTTCACTTGGAATTATGCTCTTTTAGCAGTCACTAGGTTACTCTAGCCAGAAACAAATTGAAATAAAATAATAACTGTTATCTAGAACTCCAAGCTACTGTATGAATTGCATTAGTGCACTTAAAGACTCCTTTATCTTAAAAGGCAGTCACTGACACAGACAATTTACAATCTTAAATTATTTACAATCGTCTATTTGTCAAAGCAATAGAAGAAGTAGGGATGTTCAATACTGACACACACATAGCTCTGTAATGACTGTGTGCAGAATTATAAGCACGGGGAGATTTTCAGCAGTGCATGTGGCCCAACAAAAATGCTTTGTTTTAAATACTGGCCTCTGTAGAGGCAAGCTAGTTGTCTTTCATTCTTTGCTCTGTAAGTGATTTTTCATTTTCAAGTTATTAGAGCCCGGATGACCTTGTGGCTAGACTGTTAGCACTGTTGAACTGAGCAACAACACTCTGGTTTCCTCCAACAGGCTTCCCCGTTCTTGCTGTCCTGCAACTGTGAATTTGTGCAAATGCTGCCCTGAGCACTTCGTGGGAACACTACAAACACTCAGCAGAAATTGCTTTTGTTCTTTTGTTAATATTTAATGTAAAATTTAAGTCTCGAAAGACAAAGACATTTTGATTCAGAGGCAAATCTAAAATGATTATCAGATTAGGGCTCTCAATTACTTCTTTACAAATAAGTGTTTCCATATGGGCAGTTGCATGACAAGTGGAGCAGAGCTGTTTCTGCCTCCTACAGCTGCAGCTCTTGACAATTTTCATAAAGCAGGATAGATACCTTCACTTCAGCCCCGAATTAACCTTCCTAGATATGTGCACCTCCTTTCTCTCTCTCTATCTTAAATTGCCTACATCGCAATCCCACTGGAGAACCGGGAAACTGAGGTTATAAAAATGTTTAATTTTTCTAATAACTTTAATTACCATGTATTTTTTAAAAAAATCAGTGACTTCTCATATCCCTATGGGATTAGTGTTCTAATTTGAGTGGTGACAATGTAAGTGGTATGGAATTACATTTAAATCTTTCACAGTTACAACTCCAGTTAAGCTGCTACAGTAAAGTGCCCATATGATCCCAGTGCCATGGTAACTGAGCATCTCAAGGAAGCTGTTAAAGCTGCATTGGTGCTTACCCTGAGGGGCATGGCTAGCATGCAATTTACAGCAAAGAGCTAGATACATCACACTGGCAGTCTGCATCCAGGGTAGCCTGGTCCAAAACTATCCTGCTGATCACCGGAGCATCCTGCCTTAATTTACTCAATAGTTTTTATACCTAGACCTGAAATCATTTAGAAAACACGAACTCAGACTTTCCTTCACAGTACCTTAATCCGAGATCCATCATCTGGTGCTCATTGGTCCTGTTCTGTTATGGTTTTGCTGATAAAAATGCACTTTTTACAGCATTTAACAGTGTTCATAGTGGTTGTGTGTCAAATTATTGGTGATCTGTTAGGATGGTTCCTGCCTCAACATCAGTTCATGCTGTGGATATCTTTCTAATCAGTTGTTGGTATCACCCAGAGCTCAATTAATGAAAACTAATAACAAAGTATGCCTATGATACTTTAGAGGTTTGTACTACTGCACTACTTTGTTACCGAAGAAAAAAACACCATGAAATCAAAGCATGGACTTAAGAGCAACACCAGAGAGGGCAGAAAGATGAATATGAGATAGGTGGGAGAGGTGGTTGTCGCTGAAAGTGGACGGCCTGCTCCTACGTAGGGAGAGGGTTTCTCACCAGCAGGACAGCTACTCCTCCACCTTTTTTTTACCCATTATTTTCTCCTCTCTCACCACAAAGGAAAAGGAGATCCAAGTTTAAGGCTTGGAGTTACCTGGAATTACCTGCCAAATCAAGTAACCTGCTGCCTGCTCCCACCTAAAGGCAGAGGGCCAGGCTTCTAGAAGATCCTAGGCAAATCATAACATTAAATTGACTTCCTTTTTGACACTGAGAAGAAAGACCCAATAATACTTGTCACATAACTCATTTTCATTTCATATTCCCCGCACAAACCTTTGAATTTCAATGGGGTGCTTTGTTTGCCAGCAGCGACAGCCAAATGAGCCTGGCCTCAGGATCTTTCAACGAATGGCTTAGTGAATATATAGAGTCTTGATTTTCTTTTATTTCTCAAGAAAAATGGTAAATCATGACAGCAATGCTTTGAATCCCTCCAGACACAGAAAATGACACTGGCATTCCTCTGCAGGGTTTAGCCATGAGGGGAACATCACTCAGACTTCTAGTTTCACTCCAGGCTACCCTTTTCCTGTGTGGCATACTGATAAACATGCTCATCTTCATTAACTGCACTTGGAAAACTCTTAAGATCTAAGAGAAACTTCTCATTTGTGAGTTTTGTTAACATATCTGTTTGACTATCCACCGATTATACTTACTCCTGTACGACCTCTGGGAACTGCAGTCACACAATGCTGTAGGTTTGCCAGACACAGTATTACTCGTTAGAAGTCCACAAGAGCTTCCAGGTCTTCATTAGCCCCTTCATGGACTGTCCACGTATTCTGTTTTCTGCTACCCCTTGAAATACAACAGAGCAGACCAAAATCTTAAGCATTTTGGGGGTGTTAGCTTTGGTGCATCGCTTATATTTTGGAGTTACAGGTGTGAGAAATCATGTAGCTTAGTGTCCTATATGACACTTCTCTTATTTTACAGAAAGAAGAAATCAAAGAACCAGGAGTTGCCATCTTTGAAGAAAATGCTAAATGGCATCAGCAGAGCTTGTAATAGTTTACTGTAAGTAAAACCATTTCACCATAGTTTACATGACAGCCATGATGTTTGTTTGAAGTTCAAAAGAAACAATTTCCACTGCATAACTATTGATTCACTGTAACTCTCGGTTCTACCAAACCCTGGCCAGGAATGATGCTCTCTATTCCTGAATGACTTGCCAGCTGACTCAGCCAAAATGAGATGGTTTAGATATCCTTGAGTTTGTTATTTTCTCTCACTGAGTTATACTCTCAGTGACTGCAGACATGGCCTGAAAACACCAGAAGGTTTGAGTGGCAGAAGCAGAGATCTCTCTCAAGAAAAGTTACACTGATGAAATGACTGGTTCCTTATCTATTTTACTATTGGAAGACTCAAAAGAATGAGAATGCCAAATACTTGCCTCAAAGTCTCTAAGCATGCAGGAGCCATCCCCTTCCTGTGTAATCTTTCCCAGTGATTAGTTACCTGCTTTGCAAAACAGTTGCGTCTTAACGCTGCTGACCTACATTGGATTTTGCCTGTGCTGCAATATGCATGGTAAATGCTCTAGTTAAAACTGATTCACCAGCCATCTTCTTCATGTTTGCCAGTATCTCAACTTTTATGCACTTAGCTTAATAAAAATCTCTGTGCACAGAAGACTAGCAAGAGAAAGAGAAAAACAAAACAACAAAAGCCATAAAATAATAGAAAAAAAACCTACATAATGTGAATAGGTCTGTAAATTATATATATTTCTTAGATTATTGCTTTAGCTGATTTTCTGTATTAGAGTCAATATTTTATAATCTATAGGAATTCTGCTGATTTATAGATGTTATCCTTCCAAGCTCTGTATCAGAAAATTAAAACACTGCTTCAAATGACACAGCTAGTTAATCTAAGTACTGCATTTGCAGATTTCCAAGAAAATCGTCAGGATGACTTGAAAATAAATGTTGAGTTTATTATTTATAAGAAATGTATCTTGTCAATGCCAGCTAATTCACTTAAGATGCTACATCAATGTGCTAGGTTCAGCTGAGCAAGGGATTCTTCAGTTTGGCAGGATTATGGCTTGGCTGCTAATACTGCTCATAGGATTTTTTTTTTTTTTTTAAAGGCAAGCTAACTAAATCCCTGAGTTTCTTAGTATGTCCTAGAATCCTAATTTGCAGGTTTCAAATCAAATTTGTTCCCATTTAAATTATATCAACTCCTTTTCCAACTTGAACCCAGCATTTTTTAGCTGCTTGGAAATTCTTTGAGCATGTTGGGCTGGGTGTTGCTTTCCAACCTCTATAACCCAAATGCCCAGGTGAGGATATCTGTCCAATAGCAGAGCTGGATGAAAAGCAGCCCAAAATGAGATGGAGAAAATCTTTTCGAATCAGGTGCATTGCAAAAGGAAACTCATGCAGCTCAGCCCTGTCTCCTACCTGCTTTTGGTATTTTGTGCAAGTGTTGGCAAGTAGGCTCATAGCAGGAGGTGTACATGTGTGTGAATGTCCTGCACAGCGGGGCTGGCTGGACACCAAGATTGGAGCTCGGAAGGAAAGAGAGGATGAGGGGAGTCTGAAGGAAGTGAAAGTCAAGGAGATTTTTGGTTTTGGCAGGGAAGAGGGCATGTGGGTCTGTGACTGCACAAAAACACTTCAGAGCCCAGAAGATACGGTGTGAGGGTTACGCTCCTCAGCTGTGCAGCAGTGAGGCAAAGTCAAGTCCTGATTAAAGGAGGAAGGAAGTTTTCTTTCTTTTCTTTCCTTTACTGAAGAAAGATAAACCATAAAAACATTTCTAATACCCAACAGAAAGCAAATATTTAGTAAGAATGTTAAGAATTATAACCGTTAATAATTTTAGGCCTCCCAGGTTTTTTTTTACTGCAGAAAGGATAGTTTTGAATGTGTCAAAAATGAGTGGAATTTGAACTCTTTGCTCCTTCATATCTTCTTGAAAATCCAAGTACTGAGTTTTAATTTTCTGTATTAATATCCTTCTGTAAAAACGCAAAGACTGATTATAAAGCAATGATGTAATAGTTCCAATTTTTTTTCTGAAGATTTTTTAAAAAAGAAAATAACGTCATTTTCAGACACAGACTGAACTTTTTTCTCTTTACATTTTGCTTATTGCATAGCACTCAGAAACTTTGCTACCTTACCTGTCTTTCATCTAGTGCTGCCAGAAAGGTAGCACAGATTTCTAAGGCAGAGATCTGACAGTGCTGGGTGTAACTAGCCCTGGCCCTGTGAACTCGCACAGCAACTTCTGCCTGCAAAGTGCACAGATACAACTTCAGTGGCTGCATAAACTACAGATGAGGAAGAGAGGCTGAAACAGGAATAGATCAAACGTGGAAATGCTGCTGTTACAAACCAAACATACGAATTAAAGGCAACAGGCTCACTTTTTCAGGATAGAGGCAGCACGGGAGATGCATTAGGATAACAAGTCAGCAGACTACAAGACTCTTCCAGATTCTGGAAGGAAAGAAATCTTGAGAAGTTTCTGAAATTTTTATCAAGAGGCATCCCTTTTGTTCACCCCTACATTGGCAGAATCTCGGTAATCATTACAAAGAAAGTAGATACTGAAATGAACCACAATCAAGACTTTGGGGGTTAAATTTGTCCCCGTGAGGACTGTCTGTAGCCTTATTAAGGAGTATTAGACTTCTGAGTTTGTCAAGAGCACCAAAGGCAGCCAGAACCACTTGGCAAGAGTCCTTGAAGCCAGTGGGGAAGCAGGAATGGAAACGGGCACTGCCAGCATATCCTGAGCTTACCTGTTCCCTGACTCCCTGAGCTGCTTCCTGGTGCAGCTTTCACCTTAAAGAAACAGACCACCTCAGTGAGAGTTAGTAGATATGGGGGAAAAAAAAAACAAAAAACATTAACCACAAAGCCTTGTGGATCAGTGCGGATGTGCTCCCTGCAGACTAAGAGGGAGGAGACACTATCCCGCAGAGAACACATCAGTTCACGTTGTTCGCTCCTCATCCACGGCCGTTTGTGCCGGCACGACATTTTGCACAAGTGCTGCAAGCACTCTCCAGGGCTGCATCTCAGCAGAAAAGCTGCATTCAGTTAATTAATCCTTAGGTATTTCTCTGGTGGCCTACTACTTCAGGCCATGACCAGTAGCAGGGAGGAGCCAGAACACCACAACGCAATGAAAGCCAAGGAGCTGACAAATCCCATTTATATTTTTGCCGAAATTAACTCCATCGGGAAAGGCTGTGATGGTGGAGCTGCAGGCATCCTAATGAAGGTCTACTTTCTATTAATAATTCATTGATTTCACCAATATGAGGTCTAGTTGTTCAACAGCCAGATGAAATCAATTCTTGTGTGTTAGAGTTCAGGGAGATGCTGAGGGAGACTGGGGCTTGTGAGGGGAATGGGAAGGAGAGCAGCTTCACTCTTCCCATCTCCCAGATGAGCTTGATGAAAAAATGACAGCTCAGGAGATTACCTCAACACAGTGGGCAGCAGTGTGTCTGGTTTGTGTCGAGGGCGTTCCTAAGGGGACACAAGACAGTGCTGAACCAGGGATAGCAATTTTTTTCAGTGTGTTTCTCCTGTAAATTACCTCCACGTATTTTTCCTAATTCATTCCCCCAGCAGGCCCTTTTATAGCTGCAAGTTTTGCTGTGCAATCCATCTCTGCCTGTAAGTAGCATCTTTTGAAACTATATTTCTTCCACTTTTGGTTGTAAACATAAGCAAAAAGAAAAAACAAAAACAATAAAAAACCCATGAAAACAAACCAAAAACACCTGGCAAAACAAAACAAAGACCACCACAACCCTTTTCCTCCTCCTTGCCCCCAAGTAAATACCTTGACAGTGACGTGTGCCTTTCTAGTGGACTACACAACCCTGGGGCCATCTTTCAGGAATGCTTCTGAGAGCTCAGAATTACATGTGTCTGTCAAGTCAGGTGTCTGCACAAGCACAATTACCCAGGAGAAAGTCTCTGCAGCTCCGCTGTCTGAAAACAAGGAGGCCAGTCACCAATCCTGTCTGTGTCCTGATTCAGGTCTAAGTTGCAGTACACTGATTTGATTTACTCCCTGAATAATCCTCGAGACTCTCAAATTGGGCAAGTTTCCCACCTTCTCAAGACATGCTACTGTAGCTCACAAGCCTTCTCCAGTTGTTGATTTGCTGAAGAGTCATCCTGAGAAGAAATATTTCTATAGACAAAGCATCCTGTTGGGTAGCAAGGCTCCATTTTTGCACAATGTAGAAAAGCACAGAGAAGGCCAAAATGTGCTGGGCAGAAAGAAAGGAATTAAATTCTCACATACCCACATAAATAAAGTAATAAGACTAGAAGCAATATAATTTTTTCCATGTTCATCTGTCAAAACCCAAGATACCGGAGCTCCCCCAAACACCGGCTCGCACGGGCTTTGCGGCGGAACCGAGGGGCGCGCGGCTGCCGCGGGGCCGGGCAGCGCGGCCCTGCGCTCCGGCCACCTCCCCGTGTCCCACCGAGCCGCGCGCAGCCCCGGCCCCCTGCGCCCATCGCCAGCCGCGGGTCCTGCACCTGCCCCAGGGCTGCTGAGGGGGGACTCCCCTCACGCCCTCGATCCTTTGAAAATTTCCTGTCTCTGGCCCCTCGCTCGCTACCTCTCCATTTTTCCAGAGAGCAGCTGGCACCCATCCTAGGACTGTTTTGCAGTTTCCATTCCTTCTCTTAATTTGCCTCTAGTTTTATTATTTATTAGCTGTAATGGCTTGTGGAAGTTTTGTGGCATCATATTTCTCACTCCTGTTTTTTTCCCTCCCATGCCTCATACTTGAAATATGAGCTGTTTGCCCTTTTTCTGAGAAAATTCCATGTTAGGAAGGTTCAGAGTAACCCTCCTTATGGTCTCAGGTTCCAAGAAACCTGCAAGTTCTCCGATATGGATGAGTCAGGAGCTCTGACTCCTAACCTTGGTCCTGGCGCCTCTACTTGCTCTAAATGGCAAACTTGTCTCCCTGCATGCACAAGGCGATGCCAAACGCAGCAACTGCACAACAGAAAGACACACAGAAAACCTCTTGCAGAGCTCTCCCATCTCCCTCCCTCTCCCAAGGAAATCCCACCTTCATGCCCTGGAGTGCATTTGTCCAAAGGGCACATGGATTGGTGGGACTGCAAGATGACCAATTGACAAATCGCTCTTTCTCCACTCAGGTTTTTGGTACAGTGGAGAGAAGAAAAACCAATACCAGTATGAACTGGGAGCTCTGGCAGGTCCCACAGCACCTTGTGTCACAACTAGATTTTAAGGACCTCAGCAGACCCAGTTGTTCAGTGCACCAGGCTAGGACCTTGGGACTGGATTAGTGCTCATTCAGGCTTAAAAGTGTTCTATAAATGTCAGCTGCAATTACATAATGATCTTTTCTGCCCTGAAAACACGGATCTCGCGCTTGGGGAGCAGTTGGGCATGTTGCAGCCAGGGCTCTGCCTTCCAAGGTACCTTCTCACTCCCCAGCAGGGCAGAAGGGACTCAACTAATACAGATTATGACAAAACCTGCCAGACAAATGCTGCTGCTCAGAACACATCGCTGCTCTTCATGTCACAGCTGTCACTAAAAGGCGTATGCAGGAATCTGGCAAACACAGATTTCATTAACCTACCTATAATATTCCCATACCTGACTCTCATTAGATTCATATGCTAAACCCAGGAGAATGTCTGAGGATTTTGCATGTAATTACAGGACTGATAATTATATCAGATGCAACCTCTCCCTATCTCCATTCAGCGCAAAACACATAAGCATTTACACAGATATGTAGCTTTAAGCAAGAGAAGCAACCCAGCAACGTCAATTACTTAAAACGATGCAAATACCTACATGTATCTGTAAGATAAACACAGAATAGCTCCTTATCAGCTTCAGTTTGCATGGTCCCAGGGACAGATACCACATCCATGTCTTGTCCTGCCGAGCATCTGGTGTATTGTGGAAGATAAAATCAACAAGGCAGAGTTAATAATATCAGTTTAGCAAGCTCATACATCAATGCAAATGTTCTTTTCTCGGGAGTCGGAACAGGCTTTATTGTGTGGCAGGCCCCTGCGCCAGCACTTGCTCTCAACAGTTAACACGGAGGCGCATCCAGACAGCTCCCGCGTCGCCATGGCGACCGGCTGCGCTTACACATAGCGCGCAGGGCGAGGGATGACACGGGAGCTGCTGCGGAGCCGCCTGCGCGGCGCACGCACGCGGTGCCTCCGCACGCTGCCCACGTCAGCGGCTCGGCCTGCCCCGTTCTTGGTTCGGGGGGAGCAGATATTTCCTTGAGCTCCTCGTCATGACAAGTGACCAGCAAGTATCACTGGAAACCCCCCAGTGTTGTTAATAGAACACAAGCAAAATAGGCACCAAGAGCTTTAGATATTCATATATATGCATATATATATATGTAGACACACATACATAAATGCATCTCTGCCTACCTATCTATGTGTAGCAATATATCCACTGTAGCTGCATAGTAACTTACTTTTGGCTCGCACTGCTCGTGTAGATGGTGACTGTGTCTCCTCTGCAGCACAGGGGCTTCTCTCAGGCATTTTCCTCTATGTCACTCTAAAGCCTTCAGCGCTGCAAAGGAGCCCCCTGCTCCAACTGAGCAATAATCCTGCAGCCACGCCGGCTAGCCAAATGCAGCCACAAAGTGTTGGTCAAGATTTTCCAGCAAACACTTCTTTGCTCATCCATGTGCAGGACTAATTCCTGCAAGGAGTAAATTCTGCTGTTATGGAGAATGAAAGTAAACTAGACATAAGAGACTGAAGCTTTTTCTTCTTAAGAAACCCATTTATACATCTTCAGAGAAGATGCATAATCAGGAGACACCGCCTGTTTGTAGAATACATTGAAAAATGTATTCTAGGCCTCTGTCACAGGCTCCGTAATGAGTTGTGCTCACTAAAACTCGACCTTTTGGGAAGGCAAAAGGCTACCAAAGGAGGCATGCAAACACAGAGCACCTACTTGGGTATCTCAAGGATGTTTTCAGTTCCTGCAGCCAAAAGCCTAGTAACCGAAAGTAAGACTATAGTTATCAAAATTGAAATGAATACTTCATGGGACAGATTAACTGCAATTGGACTCGATTCTCCTCTAGTATTTCTTTGTTTTCTTAAAGCATTCTCAGGCTTTACCTTAGTCAGCACAGCAAAGGAATCCAAATGTTTCATACACATCCTGGGTAAAATGCTTTCAAGGAAGGTATTACTGAGCTCGTCAAATATTAGAAAGCTTCAAACAAACACTCAAATCTAAGCCAAATCCTGGCTGAGGATGGAGCAGGACATGACGTCAGGACCTTCGAATATTAAACGCAGCCACTCGCTTAGTCTGCACAGGAGCAGTGTTTGCAAGAGCACCTGGCAAGTGCCTGTGAAGGCAGCAGCGCAGCCGGTGAAGGCTGGTTCCCGCTCAGGGAGGCCAAGTTCTCGGTGCATTTAGAGCTGTGGGGGACCTTTGCACTGGGGCAGTGGGAAGGGAGCAGAGCCCTGTAGGCAGTGGGCCCCTCTTTTGGCTACTGCTCTCCTAGAGTGCTGGGAAGAGAGGAGGAATTCCCATCGCAGGGAACGCTGCCCGTGGCTGTGCTGCCAGCCCACACCAGCTAGGTCCCCTCCTGCACCTGGCGTGCAGGAGCTGTGGCACTAGTAGGAGACTCCAGGTGGGCTGGTAGAGAGCAGGCCTCCTTTCAAGTCCTGTTTACGCCTCACCATCAAATAACTTTTCCCAATGCCTTTCATTGATCCTCAGTGCTGGTGAAACACATAACATTAGTTTTACAAAATGGAAAAGAGGTCATAAGTTTTGTTTGCTTGTTTTTTCTCCAATTTTTCTTTCCATTCAGGAGGACTTGCATCTTGCCAGCAAATCTTCTTCATCTGTGATTTTCAAACCACTGCTGGGAGAGCAGCCTGCATATAACTGAGCCAGGGCACCCCTAAGCTCTCCCCAAGGGTTTACTACCCCAGCCAGTTACAAAAACCCCAGCGTTTTGTTCTAACAGCATGCAAATGCTCACATGAGCATAACTTAATTTAATTTTCAGTGTTCAGCAGAATGTATTTTTCATTGCACCTCAGCTGTGGTTTAGAGATAAATGATGTATTTAGTCTTTTGACAATTTTACTAAAGCTCCATTCCCAGCTGATCTCTTTCAAGTGATCCAGATTTTATAGATTTTATCCTTAATTAATCTGGGTGATAATAGGACAAAAACATCAGAATAAAATCTCAGAAAAATAATTTCTGCCATTAAAACCATATTTTCTGCATTCTTACCGCCCAAGCCCTGGCTTTTCATTGCTCTTGCAAATACAGCACGCATGAGATCTCCCTCTCCAGTGCATGTGATACTGTTAGAGATTGGAAATATTTCTGAGCCAGGAAATAATGACAGTTATTCCAGTAGATATAAAGGCTTTTCTCCACAAGCTGTACTAAAAAGGCATTATGCTGTTAGGAATATTAACCAAAATTCACTACAGCTCTAAATGGCCCAGATACTGTTTTGTCTTGCTGATCTGCACTGCATTGCTCTTTTCCTGGAGTAATAGCTCAGCAAAGCATGCCGAACTGTGGGGAATATTTTCACATTAATAAACGTTCTCTCATAATCCTGCTGGAAACCACAGTGACTGATGAGGCAGCTCTGCTGGACCTTGGCAGCTCCAGGGTTTTTGGAAACAAGTGCAACGTGCTCTGTGTGGGTCGGCTCCGGGCCTGGCTGCCAGCTTTGCTCCCCCTGTAGCACGTATACCGGGTATACCAGGTAATTCACAGCTTATTGCTTCAGCTGAATTAACTGCAATATGGACAGGAAACGGCTGCATGGCCCTGCATGGCACAGGGAGAACAGTGAGAACCAGGGTAATGTTACTCAGGCAGGCAGGCCTTCCTCAGCTCCAAAGGCTGGTGCTGGGTGCTAGAGAGCGGGTTGCAACCATCCCTTCTGGCTCCAGCCCCACAGATGCATCCACAGGGGCAGAGCACAGGCAGCTGCACCCACCACAGGTACCAAGAGGGTTTCACACCACTACTGTGTCCTCCCTGCACTCCAGCTTTCCCAGTGAAGCAGCTGAAAATCCATGTCTTTCTGCATAGGCCTGGCAAAGACCAGGAGAGAAACCATGCAGCTGGAGAAGCCCAGAGGAAATGAGAAGAGCCAGGTTAAACATGCAGACATGGGAATGGGGGGCGGGGCGAAAGGACACACTGAGGAGGAATTTCTTATTTTATGACAATTGGCCAGCCAATTACAGACAATTGGCTGACCAATTTAGCAAGTTGTAGGTGGTAAATTGAGTAATTACCCAAGTGGGGAAAATGGACAGCCAAGTCTCTGCCATCCACCAGGTGTAATATTTTAAGCTGAGCTGACTGTGACTATTCCATCAGCATAAGTATTTCAGCTAAACACCACACAAATATATTTGCTTGTTGAGCACTTGGGGCCGCTCTCCTTTCCTTGTGTTCCTCATCTCTCCATAGCAGCTCTTGCAAGACGAGAAGGAAGGGCTGCACCCTCCATACAGAGATCACAGCCCACTGAGAGCTGAATGCATCAAAACACATGAACTCCAGCTTCATACCTGGTCTTGACATAGTTGAAATCAGTGAGTTTTCCAAGATGCTCAATAGTTCGATATTCATCTCCTCCAATTTTATATCTTGATGTCTGTGGTGTAACTAGGCAGCTGTAACCTAACATGCTAAAAAAAGGATCATATTCTCTAAAACAACAGTGTTAGTTAACAGATACAGAGATTCTTACAGGCAGAATCTGTGCTGATACTAAATTCACAGCCCCGATTAAGCTGTGAAGAGCCCTAGCTGGGAGTAATTGCTGCACTGGAGGCACAAGGGTCAAGTCAGGTTAACTGTGTTTAAAAACAACAATAAAAGCACAACCTCATGAAACAGGGAAAGATAAAGATTTTCCATGGATAGTTTTGCCTAAGTCTCTGCATGAAGTCTCTTCTCTGAGAGCAGCATAGGAACAAAGACATCAGTGCCAGAGACCAACCAGGCCAAAATCCTGGGGGTAACTGCAATCCGTAGCTGGTCATGGGCAACTTTGAGTTTCTGCATTTACAAAAAGCTGCTGCACAGTAGTTAATAACTGGATTAACTGATTTCAGTTTGGTTTGCAGATATTTTCACTCATTGAAAGGGTACCACAGAGATATTCTTTCACAAGGACCAAACTCTTTGCATAATGGAAAAACTACTTGCATAGTTAACAGAAAACAGTTTCACCATTCTTTTGGTAAAGTATCCTATAGGACATGGCACCAATTATCATATTTCCTAATAAATTCTCAATTCAAAAGCCAACAGTAAGCTGATAAGAATCTGTACAAGATTATACAACTCTATCTTTTGCAGTCTGCTGGAAGAACTGGAAAAATAAACTGCAGACCAAATAATCCCCACTGACAACATTTGTATTCACCAACAGTCCAGAAAAGCCCAAGGCAGGGGCTGCTGAGCTCCCCACGGCATTTCCAGCACTTCTCAGCACGGGACTGCAGAGATCAAACGCCCCACGTTCGCTACAGACGCTCAGACGTGTTCCCATCCTTCACCTCCTTGTGTGCTCCCTGTACACAAACTCCCCGCTTTGGCACCTGGCTTGCTTGGGAGAGAGAGGGGTGATACAGCTGCAAAACACAAGGACAAAGCCAGGAACTCTTCCTGCTTTATAGCCTCTTTTGGCACAACAAAGTGACAGAACTCTGCTCTTACAGCCCTGAAAGAAACAAGGTAGGCAGGAGAAGAAGAAATCTCTCCTGCTGGCTCCTCTTAACTTGTCCAAGTGCCTCCGTGAAGAAACGAGGCCTCTACTTCTGAAGCCACAAGGCCTCCCAAACGTGGCAAGGCACAAGAGTGACACTTGGTACGTTGTGCAAGGGAAACTGCTCAAGCCCGAAAACCTGAGAGGCAGCCACTTCTGAGGAAGGCAGGGGCAGCCACCGGGACACCGGGGTCTTACTGCAACGAAGGGGTCAGGAGCAGAAGAAACCTGCATTGCCCCTACGAGGTTTATTATTTAGTCTCCCTACATCTCTTCGGCACAGCAGTCTGAGTCGCTCTGTAGCTCTTTGGCATGCAAGTGTCTTTGGCGCTGACAGGAAAATACAAGAACAGCCTGAGAAGAAATGAGCCTGTGGAAGAACCGACTGCTCGCGTTAATTATCAGAGCAGCGCCACGTGCAAAGCCCTTTGCTTTCACAAACCGTTCAGCCTTGAAGAAGTTTTAATTGGTCAGCTAAGCTCTTACTGTGGCCAAGGCTCCCTACAGCCAGCGGGTGCCAGTCTTGTGGCATGAGTCTGAGCTGGGCAAAACCCTCCAGCCTGAGGGGCTCTTGGCTGTAAGGTGCAGCACTCAAAAGCTCTGCGTGTTGCAAATGAGCTCTTGCAATTCACAGTCTTCTGGCTTTCTCATCTTTAAGGTTCACCTCTTTACAAGTGCCTTTGCAACTGGGAAAGGCCAGAAATATGTCTCAGAAATGAGAGATCAGAGCAGCTGACTAACCTCTGGCTGGTTTAGGGTTTAAGGGAAAAAGGAGGATGTTCGGAGAAATGCACAGCAGTCTAGAAGCCGATAACCTTGCTCTTTCCCTATGTTTAGCCACCAATGGCCATTAGCAGTGACAATCCTGCACGTCCTGTCTCAAACACTGCATTCAGATCCAATTTAGCTGCCGCAGGTCCTGGGAAGGCAACATCAAGAAATGCCAGATGAGTCACTAAGACCTGCCTACACATTCAGGCACTGCACTGTTTCAAAATCAGCACGTCCAGGTCAGGAATTACACTGGATGCAAGAGAGGTCTCCCTGTGCCTCCTGAAATACTGTAAAAACAGGACGGTCCCTTCCCGGCAGAGCCCAGCAGAGCCTGGCAGCAGCTCTAGGGGTGGCCGGTGCCCTGGTGCCCACAGCAGCCTTGCGGTCCTGGCGGGATCAAGGGCTTCCCAACTCCTCTGGGGAGGAAAGCAGCCCTCTGCTGCTTCCATCCCAAGGACCTGTGCATTTCCCACACGGGCTCCAGCCTCACAGCACCGCTTTTCTGCGGCCTCCCTGCCTAGGGCTTTCTGGGATGGGAATCCCTCTTCCCTCCCCAGAGCATTCACGAGTCAAGAGCTCTGGGAGAGAGGAGCTTATCTCTGCCTTTAACTTGGTGGAAGGAAACACTGCCATGTCAGTACCTGGCCGTGCTCCCAGGATGTGCAGGTTTGGCTGGTATTTCCCTGTGAAAGGGAGAGCATGAATCATGCCTTGCAAGAAAAAGCTGTGGAGGTGAAAGGGGCAGGAGAAGCTGCTTGCTAGGAGCTGAAAAAAACTGACCATTATTTTTCTGCAACCAGAAAGCCACACAGAGGCTGACAAGGCCATGATACCCCCTCGCTTCTTCCCCACTTGGAGCTGATCCCCCTCTTTCCTTTTCCTCACACCTCTTCAGGAACTCTTAGTATTATCATTTATTAATCATAACTTCTGGGACATTGCCAGCACTTCTCACTAGGTACCTAAAAGCTTTTGCTGCCCATATATTATTTCCCAACTTATCCTCCGGTGAGTTCACTGCTGACCCGGCCTTACAAACTGCACTTGAAATAAACATCCCACACTCTCTTGCCACCTCCGCTCCTCATCCGTGTCCTTCCTCTGGCTCCCTGCTCCAGGGCTGCAGGACTCCTCAGTCTTTTGCCTCAATACCTGCTCTGTAGCCTTGTTGAAGCTCCTGCAGTGTCAGCTCCGTCTCCTCTTCAGCGTCCACTTTCGTCTCATCATAAAAAACTGCAGTCCAAGCACAAAGTCTATTAAGTATGTACAGAAACCAATAACCCAGCAAGCAGCAGATAAACAAATTACCTGTTCCTCAGGGAGAGAAAGTTACCTCTTCATCCCCAAGGAGACACAAGATCTCTCATTTATTTGATAACCTGATAACGGCTGCAATTCTGTAATAAATTTGAATACCTGTAAAGACAACTGTGAATCAGATTCAGCTCAGCAGTGCCCACTGAGAGGGCAAGAGCCAACGGGCACAAACTGAAACACAGAGATTCACATTTAAGCATTAAAACAAAACGCTAAACCCTGTGAGGGTGGTTGAACACTGAACAGCAGTCCAGAGACACTGGAGTCTCCATTCCTGAAGCTGAAACCCAACCAGAATCCCGGGCAGGCAGCTCTAGCCAGCCCTGCCTGAGCAGGGGACTGGGCCAGGGGGTCTCCAGAGCCTGTGAGCAGCAGCTCATCTGTGATTCTGCAGCCTGATGGGCTGCCTGAAATTAGTCATGAGTTCTCTAAGTTGAGAAAAATGAGCTTTCTTGAAGGCAAAAGTCTGCATGAACCAGGCATCAAAAAGTCACAGCCACAAAGTGAAATCCCCCTGTCTTGCTCATGCTTTGCTGACTGCACTAACCAACCAACTGGCTACCCAGGCACAAGCCTCCACCAAGCAGCCACGCGAGGCTCCCGCTGACGTGGGGGACATCTGCCAACCCCCCAGCTGCGCGTGGGCACAGGGGCGGCAGCGGCAGCACGTGGGCACAGGGGCGGCCAGGCTGCCGCCTCTGAGCCCGCCGAGCAGCCGGCAGTACCTAAGGGCTCCTCCAGCACCATCCTCACCAAGTTTTACCAAAACATTTCAGCAAGACAGGAAGAAAAAAAAACAGAACAAAACACCCCACTACCCTCCTACCTCCAACTTGATCAAGTCATCCTACCTTGTCTCCTTCATGGAGGTGGCTGCAGTCCTCGGTATTTTCATGTTAAAAATACATAAGATTTGAAAGTGCATTGGAATAACTAAAAACCTAAGCGCAAAAAATGTATATTTTAACTGAAATCCAATACCATCCCAAAAACAACTAAGAGGGATTTCCAAACTATCTTCAAAATGCCTGTTTTGGTGTTTATGATTTTTTTAACATTTGAAATAGCAGTTTCTCACATTCCTCTCTCTGAGAGAGAAGTGGGAAGATTCATAGATCTGACTAATCTGAGTAACAGTATCTTGAAAAAAGAAAAGAAATAGATTCCTAGGGAACTAAAATAAATTTCAAAAATCATTTTGAGCCTAGAATTTATTCTTAAAGAGAAAAAAAAATTACACTCTGAACTGTATTGCTTCACCAGCCTCCTGCTGCCCCCAAATGAATATGGAGATGTGCTAAAAAGCAGCATTTTTCTGTGGCTGTTTTTAGCACTGCTTCCTGACCTCCATTTAGCTGGCTAGGTTTCTCCATATAGTATCCACAACCTCCAGAGGTTTCAGAAAACTATCCATTGACAATAACAATGAGTGTCAGAGGCGCTAGCTCAGACACATCTGCAGAACAACTTACCGGGAGAACTTACAGGTCCTCCACTAGCAAGCACCTAGGCAGATAAAATGCTCAGTTCAACTTTCAGCATTACTTTTTGTGGAGACCATTTTCAGTTATTAGAGGACTAGTTAGACATATCTCCCCTTCATATGTTATATTTTTACATGATTAAAAAGAAAAACCCCTAAAACTGATCTAGGTCTCTAGGCCTACATATATAAATTCACTGCATTTTGCCACCACTCATATTCTGTCAAAATTAAGAAACTGAGCTAAAAGGGGGAAAACAGAAGAAAGAGGCACCCCATGGACAGCTAATACTGCTGCCTCCAAGGCAAACTAACGCAATACCCCCGACACCACAACACTGGGCATTCTTCATCAGTTCTTCACAGGCGCATGGACTGGACGGATGCTGAGGACAATTAGGGAGAAAATGAGAAAAAGTGCACAGCTTTTATATTTCACATCTTTAACTGAAAAAAGCACTTGAAATCTGATGCTAAAAAGCACTAATTTCTTTTTCATCAAATAAGTTCACAAATGAGGCTAATCTACCTTTTGAAAGAGAAGGAAGAGCGGGTTAAGAACATTTCCAAGGTCTGTCTGTGCCACTTACAGGATGCCTCTCACATACTGTAATTACAGGCGCAGGATTCTCAAGCCCCAGAGGAAGAGCGTGAGCCCGTTCCTGCCCTGAGTTTTGTTTCTATGGCCAGAGAAGTCTATTTCTACCAGGTCTATATACTTACTGTAAATTTAGGTTTACACTTACAAATCTTCTTTGCTTTTTAAAAAAAAAGTCTGTTATCTTGATTTGCCCCTAGCATGACTGGTTCAACACAACAGAAGATGTTAACAGCCCATGCTAATTACTGTGCTCGAATACAGCATGTCTCAGGCTCTGCTGGAAGAGCAACAACATTAAGGGGGAAAAAGGCGCTTTTCAAGCAGAGGGCACCCCTGGCGAGGGAGAGAACACAGAGGACAGAGACTTTTGTGTGCTCTGTATTTTTGGGCTACATACTGCTCATTTCAGGAAAATAAACAGCAAAATAGGCAACTCTAACAGAACTTGAGGGGCAAAACAGAAATATGAGAAGTTTGCAGATGAAGCAACCTAGAACAGTTTGGCAACAACTACATTTTTCCTTAGCAAAGGACTGACCTGGAGCTGTGAAGCAGGTGTGTTGTCCTCCTCTTGGCTGAGCTCCTCTTCTGCAAACCAACAGGTAGAAACGTGCGCGTGTGAGAGTGCGAGTGCGCGGCTGCGCGAGGCGCCTGCGCCAGCGGCACCAAGAAAGGGGAGAGCGCTCAAGTTCATGCACATTTTTATTGAGTAGTAATATAAAATGCTTCTTTCATTGTTACAAGTGCATGCTTTGATTGCCAACATTTCGAAGTCAAATTACAAAGGCAAGGCTGTAGGCTGTAGTGAGTTACTTGGGCACTTATACAATTGTTAAAAAATATCAATGGACTGTTCTGTTTCTTTTTCCTTTTTCGAATGAACCAGTTGAAACCCATAACTGATATACAAAGGGAAAAAAGTGAAAAAATTACACATTTTGTGGCACATGACAGAACAGAACAAAATGACTAAACCATTATGACATTAACAGTTATCATGCATTTAGAATTCCACATGTAACTACAAACTTATTTAAATTTCACAAGGTTTGCTAAACATGCTACCCATCTATATGTGCACTGACAAGCTTATGTTAAAAACTTTAAGAATACTCTCCCCTTAGATTTTTCAAAGCTTTTTTGATTACAAAATTTCAAAGGCATTAAGCATTTTTTTTAGAGAATATAAAGTACGCCAGTATACATACATTTCCAGTATAAGTCAGACCACTAAGCGCATTACAGTCCCATACAGGCCTATACAGCCATTTTTGTTTCTTAAAAAACATGCATAGGCAGATTTTTACAGAATATAGATGCTTTTCACTGCACTTAATATGGTGTCTTGTTCACTATACTTAAAAATGCACCACTCATAAATATTTAAATTCAGCAAGCCACAACCAAGACTTGATTTACCAAAAAAAACCCAGAAACCCCCCCCAAACCAAACCCCCCTAAATATAAACAGCAAAAAAAGATAAATGTTATAATTATTCCAGTTTTTGTTTAAACAAAGAAAAGGATAATCGCTGCCAAATTAGTAAGGTAAGTGTTATATTTAAAGAAGGGCATTGAAGCACACTAAAGAAACCTGAGGTAAGCATAATCTGTACAAAATTAAATTCTCTCTCTCGCTCACTCTCTCTTTTTTTTTTGGCATTTTAAACAAATTTCCAACATTCTTTTTTTTTCTTTTTTTTTTTTTATATTTTTAAAGACTGCCTAATTTATATCATAGCCATTGTCTGACAAGAGTAGCAAAACATTATCAATAAATAGTCCTTATTTAGTTTGTACATTTTGTTAAAAATGTTTTGATGTTGTCCATGTTTAGTGGTGCAACTGTAAACGTACAATAGTTAGTAAGAAATTAAACAAAGTTTTCATGTCCAGTAACATAATAAAAGGCCTTTCATTAACATATCTAGAAGATCCCAATGCAGTAGGAAAACATGTTCATTCCCCTAACTTTGCAATATATACCAGCATTAGCTTTCATTTTTCTACAAGCATTTTAAAGGCATATCCAAAGGAGGTGTCGATCCCCCACCCCCCTCCCACCAAAATAAAGGTTGCGATCTCTTCATAGATGATTTTGTAAACGGAATCCAACACCTGGCCCCCAGAGCAAGAAAGCTAGGATCAGAGGCAAGAACATCCAACTGCTGCCGTGCAGCAACCCCGTCGCGCCCTGCAGCTCAACCCCCCTCCCCTGGCAGTGGTCACTGGATATTGCTGCTATTACTGCCGTTGCTGTCAGTGCCATTAGTCTCTGTGGAGATTGCCTTGTTGATGGAGTTAAGGTTGGCATCGGAGGGCACATCTCTGCGCGGAGGCATTCGCTCATTAATTCGATCTAAGCCTTTGGCCTCTTCGAAGCTAGTGATCTTATGTTGGGGTGAAAATCCTTTGATAGCTAAATAAAGGATTATTAAAAAGCAAAATTAGCAACTTTAAACTCTCGGCAGTCTTTCCCCCAACTTAGCCACCAGAAAGCCCTTCTTTGAGAAGGGGGCAACGCAAAATCTGACCACATGACGGACTCCTTACCGTGTTCAGCAAGAGGTGGAGGTTAAGCACCAGTCTCTTGCAAACCAACTTTTTTTTTTTTTTTTTCCTCTCTCTCTCAGCAAGATCAGCTTCTGATACTTTGCTCTCTACTGGGGTTCAGCTTACAATACTAAGCGGCTGATGCGAAACATGAGTTTGTCCCAAGGAACAACTTAGGGGCCAAGAGCCACCAGGTTGGTATCACCTCTGAACTTAGAGCCTTAAAAACTGTGCATCGTCTTGCGTGGTTAGGGAAAGCTCCCAGCTGACTTTCAAAGACCACATGAAAGCCAAAAGCACAGGCCACCTGCAGATGGCAAAGCCGCCATGTGTCCCGTTTGGGATGGCGCTACAATGTCCCCATCGCACACGGGACGCTCGCTGGTCCCTCAGGGCAGTCGCCCTCCCTGACCTCCACGGACTAGGGGAAAGCAGCTCGTATGCAAGAACAGTAAAGCAGGGCAACAGACAAGGGATCGTGGTGTTCTGGCACATTTATACCTTTAAACTTTGAAAAGTGCATTGAAAAACAAGGGACCAAAGTTCCAAGTGAAGAATTTTGAACTGCCTTTTAGCAACAGCATTAACGATGGCCCATGGGTCTTGGAGGGCAGCCCCAGGCTCAGACACATATTTGTAACATGGAAACATTTGTAGAGCATGCCATATATATATATATATATATGTATATATATGCATTTTTTACTTTAATGATTTAACATAATATGTTAAAGCCAGGTTTAAAGCCAAAGAGAAAAATGCACTGCAGGCGAGGCAGTCACAACTCCAAGAGCCCGCAAAAGCCTTCCGTGCCTTTTTCTCTCACCTACACACCAAATCCACCTCCTGCACTCCCAGGACGCCGGTCACACTTCTGTTATGCCTCTATCTTATCATGCCATCAAGCAGAAATAGTCTGTTAGTATCAGGAAATTGCAAACTCCCCGGAGAGAAAATGGTATGGGAGTTTCAAAGATCAGATTCAGGATTCCTTCCCTCCCTTTATCTCCTCTCTACCCCAAAGTCCTCTTCCATTCTGGACAAGTTTACACTTCTGTTAAAAACAAACAAAACAAACCCAAAACTCATCCCCAGTACCAATCTGTCACTCTCTGCATTTTATGAGGAGTGAGAAAAGCCTTTTCATGTCCATATTCTAGCCACAATTTTCTGAAAATGGTCAGATCACGTTTTGCCCCAGGATTTATTTCCTTAAGCAGTTTCACCACGGTTATCTTGGAACATGTCTCTAAACACCCACTGCTTCAACTCAGGAAAATACCCACAACAGGATGGTGATTAGCCAGGTGAGCAGGGATGGAGTAGAGAAAACAGGACAGGCCCTACAGAAAGGTGCTTCCCTTGGCGTTCCCGGCCTTCCCCCTTTATGCTCCACCGCGGAAGCGGAGGTGTCTGACATGCACCCCAACCAGTCCCTTAAGGCAGCAGCTGAACGGGCAGCACCGAGTGGCTGGTGCCAGCGGCAGCTGGAAAAGGAAGCAACGTTTTGTCCGTCCTTAGCTGGGTCTGCGCGGACCTGCTGCCGCCACGGGAGCTACCGGGTCTAACTAGAGGCGATGGCCAACCAAGGATTCACTGGAGGAGGGAATATTGCTGGAAGGGGTCACGGTCAGTAGGTTGCATTTCGAGCAGACACATTATATATAATCTGTAATACTGAAGAAGGTGCTCTGCTGTAGTTGCTGGTCAGACAACGAGTATTAGCAGTTTACATTGAGAGTCTACTGAACACAACACAGTCACAGAAAGTCACAGAAAACAGCCAAACTGTCAACGAGAATGCACACTGCAGATTAGAGATTGCCAAGAGGAATAGATAATTCCAACATAAATAGCAGCTTACTCACTGCTATTTAGAAAGCAGTTGTATTTTCTCTTACTTATTTGTTTACAGTTTTAATCACTGCCTTGCAAAAAAAATCAAAACAATTTCAGCTGGCCAAAAGGGCACATCTCACCAACAGACAGCGATCATGATTTTTTTTTTTTTCTTAAATTAACTAAAAAATTCCTTCAGGAAATTTGATAGGGGCAAGAACAAAATACAACTGAAGAATTTTGTTTTAAAGGGGAATTCTGAAAATTCTTCTTCCAAAACTTTAGAATACTGAATATTTTACTTCTATAGTGCAATATGTTATTGCTCACTTCTTAACATAAATAAAAAATTGCTTCAATTGGAAGTCTACCAATGCCCATTTTAAGCACTGGTCATTCCAACTCTTCTGAGGCAGCCAGTCACTTTACATTTGTAGCTTAAATGGTGCTGATGTTAATGGTTGCTCTAATGTAAATACCCAGTGTGTAAACTGCCACTACCAGAGGAAACAGACAGCTTACAGACAAATGTCTCGTGTTTTACTTTTAAAGAGAAACAGAAACATGCTGAACTGCAACAAAAGACTGATAAGAACTTTTTACTAGTGACCTACAAGAGGAGGAAAAAAAAAAGGAAAAACTGAAGGATAAAAAACACCACCAAAAAAAAAGAAAAGGAAAAAAAGGGAATGTTTATCAAAGCTGTGTACTTTTCAACACCAGGGATTGCTGAAAATGATTCGTGGCGGAAAAATGACCTGGCCTTTAGTGTGAGCTGCGTGGCAGAGCGCTGACTCACTGCTGCCGCCGCCGTGTTGTGTCCCCTGAAATGCAATGCCCCTGACCTCTGCCTGTGCACTGCTCAGTGCCTGCTTCAAGGTACCCAAATTCCAGCGGTGATTGCAACTTTCAGGAAAGGAAAAAGACACCACCATCACCAGAAAAAAAAAAAAAAGCAAAACATTTCCCCTTTAAAGCAATTACATTTTTGTTAATACCGAGCCACAATTGTTAGCCCAACACCCACACAATCTGTACAAGCTACAGCAAAATGAATACACCCAGCAGAGCCCTTATCTGTTGTAGGAGCAACAGAAAGGGGACTGGCCAATTTACCTTCATCAGCCTCAATAGCCTCAACAGTAGCTGAAGAGAAGAAAGGGGTAGCAAAACGAATGAGAAAATGAGCAGAGGATTTTAAGTCTAAGAACACGTCAGTGAATAGCAAAGGAGCTAATACACTAATGTTACTGTAAGTGCTGGATTTTGGCAAAACAGACACACACAGAAATGCTACACAAAACAATAATCTGCAGATTGACTTAAGCTAACATTTGTTTTGAAGCAGAAAGATTCACATATCAAAAGCTCTTAAAGACATACTTGAATGTTTTTCTTTTGACTTAAAAATTACAAAATGAAAATGTCTTCCATATTGCACGTCTGATCTGCTACATTTATTGTATAATTCTCACAGCATTTAAAAACAGCAGTTGCATTTGCACTGTTAAAAGTGAAAAGTGACAAAGCCATCACCAAAAAAAGCCATCACACGACTGAAGAGGTCACCTTGGAAAAGTATTTGCTGCCACTACAGCAGCAAAAATGCCACATGTGCAACTTCAGGAATATTTTTTCTCTCTCCTGATGAAAAGAAAGCTCCCTGCAACATGGGAGACAATTTGCTCAGACAACTTGTCCTCGGCTTGCAGGCTTGCTCAGTCTGCTCCAACTGCAAACCTCCTTTACAACAATCCAATTTCTCAAAATTAAATGGTGTTTTTTCATGTTTCAAAACTGAAAGCTGCTGGGCCCCCAAAATTACAAGGCCTGGTCAGAGTTTATCAGGAGGTTGCTGCAGTGCTATGAGCAAACTGTATTTCACCCCTGTCTTGAAATCATTGATCTTTAAAACACCATCTGCATTCAAATGCTACCCAGGAGGTTTGACTTGAATTTAATTCTGCAGCTGGATATTAGGAAGCTGAAACCAATCAGCAAATACAATCTCATACAGCAATGACAGGTCCAATATTTAAAAAGTATTTTAATTTCCAAAAACTCCACTCATTTAGAGAGTAAGTCAAAAAGCAAAACTTTCAGGAATTCACCTTTTCTTTTTCTTAATTTCCCTCAGTGTAGAAATTTTTGTCTTCCATAAAGCCAAACTAGTCTTTTGTCTTTTTTTAATTAGGATGTTAAATATGGATTGAGTCAACAGTAGAAGAGGTACACAATCATCTTGCTGCATGGGAAAAGTGGAGAAGTCCACATGCACAAGGTAAGCATATGGCTCTTGAGCCACACAGCAAGAGAGATGGCAGAATTAAGGAACTAAACCAACGCGAACTCAAAATAAAAGAAATCACAGTAACTACAATGAGGAAAAAGAACATGAGTAACCAGATCCAAACCAGCACTGACACATTAGAGGAAAAAAAATAAGACTAGAATGGGTACTGCCATAGAACATACCAGTCATATTTTCTGTTAATGCAATAGTGAGAACATGTGCTTAACAGAAACTATGCGAATTTCAGATTATATGGTGAATGGTGTACTATGTGTCAACTGATACGGAAGCCTGTATATAGAGATGTTTTACTAAGCCAGAATACTGCAGTATGAGGAGATTTTCCTTTTAACCGCTGTAGCAAGAGCTTTTGCCAATATTCTAAAAATTCATTTCATTCCCTAGTATTTTGCCATGGCAGCAACAGCAGATATTCTTTGGGCCAAATTTTCTGACAAATCTAAGAAAACAATACTGAGCAGAGGCTAGATGAGACCCCAGCCCCTTGAAGGGAGGCAGCCTGTGGAATCATATTGCAGCATTTTCCAAGCAGAGCGTTACTAGGTGTGGAACACACAAGTCATTCAAAAAGAAAAAGGGAAGGAAAAATGGGAAAAGGTTTACCAAAGAATACCTGAATCTTCTAGATAAGAGAAAAGAGACAGTAAAGGGAAAAAAAAATACAGAGAAAGTACTCTAGGAAGGAAACAGGGAAGAGGCCGAGACTGTTAAGAATATAAACACAATTCTATATCTCATATGTACTGACAAGAGAACTACGTTAAGTTTAAGACACTCTTATGTGCCTAGTATATATTCTACAGCAATGTACACATTAAAGAAAGAGATTACAGTAGTAAATTAAATACTTTGCAGCTCCTTATTCCAAGAGGAATATTTTATCAAAGACAGCCTTATTATCAACTTATGGATTTCCTGTAACAAAAAGCATTTGGTATAAAACTGAGCTGACAATCTGTATTGTGTTTGTGTATAAGGCAAAAACAGTGTTTGTAAGAACCTTCCTTCACTTTGGCTTAAATCAGAATGTGAAATTATTCTCATGCTGTCACATAGAATCGCTACAGATATAATCTACTCCTTGAACTATTTTTATTGGTGAGTCTCTAAGAGGAAGAACAAATCAGATAATAAGAGTTTGAGTGTCATTATCTAAGCTGAATCTTCAGCACTCAGTGTATCAAAAGTTGGTCTTAAAACACATAATAAAAGATGACACTGTAAACTGTGGAAGAGTCACGTGCGATGCTGATCCACCATTCCTAACAGTTGATTTTCAGGAATTTTTCTTTTTTTCTTTTTTTTTTTTTTTTTTTAAAAAACAACAATAACAAAAAAAAAAAACCTGTGGTACGTAAAGACTCTCGGGAAGAGGCCTTACATGAACTGCTCACAAATGCTCAAGTACAACAAACCATCTGTTTTACTCTGTGCTTCATTTTATTTATTTTCTCTGAGAAGACTGTGGTTATTTTTCTTGGTTTCTGCAGTTAAAAAGTCGTTTTTATTTTCCACACATCATGTCACACACAGGCAAACATGCTTACCACTTTGCAGTGTTTGTTTCCCTCCAGAGAGCACACCACTGGGCAGCATCCCTGTTGGAGTCAAACCCTTCAGTGTCAGCACGCTTTCACTCTCTTCTCTGCAGGGGTAGGGAGGCAAGGAAAAAAAAAGGTAAATCATTTTTTGTCTTTTAGTTTTTGTTTTCTTTTAACATGGACAATATTCAAGACATTTTCAGTTGCATCTGTCCTGCAGTGACTGGGTTCTGTTCAATGTCTTTCCTAGGCAAGGGGTGATGCACACAGCACAGTCTTCCCCACAATGTACACAGCGTATTTTCTCCTCCATGTACGTAGCTCACCAGGGCACCATACAACTCCCGGTATAGAAATACTCCAACCCTGGCCGTATGAAATGATGTATGCAAATACATGGACCTGCCTTCAGTGCCAAAACCAAAACCATGAAAGAAGGAAGGCCAAGGGAGCAGTACCTGCCAGCCACACATTCAGATCTGCCTCATACAATGTGGGCAGAACCACACTTCAACTGTTGTTTTGTTTTTGTCTACACTAATAGTCAGAAGCATCATTTATTATTGATCGTCAGCCACCAAAAAAAAACACCTAAAAAGCTCATTCAAATTAATAAGTAATTTCACTCAACATGTTATTGAAGCATTTTTTTCTACATCTTTTCTGTATGCTGAAAGTGATACTGATCTCAAGGAAAAGAGTTTAGGAAGCCTATATATATTTTGCAGTTGTCCAAATATACGTATTTTCTAATATATGTGAACAAGAATATCACAGCTCTATCCAAACGAGAAGTTAAATACAGCTTTCCATGAGCTCTACAGTGCTGTCTCTGATGACATACTTTCTCAGCAGCAAAATTGACCCCAATTCTCTAGGAGAAGCCTATTTTGAAGCATTTTACTTTGAAATGTATAATGACATTAAGCTGGAGGAAGCAAACACAAAGACAGAATTTAGTTCTGCATTTGCTTGATGATACTGTGGTTCTGTCTATCAAAATCGTCCATCAACAATTCTAGTACATTCAATTTTCTTGAAGACTCCATGCCCTGAATTACTCATGTATTTCAAACAGTTCTTGTTTACTCACTCTGTATACTCAAGTTATTTTTAGTTTGATAATAAATCTTCCTGTACACGTAACTTTTCTCTACAAGTTAAAATCAGTTTCTCTATCTGTTCTTCTTTAAAGCTTTTCAAGCCATTAGAATGAATGCAACAGCCAAGTTTTTCCAGAATTAACACAGCATTTTCGCCCCACTAAACAATATTACATCCCAAAGTTTTTGCCTTCTCCTGATTATTTGCCTCTGCAAGTGCATAATCCACATTTTCAGTTCAGTCTATTTCTTCTCTCGAACTAAATTGCAATTGCGTTTATCGTTTTGCCTTCATAGCAAATGTTTACATTGCCGCACTTTAAGAGATATGTCCCTGAAAACCTTCTCTATCACAAATTCTGATATTTTTAGCCTTTCATGTTATTTACTTCGTATTTAATCTCTCTTATGCCCTTATTTAACTGATTAGATATTTTATTTACCTCCTGGCTGCTTAAATAAATTCAGAGGAAAGTCAGATTAAAGACTACAAGGTCACAGAGAGACAGTCTTCCACTGAACTTCAGCTGTTATTTCTATGATGACTTTTCCTTGGCAAAGCTTATTTATAACCTTTGAAATTGAATACAATGATATTTTGCCATCTAATTTTGAGATTTGAGTAGTCAAAATGATTGCACAGATACGAGTTTAAAACTACTTACAGGAAGGTGGCCATCATGGCTTAGAGAATAGCCACTTAACTGAATCCTTTGACTGTGATGTGAGTGGGCATTGCTTGTTTGGAAAAAACTTTTCCATTACCAGTGGAATAAGTTTCACACCAAAACAAGAAAAAGACTTCTGAAATAGGCTAGTTTTGCCACCTCAGGCTTTTCATGGTTATAACCAGATATCAGATACTTGTATATTAAATGGGGATTTTGCTAGCAAAGGCTTAAAAAATAATCCAGGCCATTCTACAGGGATACTACTTGCAAGATTCTAATCCTCATGTAATCTTGGCTGCCAGCAGTCTGGCATTTGGCTAAGAACAACCAAGTTGTCACAGCAAGAGGGGGAGAAGTACCTGAACAGGGTCACTGGCCCAGAGCTGCTATGACATCTTCATCCCACTGGGAGACTCGTCAGCAGAACTGCCCTGTGGAGCTACCTGCTGATCTGCTGACTCCGCCCCTGACCGCAGCAAGGATGCATTGTGTTTGCTGCCTAATGTGAGGGCAGAGCAAAGGAACAGCCCTCATCTGCTCTCCTCCTTCCGAAGTCCTAAAGCCATCAGTATCCAACGTCAGTAACAGCTTGAGCAAGGGAACCACTACCTGACACAGTACGTTCTGGTCTTTGGGAGATGTTGGGATGCATACAGCAGCAGCAAGAAACAAAGCTGAACAAAGAAATAAACAAATTCAAACCAACACTCTCAAACAGTTTGACCTCCCTTCAGCGAAAGATCAAGATTTTCATCAGTGCCTCAATACTCTGATTTTCCTGAGGTAATTGAAGGGGGCTCCAGTGTTCAGACAGCACTAAAGCCTAAAGCACCAGGCTCATGTATATCACCTAAAGCTGGGCACACACAAAAATGATGCTGTAGCTTTGTCTCCTCCCTGAAAGCATTGAAAAGCCTGGCCCCATAGTTCCTTTCAAAAGTTTCTGACATATTTGTGACATGAGTTGCTTTCAAGTTATCAAAAGCAAAAAACCATCAGCTGAGCATCCAGTTTGAGGCCCTTTTGTACATTCTAAATCCAGCTTTCAGTCAGTTCATCCTGCTCTCCAAACCACGTTTCACAGCAAAATACAGTAGATCCAGAACCTGCAGTTGAAGGTTATGGGAGAAAGCCAGAGCTCCCCAGCTTTGTTTGCTCGACTACCATTAGAGAAAATAATCGTGCTGTTTCATGAAGGTGGTGGCAATGTCAGCCTCAGGCTCCACGCCAGACACAGAGGAGCAGGTAGAAACATCTGATTGCTCTTCCCTCTACTTCAGAGAAGATGCATTAAATCTACTTTTTATTTAATACAGGTATCACCTCGAATTAGTGCTTACATCTCCAGCAATTCACATGCGACACTGGGGGAACCCCAGGCACCAAGTCTGTCACCTCAGTATGTGACACGGAACTATGCTGCTGCATCTGCAACACAGCGGCCAACTGCTGTGCCCTTGCAAAGCCCCACTGACAACCTGCCTACTGCTTGCACATTGCAAAACAGTCTCTCACTGAGCAAATTTGGGAGTTTTGGCTGAAATTAAAGTAGCATCCTTCGAGTAACTATATCAATATCAAAAAATCAGTATCAAAATCAACATTAAAAAAAGCCCACAAAAACAAAGAGAAAAAATACACAAATAAGCAACAAACTTAAAAATGTTTTGGACCTGCTGTAATAACCCTATTATAACATGACTATATAATAACCATGACTATAGCACAGGAGCATACAATTTCCTGGAAAAACAAAATAACTCTTCTATTATGGGGGAAGAAAACCTATTTTCTCTGTGCAGCCGTCACTGCAGCACGGCACAGGAATGCTTTCTAGTCTTACAGACAGCAAATGGGAAGGCCTAAACATCAAGTAGCAATGAGTTACTGGGGTTCCTGTGTCTGGGGGAGTGCAAACCGAGGTAACCAGTTGCTGTTTGCATTGATTTGCTCAAGTTTTAGTTAAATGAGCCTAATGCTTTTATCTTTAATCACCATTACTCATGGATGCGGCAACAACCATAGGTGACGAAGCTAGACAGCTGACTGCCTTTTTAATGGGATATTACGCTGAACATGCTCATTCCCGACATGGAACTGTTGCCTCTCAGTGGCTAACGTGCTTAATTTATACTGCTGGAGAGCAAAAGGCTTTTTTAACAGTCAGTTTCTTTGCTGGTGTTTTGTTTGCTTTTTAGCTGCAAGTTCGCCAAAAGCACCGGGGGAAATTATTTAGAGTTGTAATAAATAGCAGCATGGTAGAAATAAAACGACCTTTCGAAAGGTTCTAGGGTGACATATTTGAAAAGATGATTAGATGATATATTAAAATATCATATATAAAATATCAAATGTTTGCTGTTCAACTTGCAGTAGAATGCTCTTAGTAATCTTTAAAAGATTTCCTTTAACACAAAAAAAAAAGTCCTTAAACATAAAATTACCATTCAAAACAACAAAAACCTTACCTTAGCACTGAGAAAACTCTAGCCATTTTTCCTATTGCTCTTATCTTGTTTCTTATAACCTCCTTTCGAGCTGCAGCTGTTGCTCCTATGGAAAAGACATTAAAACAGTTACAGTGACTTAAAGTCTGAATATAATAATTTAACTATATATAAGAAACACCACATTGGTACTATACAGTTTGCCAAACTAAGCTGTATCTGCAGTTAAGACCCCAAACAGTAATACATTAATTCTTTATATATAGTGCAAGATTCTTTCATTGCTTTTGAACATGCTAATTAATGGTGCCTGGAGAGATATGATCCTTTTTCTGCTATACATTAAAACAACATTTTTTCACCAATGTAATCCAATTTTGCATTTAATAAAATATGTTCAGAGATGACAGGCTATTGAAAATAAGTTCTTTTTAATTAGATAAAATGCAAAGAAAGATATTCAACATGAACGTCTGAACCACTAAAAATCTGCATTCTATAATTTTTTTTTGACGTAACAGTTAAAATTGATTGCCAGATCTCATCATTTTAAGTGGAGAAAACACATTTTCTTTAGTTTTCAAAAAAAAAAAAAAAAATGACTACGGTACAAATTTGGGTCCAAGACAGGCCTAGCAGGCATTCTCCCCATCCTTCTCAAAAATATATTTAACTAGTTATAAACCCTAAAACGATGGATTCTTGCAAAGCAGCGTGAGTTTGGGGGCACTGCGGCAGCTACTCGTGGTGGCAGGGAGCGGCGCGGCCGCCACCGCGAGCTCCCTCTGCGCTTCCCGCTCCCCGCACACCTCTGCTGCTGGCAGCAGCCCAAGCTCCCATCGCCAGCGCCGCTACTCGCCCTGCTGCTGCACATCTCTATTGCAGTGAAGCCTGTGACAGTCTGAGGCAACTGCTCGGAACCCCGTGACCACTTAACCCTGTTTCACAGGTGAACAGGTGCCTTGGCTGCCATCTAGGATTTTAGATAAGGTGAAATGCATGTATAATTTTTTTCTGGGCTTTGCTTTCAAAACAAACAATCCTCCTCCTCAGAAGTTTCAAAACTGAAAATAAACTCAACTCCTAAATCCTACAGCTCTTCAAAGGCAAGCAAAGAACAAATATCACAGGTAATTACATAAAAAACCAAGGATGACTTTCACTGCAACATGTAATATTCGGGTAACTTAAGTTTAATCCCAAATGGTGCTGGGAATGGGTTTTTATCAACTTCACAGCTTCGAGCTGTGAGCCTGCCAGGCACTGGCAGGGCACCCGCAGCAGCATGTGCAAAGGGCGGCCTGCGTGCACAGCTACCACTAGGTTTTTGTGCAGGTTGGGAGCAGAAACTTGATTTCTTATAATCAAGCATGCAGAATTTGCCTAATCAAATACGATGCATTATTTCCAGGCATTTCTATTTGCCCCTCGATCCATCCAGCGATCATGCTTCTCTCTTGAAGCTCAGACTGGAAGAAGCTCTGCTCACAAGGATATCTTTCAAATGCTCATCCTTGGCATAAATTCATAATTCTGAACAACCGAGAGCAAGAGAAAAGGTAGCTGTAGCTAGATTCTATTTACTGTATTAGTAAAAGCTTAATGAAAAAAATGAAATTAAACAGTAATAATTCAATTAGGAATAGAGAAGATATATTCCTGCCTCAGCTACTGCAATCTCACTGAGCTGTATTCTCAAGGCAGATATGATGTGGTTTTCACTCCTCTGGAAGCAAAACTCCTCACTTAAAATAACATTTACTTTTTCTCAGGTCTCACTATCCCTGTTCCTTTCTTTCTTAAAAGCCCACACTGCTTCAGCTGATCTTGTAAGTCAAGTTGATTGCTTTCAGCCTCTATTTAATTTTTCTGAAGATACAACCAAGAATTAAAGACTGGAAATACGATTTATTACTGAGGTAAATATCTCCCCAAAGACCTGATATTCACACTGAGATATTGCCATGTTAGCTTTGACTGGCTGAGCTGGTCAAGAGCCCTGGGACTGATTCCTGCGCCTTCGCAAGCCCTCGGCTCTCGCTCGCACTGCGAGTGCTCCGGTCAGCACCGCGGAATTCACCGTGACTGCAGAGCGCTACTGGATTACAGCAGCTACACCTAAATTTACGCTCACGTCCAAGAAAATAGGTCACAGCCAAAGAAACTGCTAGCGATAAAATGATTCAATTTAGCCTTTGCAAATAATGCCTTATATCCCTTTTTTTTCTTTCAATATCTTAAACCATATTTGCATGAAGAGAACTTAAAATTAAAAAAGAAAAGCAACTGTAGTTCAATTTGGAGGAGACATTACTTAGAGGAATGGGCAAGAAAAGCTCTACATCTTACTTCTTAAGCAATTTAACACCTTTTTCTGAATTTTGGATTGGATTTGTAGCATCTTGCAAGCTGGACAGAATTCTAATAGGATTTCTTATGTAAAATGTAATATAGACATCCAGGTTATGAAGCAGAACAATGAAAAATATTCCAAGGTGCTGGGATGAATGGTTGGATAATAGTACTGAGTAAAGAAACTAAACAAAATCTCTCTCAATGGTCTCCTAATATATAACATATGATGTAATTAAGCATTAGCAAAGTGATACAAAGGCAAATTAATGAAACTTAAGCCCTAACTTAAATACCTTTCTTCTGTGCATAAATGGGATCTTCTTAAAGGTTCCAAAAGGGAGGGGGAAAGAAAAAGATCAGTGATGGTTGCAGAATGAAAATAAAAAAAAATAAAGAACATTTGACAACATCAATGGAAACGCAATGTTTAAGTAAAGTCTGAAAAACAGAAAAGAAACAAATTAAGTAGGGAACATCCAAAAGGAAAGAAACAGATGGAGAACTATGGGAAGAAAAAAAAAAAAAAGAGAAAAAGAGAAGATTTTCAGCTTAAAGCCTTGTTAGTAGGTTGTGCAGGAAGCCAGCATGCAGCTCGCACTGCCTCAGCCTGCCACCCCTTCAGCACCTGCTTTTGCCCATGTTATTGAAACCGCTCTGAAGGGGCCAAATCAGGATCTGCTGCTGTTTTGAACTAAGAGCCCTCCACGCCCCACTCTGCTTGGGGCACCCCTAGCTGCCAACACCTTTTCCTCACAAATATCAGAAGCCAATTTCTCCGGCTTGTTTGTATATGCTGACAACAGCTCCCCACCATCACAGTCACGGGCGCTGCTGCTTCCCAAGCCGGCATTACACACCCCACACGTGCTTTTCCCTGATTCCTGCACGCATGCAACAGCCAGAGTGACCTAGCACACAGGCAGAGCGTGGCCACGGCAGTGCATTTGCCAGGGACTGCATTTTTAAGCCTCATAGCAGCACAAGCGCAGCGCTGCAGAGGCCGGGCCCCGCTGCACCATGGCTCCCCTTTGGGGAATGCTGCCTGTTCATGTGTCAGAGGAACGTGAAATACTTGGGGTACAGAAACAAATTCCTCCGGCAAAAAGAAAAATAAATCACCATATTAAAACAGAGAGCAAGCAGGCACTGCAGCCTCACCTTGTCAGTTTTGCAAAAAAACAAACATAAACTAATTAAAATTAACCCCCATTCCTCTCCTCTTTACAAGTTAAGTGATTTAAAAGGTAAGATGCTCTTTCTTGCATAGCCACAAACCTGGATGCTCTTAGTGAGGTGCCAGGGAGCGAGCAACACCTAAGGAAGCAGCCCTGGCTGTTGCTAACTCGGTCTCTGTGCTCGTTGCTGCAGAGCTCTCCCTAGGCAGAGTCTGTTGTGCTGAAGAGCTGGGGCCAAGCTCACAAGCTGCAGCTCACCATGCAGCTAGGTTTTGGTCAGCGAGACATATTTGACTCGGTAATTTGGTTTAGTGTCAGAGTGCAGCACTTTCCCTGGGAAGCTGTACTTCAGGAGAGCAGGAATGGCTGCAACCTGCACTACGGCAGTCGCTTTTCCTGGAGAAGGCTGTGTGCTACCACAGTGAGGATAGTGGGAAAATTGATGCAGGTAATTAAGAAGTCCCTTTATGCCAAATCATGATAGTGACACATACAAAGCAAGCAGAGCATGTGTGTCAAGTTGCCTATTGTATTATTGCACTCTTTTAATTAGCAGCTTAGTTTTTCAAACACGAGGCCAGAAATGTTACCAATTAAAATACAACAGGACTGTATGCTGGCGAGATGGAAGTATTTGTAGCTCGGGTTGCTAAGCAATACATCTGATGCACAAACCATACAGCACTCTAGCTAATGTTCACCCAAGACATTTCTGCTGGATCAGATTATGTTACAACCACCAGAGCAAACAGGAAAGAAAAAGTACAAGAGCAAATTATCAGAGATGAGAAAACTTGACATATCTTGTCCTTTCATTTTTAAAGCAAGCAAACCCAAAAGGCCAATTTAGGCCGTCAAGGAGAGTCGGTAAAGGGCACTATGGTTGCTATTGAGGTGCTCTCCCATTGAAGCACACAAATTGCCCACAATAAATTGATCAGATTCCTCACAGAGCTATTGCCTTAAGGAATAGAAAACAAGAAAAAAAAACACAAAAGGAATACATGCTGCCGAGCATCCTGCTCAGGGCTACATGGAACATGCAGGACAGATCAAAAACTGGCTCACAAGAACACCGTGCAGTGAGGTCACGCAGTATTGATGGGGTTTTGTTTTGAAGGGAAAAGTGAGAGGGGAAGACAGAGGGCAAGAATGTGAAAGAGAAGGTAACAAATGAATGATCAGTGCAAACCATAGTGATGGATCATTCTCATTACATGTGGGCACCCAGGTCAGGGCATGTTCAAACTGCAAGGAGAGAAAGGAAATCAGCAGCAAGCCCTGAAAACTACAGATGATGCAAAGAGAAATGATGGTTTAAGGGAATCATTTCATCAAACAAAAGGCACCTGCTGTTGCAGATATCGGGCATTTCTATCAGTCTAAAGAAAAATGTCAGTGGACAAAATGACTGTGCTCCGCAGTCCTCCAGAGGAGCTAGGCAAAAATTATCTAAGAAAAATGACAGCAATGTTGACCTACTACAAGGCTGTCAATATACAGCCTTTACAGAAACAGCTGTAAACTGATCATCATTAGGTCTATTTCATCAAGACCACAAAAGAAACATATCCTGTATTCCCCCTCCCCTAAAGGGCAATGCTTTAAGAAAAATAAGAAGAGCGAGAGAGGATAGAGCTATCTCTGAAAGATGATTTTCCCTTACAGTAGAGTTAATAACTCCAAAGGCAACAGGAAATCATTAAATATCAGCCTCTCTCTAATCAACTCTCAAATCTGCTTTTATGTCTGAATCCTTCAATCTCTTCAATGTGTCCATCCACGCTAACCCACTGCTGCCAGTGGGTGGGAGGCAGGAGGGCACCCCCGAGCACGTTGGGGGCCAGCATTGTCAACTCCTTGGACAGCTACCAGTGGACATCAACATGTGCAACATCTGGATTTAGCTCCACCTTCCTGCATCTTTCCAGCACCTCCTTCAACACAATGTTTTCCCCAGGGAAAGCCTTCATCCGGAAAAATCTGAGAGCCCAGTTAGACCATGGAGTTAAATGCTGTGCTAATCAGGACTGTTTATTCACTCCTCATGCAGCAGTTGTAATGCTGCTGCACAGAGCTCTGCAGCACAGAGCCGTGCGGGGAAGAGCACTTGAGGCTGCCTTCCCACTCGGGCCACCCCCCAGGAAAGCTCCGGAGCCGCCTGGGTCCCGCTCCACTGCCCGCACACAGCACAGAAAACACCCAGGCTTCTTACAGCCAGAGATCATTATCTTGTAGGTGCTGTAGGAACAAAGTGTCATCAAAGACCCCTGATGACGCCACCTGTTTGCAACCATGAAGACACGCTGCTGTAGCTTCTGCATGGGAACACCAACACTCTCACCATCACGTGAGAAGAGGTCCAAAAAGTTTGGCATTAGCCCATGAGTGTTCTGTTTAGTGTCTATGAAAGTTTACAGCACAACTTCAAATGAAAATATTAGGCCAAAGCTGAACTCATTCAAAAACCCTCCTCATTGTACTCAGTGGTGTTTCAGCCTGTGCTTAAGAGCTTGCTTGAACCAGAGGTTTCAAGCACACAGGTCTCTTGCTACTGTATTTAATTTGACAGAGTTTTTACTCATTGTATGCCTCCATACAGTTTCACACATTGCTTTAATTACACAGTAGCTACTTATTTAAATTTCATGAGAAAAATTGGGCTCAGTATTCGAACAGGTGTTTTCTCTGCACTGATTACTGGTTTCAATAAATTCAGCTTTTGTACCAAGTCCTGCAAGATAATGGTTCATGTCCCCACTCTGTAGCCTTGGCAGAATGGAGGGGACCTTATTTCCTCCAAAAAGGCAAACACACAAGTGCTATAATCTACATCCTTCTTTCCCATCATATAGGAAAAATCTGTGGTACAGGTCCTTTTCTAAAGGTTAAAAATTTAGTGATCATTTTAATTATTGGCTACTAATTACCATTTCATTAAATATTTGTCATTCTGAGAAGTTCTTCATTGTTCCTTTCTTTCATTTTACCCATAGACATATTGAGATTATTTCCACTGGTTGCTTTATGATGCTGTATTTTTCAAAATGCTTTTTTAGCATATTATATTTCTTGTTCTTTCTTTTTTTTTCTTTTAATGCAGAAAACATTTGCAGTAAGAACATTAGGAACACATGGGATTTGTTCAAATCTGTTCAACTGAGAAGGAAGATTATGGAGAACTGCAATTTACTCTTATACAGTCATAACAGAAAATAATGCCTAACAGAATAAATGTACTTCTGAGAAGCTTCAGGCTGCAGGATAAAATATCCAATACAAAGGAATCAGCAGGTACGAGGAATGAGCTGACTTATCCTATAGATTTCAGACCAAGTAACAACATAAGTGGAACTCTTTTCCTTTCCTTTCTTTTTAAAGCAGAAACCTTTGTTTGCATACATTGATTTTTTTTTTTTTTAACATTTATATTGATTCTGAAAGACTTTGAAATACACAGTTGCACTTTAAAAGTTTTCAGATTAACAAAATAAAATTTCAAGCATTGTTCTTCCGAAGTTGCAGCAGTCACGCCTGGAAGTAGTGCTGCAGGAGAGGTAATTACTCCAAATCAAATTATTTCATCCATTCAGTGAAGCTTTCCATAGGAAACACTGGGCATAAAAATCAACAGCTAACCCCTTCAAGACAACACAACCCAAATTTAATGGAAGGAAATACATTTTCTTCAAAATCAAATATAGCTAGACCAGCAAGAGACTTGTATTTCTGGCTAGGGTTAGAACAGGGCAAAAGCTACATTAATTCTTTCCAAAACATGCAGTAAGCAAATCCACTGGAGTTCAGCGCAACAGTTGCTTTGAGCAGCCCAGAACTTAGACGGGATCCAGAGAATTATCCTACGGTTAGTAAATAAACTTTTAAAGTAGTTTCAAAGCAAACCATCTCTACCAAAGAGAGAAGGTTCTTACCATCAAAACCATCTTCCTCTGTCCCTAATTCATCATCGGAGCAGATATTCAGCACGTTTACCAGCATCTCAGTCACTAGAATGGGAAACAAATGCAACACGTTGATACTGAGGTTCACCAGTTTGTCTAAGAGCAAACTGTAGGTGTAGTAGTGTTAATGCAAACGCAGTATGGGAATGGCAACCAGTTTTTAAACATGGACCTTACGTGATAATACAACCTTGAATTGGAAGATCCTGTGTACTTGGCAAAAGGGCTGTTTGCATACCTTTTAATGAACAGCTGATCCCAAAATACCAAACACCACAACAAACTAACTTCTTTTTTCTTAATCATGCATTTATGATTTCTCTTTGTGCAGATATCTGACAACTTGGTAACATTTTTTTCTCCCTATAAACAAATTTTTACCTTTCAGTTAGCTTGGACAAAGAAGTGGTTAACAGAATTGACCACTCTTCACTTACTGCCACGTTGCTGCAGCATTTGAATTCCTTATGTAGCAAATTAAAGGATTGATATTCCCATTGAAAAGGTTTTAAAAGGGATCACAAAAATACCTTCATTTATATCGAGATTTTGCATATTGTACTTTGAATTTAGCAAAAGCTTAATCCTTCTGAGGTGACTATAAATTGCTAGTGTCCCCTGAAATCCAGGGCAAATAATATGGATAGAAATGTCATTTTAGTTGCACTTATAATATGTACAGCTTGCTGACTGCACAACTTGTGCACTGTAGGCTTAGCCTCAAGCTGCACCTGAATTGGCACCAGCCCTTTTTGGAAAAGGCAACAGTGGGAAACTAATTGGAGACACATAGTGCAAGTACAGCCGACCTCCCCCACACTGCCAAAATCACAACCAAGAAAGTGGAATTTAGAGTTCAAAAAAGTCAAAGTTAAGAGGTAAAAATGTGAAATCATTAGCAGACAGATTAAAAACTTGACTACATCTACATGTAATAAGCATCATTAAAAGGGTTACCAAGCACATCTAATCTTGCAGCAGCTACACAGGCTGAAAGTGTAAATTTTAAAATCAAGTGGTGGTTAAAATCTTCTGTGACAAAAGTGATGGTTTGGCAAATTAAGTGGGCGGGACAAAATTATGTTTTTCCTAAATTAGTGAAGGATTTAATATTTTCCTATAACAGTATTAGTGGAAAGACTTTCCACACTACCAATGATCAGTGTAACTAACAGCTTCCTACCTTGGATGGCCTTTGAGGGCAAAAGTCTATAAAAAAAGAAATAAATCAAAAGCCGTGTAGAGCACACCACCTCTTATTCCCTTGAGGTTTATTTTGCAGAGGAAGGGAAAACATGGATTTCACCTCCTTTTCCTCTTCTGTGGTTTAAAAATTTCTAAGCTATTGTGTATAGTGTCCACTGGGAAGTCACAAAGGAGTAAAGAAGGGAAGTGTTCATGGTCCCAGGAGCTTGCTTAATCTTACTGTGTGGTCTACAGCCTCTGCTGAGAACAATCCCTGTGGGAAACCCATCGTTCAGACCCATGTTCACAGAACACATTCATTCTAAAAAAAAAAAAATCTAGGCCTAAGACAATGGAAACGTGTTACCTGCTTTACAAAAGTCTACAAGCTGCATCACCATGGACTACGCAACAACTCCATTAGTGGACACAACTGCCTATTCTTTGTTGATGTGCTTTTTTATCATCTACCTGTTTTGTTCCCACTGACCTTAGGTTTCTCCTGGCATCTTTCCTAGTAGGAAGGAGTAACTGAAAACAAAGTGGACTACAGGTAAGAGTCACAGCTGGCTATGCTTTAAGTTGCCTATTAGGAGAGAACTGTTATTCTAAGCAGCTTTTAAGAGCTTGTTATAGTTTTCTAGCAGTAATTGCTATAACAGCAATACGCTACAATGGGTAGATCAAAGCAAGTTTCATCTCAAACCTTAAAAAGATGGCTTCAGGTTTTAACAGCTTGCCACTATGCATGCATTGAATAGGGTAGATGAGGGGCCTTTCCCGCCTCCTGTGTGCCTGCCATGCCTAGCGTGGAGCTGGTTTCAGGCAGCATTGAGAGCTTCATGGTGCAGTAAGACATGAGCTGCCCTTGGTGGCTCCTGCTCGCTCGGGATGAGGCAGCACAAGCTCTGGGCAAAGACAGGACCGAGGGGCAGGTTCTTCCCTTCTGCCATCAGCCTGTGCTAGTCACAGCTGTCCAGAGCAAGCCCCAGCCTCGCCACGTCTGTAGCAACGCACTGCCAGCTAATTGAGACAGCTGGATAAGGACATAACCTTGAGGTAACAAACTCTGATAGGATGCTCTTCAGGCACTAAACAATATCTAAGAGAATACCAAAGAGCTTATAAATGAACAAATCACAAGAATTTTATTCAGTAACTTTCTTCTCTGGCTGGCAATGTCATAAACCTATTTCCACAGCAGAAACAATGATATCATGTCCTTGAAAGAGGGGAAATCATAAAAGATAGGGAAGTGTGGTAATTGCTTGCCCTCACCAAGGCCTGTTTCTTCAGATTGATCCTCAAAGACAAGTGATCTGTCTTCAAATTATTCATGTCATTTCAGATAAACTTGGACATGTACAGAGCAACTAACAAACCACCTTGTAGTTTCTATGAGCAAAGCAAAGGTACATACCTTTCTCACCCACAAATGGCAAGGACCAGGTAAACACATCCATGAAATTTGGAAGCCAGTAGGGATGAGGGGAGCAGTTGAACTGTCTGATATTCATAACGTTGTTCTCGTATTTCAATACTGCAGCTGAAAGGGAGGAAGGAAAGAAAACAGAAAGCTGTCAGCTACACACGTGTGCCCGGCCCCCAGAGCAGCAGCAGCCGCGTGATGCAGCGGGAGCGCTTGGCCGTGAGTTGAAAGAGAAGGCAGCCCCAGGGGGGTGAGAAGCTACTCGTGGTCCAAGGCTAGGTCACCAGCCTGAGGCGGTGCCGATCGGAGCTCTGGGATTCCCCACCAACAGGGAACAAGGCACCCTATCCACAGCCATCCACTTCACATACTTATCTGAGTGCCCCACAAGCGCATGGTGGCGACAGCAGAGAAAACTTGATCACTTTGAGTTTGAATATTTTCAACATAATTCATTCATGGTAATGTAGAGCTGATTCCTGTCGCATTATTTAATTCTACACGTGCTAGTCCCTGCTCCCTTTAATATGAATGCGTAAGAACAGAATTCATCTTGCACCACTTAAATTATCTAATGTTCTTGTCACAGTCATCAAAATAAACAAAGTACTACATCTGCTAAAAGGGGGCCAAACAGATATTTATGCCATAAATAAACTTATACTTTTTAAAGTACCTGGGCAACTTCAGGGCTAAACTGTGCTAACGAACTTCTTGTGTTTATCTGAAATAGGATTTGATTGATTCTGGGAAAAAAAAAAACGCTTAAAATGAACAGAAGTATTAAAAAGCATATCAATAAGAAACAGCAATTTGTTGCTAGAAGAGATCGTCATTGGATGGAGGCTCAGTACGGATGCGAGAGGGATAGGATGACTGTGGTTTGGGTCTAACTGAAAGGAGTAAGAATGAAGGTAGTGAAGGCAGAGAGAAAAAGAAACCAGTGATTTGTTTGAGGGGTAAAGTAGTAATACTGAGAAATAATACTGAAAATATAGCAGATGAACTAACTTCTACAAAGAGCCCAGACAAATTATCCATTTATGAAATAGAGCAGTAAATATTTCTTCACTCAGGACAAAAAGATAATGTTTTGATGGCCACCTAAAAACGAAGAGTCACTGTCCCCAACACAAAGATATAAAGGTTTGGAAAAATGCAAGTAGTAGAGACTGCAGACAAAATCTTTGATCAAGATGGGACTGAGACAGCCAGAGCTAAAGTTTCCATGCAGTGTAAGGAATGATGGTGCTTTACATTTTCATTAAAAAGAAAGCTGGAAATGGAAAAAATAAGGGCGGATTTTCGCTCCCTTTTCAGAACAGCTCAATGAACTTTAGATGATATTCACTGGCCAACTCCCTGTTTGCATTTACACATAGCTCTGAATGTAAGCCCAGCTCAGGTGCTCAGTCTCCTGCGAACTGCTTTTACTAACTCCATCTCATGCAGTTCTAGTTCTGTGGCAGTAGATGAACTGTTGTCAAACAAATTTTAGTCAGGAAATAACATACTTCATGTATTGGAAGGCATGTATATAACTTTAAATAAGTTTCAATTTGCCTTTTTAGAGTCATCAATAACTATCCTGATTGAATCTGGTAACTTGTGACCTTCAGAATGATCCTCCTGAGCTTTAGTTAAATAAAATTGAATCAAAAGCAGCAATACACATGATAATGGCTTCATAAGTGATAAAACAATAAGCATTAAGAGTATGTCAGAGGTTCTACGACAAAAGCATTCATAGCTGAAGACATGCCATGCTGTTTTCCCCCGTCTTCCTGCGGTCCCCATCGAACCTCCCCAGTGAGAAACTCTGTTCCAGGAGCCTGTGGTTCCTCAACAGTCCCCGCTGGCCACGAAGTCGCATGGCAGCAGGGTCACAGCTACGTATGAACGCAGCGTCTTGCAGAGCTGCCTGGAGATGAACAATTCCTCCCAATTACTTGTCCTTTTCCTATTCATCACTGAGTGCCAATTAGAGAAATTTTTCTTTCCATGTGCTTGGTTGTTGCTCCCCAAAAAACCTTTAGGAGGTTCCTAAGTCTCTTCTGCTTTATGCCAGACAGCAGTGTGGAGGTGACCTGCGAGTTTCTGGAGCCAACTTGCTGCTGCCCACAGCAAAGCACTAACATCTGCGTGATCTTTTGCCAATCTGGCAGCCTTCATTTTAATAAACCGCAGTTGACTCTTGGCCATTGTAGCTGCACAGTTGGCTGCCCGTCTATTTTTCAATAAAATAAAAAATGGCTAAATATTGCTCTTAGCAAATATGAGAATATTGGTGTCAGTGGTCTTAACGGTTCCATCAGTGCTTGGCTGAAGTTACCTAAGGCAGCTCGAGATTTATTCTCTTTCTATACAGAGCCAAAATTCAACAACAACAAAACAGTTTGTGGTTGCATAGTTTAAAAAAAAAAAAATCACATTAAAAGGACTGCTTAATGGATGAGATGATTTATTTATAAGGACTAAAAAGCTGCATATAAAGTATTTCAGTTTCATCACACTATAGTGAGTTGAGATAGTTTCCCTTCCTGTTGTTTCTTAAGTTCATCCACCAAGTTTGTTTTTAAGTTTTGTAAAAACTCAATTAACCATTTTACAAGTAATTTTTAAACTCCTCTCTAAAGAGCCTGAAGCCTCTAAGTAGACAAATTGGAAAATTTTAAATTATATATAGATAGTTTTATATTTTCTTTAAAGGAATGTAAAATGAGATTATCTTAAAAAGATTCACAGCACTTCATTAAATCACATACTTTAATATTTTGCAAAAGCAGCTTCCAACAGCAGCATTTAAGAACTATTCTCTGTAAAAGGCCTGCCAGGCCCCCACAGATAGCCAAGAGCCACTCGAAAGAAAATACCACTGCACAAGAGAGTGATGTAACAACAAGGACTGACGTCTTCCAAGATAAACCGGCCCTTAAAAGCATAGAGTAGAGCTACTGCTTCACAAACATATTCCTGAATTTGCAATTTAAAGTCTTAACAGCTTATAAATACTACACACACTAAGTATTTTTATTAGGTAACTAACCAGTTGATACCAGCACATTATCTGATGAGGAAGACAAACTGTACTAGATCAAGCAGAAAATGCTGCTTTGCTATTTCAGCAGTTTACCTGAGCCTTCCTGTACCTGCGATGCCCCAGAAGAGCGGGAGTCTTGGGAAGGATTGGAGGCCACGCGGCACCTTGCTGAGGCAACACCGAGTGGAAGCAATTCCTTTGATTAGGAAACTAGTACCTCAAGAAAACCTCACTCTCTCAAATGTTTCCAAGATCAGTTGTTCCAGACTGCAATCCCCATACTTGTACTTTCCAAATCTGTAGTCAGATAAATGCTGGCAGACCAAACCACCAGTCATAGTTATATAGTCTGTAATCACCAACCAGAGCAAGAATCTTATTTTATTATTCTTAACAGCCACACACATTTTAACCTAATTTTGGTACTCACTGTTGGAAATGAGTTTTTAGAAGGCAGTGTTTCGTAAAGTGAAGAAGTGCAGATATCCCAAATGACATTATACTTCTTTCTAATGCTAGTAAACTGAGCTATCCAATGCTGAAATTACATTAGAATGAAAAGAAACACTATAATGAAGCAGGCGAGGGGCATACATACTGTTTAGCTTCAAGCATTTAACACGAGTGGCTACGGAAGGAAATATGGGGTGGTAAAAAGTGGGGCCACCCCTAACTCCTGTGCAGGACATACCAGTGCTCAGCGAAGCCAGATACCCTGGCATCTCCAAGGGTATCTCCAAGGCACCCGCCTGCCCGAGTGGAAGCCAAATTAAGCACTTTTACAAGGGGACCAACCTTATCAGCTGCGTTTCCTATTGTCCAGAAAGATGTTAAGACATTAAATAACACATTTTAAGAACTGCCATGCAATTCTTCAGTATAATTCAATTGCTATTTCTTTCAGACAAAAAAAAAAAACAAAGTTGAAAAATTAGCCTCAGCATGTACATCCCCCAGATAAACAACCTCAAAATCATTTTGAATGAAATAGTTAACTGATTAAGGTGTAAATTTTCAGAAAGCTCACCCTGATTTTAGGGAGCAAAAGCAGTACTTAGGGAAAGGTCTCAAATTCTTCATGTAATGAAGAATTTCAGTCTCTGATTTAATGCCAAATTAACTCGAGCATTAACTGTGTGGCTGGGAACAGCGCGCTCTCCTCCAGCGGAGTTGCTAAGTAACCACAGGGTTTTTTTGACGAAGACAGGTCAGGGATAAGGCTTAGTAAAAATGCTTAAGGAGTTTAAACATTATCAAAGGGAAAAATGACTTGCTCTATAAGGTAATGATGCAAATAACAGAACACAAAAGCACTGCCAATTACAGTAGGAAAACCACCCTTTAAAGAATTACGGGGATGTTTATTTTAGATGTACTATTGTGTCTTCAAAAGAAACAGTGGGAGAGCGCTCCGGATTTTATCAACACACCACAAAAATCACTTCTAGCAAAACCTCTCTGGCTTGGCAATGAGATGGCCTAGATAATAGTAACAGCTGCTCTTTAAAACCTTTTGTTTCCCTGAGAAGGTCTCATTACAGAGGCAGTGATAAAGTGTTAAAGAAAACTGATAGGGCAAACAGAAGGTTATGCCATTTTTCTTTCTCCCCAAGCACTATTATATCTCAAAGATCCTTCCTGTAGCAGACACATGCGCTTGGTTTAGTTTCCTTCTAGACACGTTACGCTTTGCTTTCTACCTAACACAAAAATAATTATCCTCTTGGATCTGTTGGGATTAGGCATTCCTGTTAAGGGGCACCTATGTAACACCACATGCTTATATTTTCTAAGCACTCCATTGCTGCACTGCTTCTCTACCATGTCCAAGAGCTGTTCCAATGTGCAGCTTCCAGCATCCCCCAGCCCATCGCATATTTTCTTTGCTGCTTTTCCTTTCCACAGCGCCACATGCGCTTTGAAGAACACTAGAGGAGACATCGCATTATTTTCTTCAATAGCTTCAGATTCTCTGGTGGTTATCTCACCACTGTGAACCTTAATCTTTTAAAAATGTTCAAAAGATAATAGGCTGTCTTTAGACAGCTAGTTAAAATTGTTCACTCAGCCACAAAGCATGAACATACTGAAGTGACAGCCAGACACAAAATATTAAATATTGCCAATAAGTCACAAATGAAATTGCCTGCCACTGCAGTACTCCTGTAAAATTTCCTGCTTTATTTTTTGGTGTGGCCTGAGCAGTATTACAGTATGCCCTAACGAAGGCATTAAAAGATGCTAAAATTTGAAATACTGTCAAAGTTTAGACGTTGTACAAAGCCAGCACATCACAGGATATAGTAATTTTTGGCACCTTCTGCTGTGCAGCTGTAGAGAGTTTCTGCTAGTGATGGACACTCAAGGGCCCACAGAGAGGTGCATGCACCCATGCGACCTGTGACCAGGAGAGCCTCCTGCATGTCTCAGGGTGGCCAGTAACCACTACAGATGAAACATTTGTTTTCATGCATGAGGATTTTTAACCCTCTCCATGCTGGAGAGGAAGTTGGTAGAGATGCAAGTATGAATCCATCCCTTTCACTTGTGCCATTCCCTAGGACGGATAAGGAGGGCCCTTGCAACTGCAGGCAAGGAGGGCAGCCTTGGGAAGGGACCCACACCAGGTCCTGCCAGTTACTGACTCTTCGAATCAGGGCCTTAAACAGCCTCTCTCTGTCTCCATTACCTCCAGGAGGGAACCGTCCCTCTGCCATCAGCCTCCCAATTCAAGAGTCTGACTCTGGCACCCAAAGTGGCACGGCTGAGGGGGCCAGGGTTGTGGCAGGACCAGGAGCCACATGATGGATGAGTTACTCGCCCAGCGACCAAGAGGCCATGGCCAGTAACCAAAAGGATACAGAAAACTGCCGGTGGTGCCCGAATGCAGCCGAGAGCAGCCAAGAGAGACTTCCATGCCAGCGCAGTGCCGCGTGTCGGCATGTGCGAGGGCTCCCTAAGAGTGTTATTAACTGCACACAAGCTCAGTGGGAGCTTGGTCGGGTCCCTTATCTTCATCTTTTACTGCCAAAGCTCTCTTTGCTCTATGGAAGCGCCCTCTCTCCTGCTCTTTAAGGAAATATCCGATTCCAGGGAGACCTCTCCAGCTGGACTGAATAAACCCTTCTCCAAGCTGGCTACCAAGTCCTGTCTGCCTCAAATGCTTTGCAGAAGCAAAGAAGTATGACTGCTTTAGTAGGCACAAGAACTAGTACAGAAAGAGAGTATTCCTAGCTCCTTTCTGCCTTTTTAAATACAATGCACTTAAAAAAATGACCTTGGAAGATTACTTCCCTCACTGGGACATGAAGCCTCTCATGAATTTATGCAGTGTGATTTTATTAGCCGAGTGGCAATCAGAAGCTTACTAAAAATGTATAGTAGTAAAGGAAGGCACCTACTAGAGGAGAGTAACTCTCTTTCCAAGGACTTTTACCTGTAGCAACCAAAAGACCCGAATGATTTAGTTTTAAGTCAGACTGTGTGCCAACACCGAGTGAGTCAGCTAGAACAATTTTCCTGTAATATCTCAATATAGACAAGCTTTTCCTTCACCTCCTGAAATCCATCAGTCCTGAGCTTTGCGCACCAATTGATCTGCTGCAAATCGAGGCAGCCAACAAGCTTCTGAGGGATTTAGGATAACGGTGCTTTTCTTCAGCCAGTCACTGCTGAGCTGGGGATGCTGGAGCAGCGCAGCAACAAAGATGCCTGATACACTTCAGATGCCAAGAGCCACTGCTCTTCGTCTTGTGAAACAAGGCATCAAAACTCTGAACCGAAGAGGAGCTAGTTAAACTAAACAGAAAAAAAAACGCATTATGAGGCCACTAAAGGCCAGCCTCTGCATTTTCAAAAACTGGTATTTTAAAGAGAGGCCCAGTGGTGCTGATCTCACACCACTGCTTATCTGCCCCAGCTCCCTCTGACCAGGTATCCTCAGAGTCAGTCTGAACTGCAGCCAACTGCACTTAATCACACCTTGCAGAGACCCGTGCTGAGCCCTCAGTGGAAGGGACTGCCCCCCCAGGTTTGAGGCCTATTTGTCACAGCTGAGAACCATGAAACAAGCCAAGTGGCTGTTCTGAAACAGCCATATCAGAAAGGCAGGTCTGGCTGCTGCCTGAACTTTGTGCACTGAAACACGTCTTCAATTGTGTAAATCAGCAGTGAATTTTATCTAATCTTTGCCTTACAACAAAAATCCCTTTGGCTGTGTGTGCACAGAACTGCTACTTTGTATGAAGAGAAGTTAAAGTACTGCTCTAAATCACGGTACTTAACAGACACTTCATTGACCTATGCTCTACTCAAAACAGCTAACTCAGAAACTAAGCACATTTTTTCCACCAAGAGCAATGAGTTGCCAAGAAAATTAACATAGTCCTTGTTTCATCCTGCTCTTTGTGAGTTGCTAGAATAGCCCCTATGTTATTTACTTTTACATAAACAGCTCTGCTTGGATTTTTTTCACAATTTTACTAATTTTTCGACAAATTAATATACATTTTGAAAACAACACATACTGAGCCCATTATCTACCTGTGAACTATTTCTTTTCGCAGTTTGCTGCACAGCAGCTTTTAGATCAAAAGTTTTCTAATATAAAATGATGCCTCAAGTAGCTTCTTTGTGCAAGTTACCAGCAAAATACTGATTTCCTCTGCAGGCAAGCATCAAAATTAAAAATGTCTCCACTCAAGAAAGATTGATCACTTTGCAGTGAGGCCACTTTCAATGCTATCACTAGGGAAAATACAGTCTTTTCTCACAGTTGTTCACAAATTACTTTAGCTTTACTGGGAGTAGAAGAAAGTAAAGATGACTGTTCATTTCAACATATAGGAGGACAGGTTTATTAGAATGTTTTATTTTTAGAACTGTGATTTTCTCCAGTTCATTAAGAGAACATCTCAGTGAATGCAGCAATAAACTCCACGAAGCTGCACACACTGTATTCAGGTGAGATTTGAGATTTTAGAGTGACCAATCACTACTCATTTATAAAGTAATCCTTTTTTTTTTTTTTTTTTGGTTAATGATATTATTTTACTCCCTATAGAATAATTTTTCAATGACTAATAAGCAAAATACAAAGGAAGTCTGCCAATATGGATTCTGTACCACATCTGCTGATGATTGGCAGGTTTCTTAGCTGGTGCTTGCCCAAAGAAAGCCCTCTGAATTTTATTGGGAAAAAGCAAAGGAACAAATCATTAATTAAAAGCAACAGTTCTCAACCACAACATTTCATAAAGTATTTCTCTAATTGAGCTGTTTTCAGTTTTGTTTCTGGTATTTAGTAACTTGCAGTCAAAACTCAGAGATATCCTAGGGCATGTTAGAACCTACAGTTATATTCAAAGGCATATATCTGCCACTAATAAACTTGATTTATAATATGTAATAAATTGAATAGGCATGACCTAATAAAAAAGGGAAGAGAAAGGAGAGAAAAGAACAGTGAAATGCAGTTGAGTACAGGGATATGCAGTCTGCTATACATTAACAGAAGTTTAATCTTACCTTTGTTATTGTATACATCTAGATAGTTTGGTGCTGAAAAAATAGTGATTAGCGAAGGGAAGCCTGTTGTTTGGCTTTTCCTGTACATGCGATACCTGGAGGAAAGAGAAGTTGTTATTGTCCAGTGTTGTATGTGCATTTGTCACTAGCCTAATTTACAGCACGGAAAAACCCTACTGAATTACTTCACTGGGTTTTGGAAACGCCATGGCAAGAAAGCGCGCGCTGCCCACAGATCTACCCTGCGCCCTGCCGTGGGACAGCTAGGGATGTCACTGGATTTCACCAGATGTGACAGGGGCACCTCCACCTGCATCTCAGTGTCCATCTTTGGAGTCAGGTGACAGGGACCTGGTGGGACTCAAAGAGAGTGTGAAGCATCCCAGGTGCCAGGAGATGCGGGTACCTCCTTCCAAAGCCAAGTGCATCTGCATGACCTGCCAGCTGCTGCTGCTCCCTGCACGCCAAGGCAATGCAAGGCCATGGGAGATGGGGGCTGCCGTACGCAGGGTGTTGTGCACACCTAGGGCTGGCAACTAGCAGAATGGCCACTGCTGGCAAGCACAGTGTGAACACAGGGTCCCAGCACCGTAACAACTCACACCTGATCAAACCCTGGCCTTCCTGTCAAACAGGACAAAGTGAAACAAATCAAACATTAATATGTGCAGGTAAGTGCAAGGAAGCCAACTAGAAAGTGCTTTTGTCTTACTACAAGTAACACCAAATTCTGCTCCTTCATCTTCAGCTACCACAAAATGGGTAATTTGGCATCTAGCCTCAACAGTTGTACTAAACCTGTTGTACAGTCTCAGTGCAATCTCTTCTTTAGAACTTCACTTTTCACCCTTTTTGTGGTGATATGATAGAAAAAACTTGAAATTTCATTACCCGTGGGTATTTCATGCCAGTTATTTTGGGCAGACTAATAGCTTGCTTCTAATTGTACTGAGGTTTTTAAGCATGTGATAATTCAAATATTCAAAATAGCTTTTTATATGCACTCTGAATACCAACCTCATGCCTATGATCTTGTTACTTGATCTTTTATTACTATTCCGATTAGGTAAATTTTCTGCCTCCAAGTAAACACTTCAGAAAGATATGCAAAGCTATTTATTGAAATAACTGTCCTTCACTAAAACTCACAAGTGGTGCATTTCAGTGAATAAATACTTTAAATGTGGCATAAAATGCTAGCTTTTCTCTGGCAAGTTACATCATAACTATCCAACTGGACCACCTTTGCACACAGTCTCTTCAGCTCTTTATGTCTATTACTGATAATCCATCATAAAATCATTTTTGAACATTTTGAGTTCCAAAAATTTGCTGTCTTGATAAACCATAAAACCAGTGTACTCAGAGTGTCAGTTAGGTACGAAAGACATAAAGAGATGACAGTTCTATCCTTCATGAGCCAAATTACTTCCCAAGAATGGTGGCAATCAGCACGCGAGACTTCAGTGTTGGAGGCATCTGTAAAACTCTTTGCTTGGGTGGGACTTGCTTCCCCTTGTCAGTCTGGCACTTAAATCTCATTTGGTCATTTCATGCCACATAAATCACTAAAACTGAGTAACTGGATATGCAGAGATTCAATAAGCCCTGTAGCCTAGTATATAACTTAAAAATATTAATAAAAACTTGAAGTTTCCCAGTTCCTTTCAGTGATTTATTCGTTCCTTGTTCTACACCAGGCTGTGCTGTTCATCACTAGTGCTGCCTCTGCCTCGCCTCGCAGAACTTACCCAGCGTCCTGGGCTTCGTGGGCTCGCAGTATAGATAACAAGTTATTGTGCTGTAGGAATTCACACACCGCAGGGTAACTGGGGGGAGAAAATAAGAGCACTTGTTACAGCATTATCAGAAGCACCACATACAACTCCAGCTTTCCAAACACTTCAACCAACACAGAGCTGTCGTGAGGGCAGCCCTGACCTGCAGGCAGAGAGCCACAGAAGCAGCCCCTTTCCCCCCACTCTCCCTCCCAGCCCTGGTGCTTTTATGGTGAAACTCACATCCATGAGCAGGCTGTCAGACACGTACGCCAGCGTACGGCAAAAACAAGATGCAGGAAAGAACCAAAAAAATGGAAGAAATTCACTAGCAACCCCACAAGCGTTTGGAGGCAAGTCTTGGCACACTTCTATTTTTGCAAATGATTCAGTAAGAAAATGAAAAGCTGCAAAAAACTTCCAAGTGTGCCAATGATATTTTGTTGAAGAGTTACTTATTTCAAGAATTGGTTGCAAACTAATGCAAATCTCAAGGAAACTAAGTAAACTAAGTAACTAAAGTAACTAGTAAACTAAAGTAAACTAAACCTCAGGCCCTCTGCATGCTGGCTTTGCTGCTAAGCTAATGTACTTAGCTACACTGTTACAAAGAGAGATTTTATTCATATAGTACTTACAACACCACTAGTAAGAGGCAGATTCTATCACCTTTAACAAGTACTGGCACAATAAATTGTATTAACATTTAAAAATAGATTAAGCCACAGCATTTTTTTTCTATTTATAGGAAACTAAGTATTTTTATTATTTAGTAGTGTACACACCATAGTATATTTCAAATATTTCAGTAATGCTAGGAAGCCATTAAGGTGCTCATTAAATCTCTGTGGATCCTCCTGATGGCATATTAATGCCACAGCTTGCTAAGTATGAGTGACTGTGTAAAGACTCAAGCACCGCATGCTTGCTTGGGTCCTTATGTAACTATGTCTTGCCAAAATAAAAGTAAACCCAAGTGTCTGAAATACATAAGTACTCTAGAACACGTGTGTGTATATCTATACGTTTATTTTATATACTGTTTCCACCCCCCCAGGAGGTTATATCTTTACTTGCACTGGTAGTTCTTAACTGAAAACTGAGCTGATGATTTCTCTTCCCAGGCCTGCCACGCTCTTGCCAGCCCAGCCCCAGCAAGCACAGTGCAATTGCCAGAACAGGGCTTTTGGAAGAGCTGCTGGGTGAAAAAGATCCCAACGGCACCACCAGCTCCGGCACCGGTCTCCTCTCAAGGCAGGTATCCAAAGGGGAGCCGCGTCAAAGCGCCGCTGCCCGGGGAGGCTCCTCGAGGCCTCACGGAGGCTGGCTGGGTGCCGGCCGTGCTGCCAAGCCCACCAGGGCAGCTCGGGGCCACCAGCCACAGCGGGGCCCGACGTGGCGGCCACACTAGCCCCGTGGCTTTGAGCAGCATGGCCAGCACATGGGTCTGGGGCACGTGGCCACAAACATCCAACACCGTGTTATTTCCCACTGTTGATTCACCTGCTTCCAGATTTCAGAAAATACAAAGCAGCAAGGGTTAGGGAAGGAGCACTAAGGTGATGGAAAAGGTAAAAAGGTGTCTCCACAACCACTTCTGTGCCAGGTAAGTAGCGTGACACACTCCCAGTGTGCCCGTAACAAACTCACCAAGCCTCTGAGCCTGCAACCCAAATGCACATAGAGAAACTATGTTATGGGGCTGCTGGTATTATCAAAGATTAGGGCAAGAGCACACCATGTTCTGCAGTCGCTAGGGACAGGATGCAATCATACAGTAACAGGGAGAGAAAAACTGCTTAAATAAAAACCATTGCTAAATATACTGACCAAATTTAAAAAAAAACATTTATCACAAGCAAACATTATACAAAAGACTAGCTGCCCCAGCCATCATTTCCCAGACCATATTCCAAAACCTCCTGCAACCACTTGACAGCCCCATGAGTTTCTTTCTTTATGCATGAGAGAGAAAAATTCAGAAAAAAAAAATGTATTAGCATGGAACCTAATGCATCATCTTCCTTCAGGCCCCCAAGGCCAAGTCCCTGCTTGCTTACAGGGCTGGACATGCTGAAGCTCAGCAGCCACTAGCAGCTCGAGGCTCCAGGGCCCGTGGCAAGGAACGTGGCCGGTTTCAAGGACGACCAGTGTCCTGCAGGCTCTCATGCTCAGGTTTGCTCACAGGGATTGTCTAAAAAAAGTTGCCATTTTAAAACAGCTTCACCTCCCAAATCACGTGCCATGTGGCTTTGGCAACGGCATCGTCTCAAATGCTGACGGGCTGCCATTCAAACCACTGGCAAATGAGAACTCATTTGCATCCATTTCTTTTTATAATTAATTGTGACTAAATGTAGACTTATGGTACATTTTGTTTAGGAATTTTTACATTAACTTCTAAAAACTGGGGTGTATAACGAAAAATCTGACAGACAGTTATGTTCATTATCAGTGCAGCTGTTGAAAATGTCTGGCCTATTACTTTTTCCATAGTATTCTTTTCATGCAGTGTTAAGTACTGCATTGAAAACAGTTATAATGAAGTGGTAAAAATGCTTCTCAATAGACATGATAGGTTCTTCTTTCCATTTCAAAGCTAAGTACAAAAGTTTTTTTTTTTTTTTTTTTAAATAATCCTTTGACTTAACTTTCTTACTGGTCAAATTCATAGGAAAGAGATTGTTATGAGCAGAATTTGGCTCTTGTTCAGATTCCACAGACTCCATTACTTAAGAGTTGTCAAACAGTCCTCCAAGCATTTACAGATGCTCTGGCTGCCATCTTTTCTGAGTAGAACGTGGTCCCTCCAAGTGAATAAACTGGCACTCATAATGAGCAAGGACTACATCACCCAGACCGCTACGCTATTAAGTGCTTTATCTGGGCATTTTCACTCTGAAAAGGCCAGATGACTTCCATTTTCTGCTTTGGCTACTTATGAGGAAGGGGCTAGGGAGCAGCAATGTTTTCAGCTACATTCTACTGCCATATAGGCCATACCACTGTGACAACACATTAGTTTGCTCCTCTTCGAGCACAATTTCTTCTTCAACAGATGTCTCTAATCAGACACCCCTTCTTTTCCAGAACATCCTACAACAATCTGGAGAGGAAAACCCAAAGGTATAAAAAGAGAAATCCCAAAGTTCTCCTCTTTGGGAATCTCAGAATCACAGCAAGCCCTCCAGGTAAAACAATAGCCAATAACCCAGTGGTCTTGCCAAAAGTTATCAGGAAACTTCTACACCAAGGAACCAAGTTAGGCAAACTCCCAACTAGTTTTCTAAATTGCTCCCCTTCCAGAAACATTCCCCTCTTTGCCTTCCTTTGCCAGATCCAGATTGCAATTTGTCCAAAAATAAAACATTTGGCCAAGAGGGAAAACAAACAAACAAGAAACCCCCACACAACAGGCCCTTCCAGAAGGGCCTTGCCTGCTGCCTGCACTTCATGTGTCATGCTGAATCACAGCAGAGCAGTGACTCAGAGACAACAAAATACCCACTGAGAAGTCAGAAATGTTATCTTTCACAGAGTATATGATCATGATATTCTCTACTTTAGCACCATTTTTTGACAGAAATTCCTCAAACACATTTTTACAAATGCTGAGCTATATTTTGTGCGACCACTAAGCTTTGAAGAGAAAGCAATACATTGCTAAAATCATATAAAACTGGTTTTCCAGCAATAACTGGAAAAATGTTGCCCACAGTAATCCTTCAGTTCTACATAATCTTACCCTGCTGCTGCCTTTCCCAGGTGCCAAGCAACGCACAGTCCTTCTCACAGGTTCATGTGTACATAAAACATATACACAATAGTAGATAAAGTTAAGCTCTCTACACTTCAGGACTACCCCAGCATGAGCATAGTCACCTTGTGAGCATGGGCCTTCTGCATTTATTCAATACCTTGAAGGGTCTGACAGAACTACCCCACCCCGTATTCCCAAGATATTAAGAAATATGTGAAATATGCAAGAAGTAATAACTGTGCCTCATCCCCTAAACTGAAAACCTTTCCACAGCACATAGGTAGCAGTCATTGTTTTCATACACCCTGTTTGGGAGTGCGAGCAAACCATGGAACTGACATGCTGGGAGGGCCCTAATTCTTCTGAGCACCTGAGCACCTGCAAGGCCAAATTATTTCCCCTTTCTGTCTCCAAGACCAGCAAATGGCACTTTCTGTGAGTCTGCAAGGGGAGCTGCTCTGTGCCACTGCTCATCATCTTTTGTGTTGCTTTCGAAAAATATGAAAATGCAGTCAACAGCCAAACAACTTTAAAATTCTCATCATTCCTCAAGAGCCAATGTTAAGCTCATTTACAAAACCCAAAAAGCTAAAACTTAAAGTTTGCAGTAATTCCTGAGTGTTTGCTCAAGTTGTATGGCCATCTAGACTTTGGCCAGGCACACAACCCTCCTGTGCTCTTGTTAACAGGCATTGAGTCTTATATGCATAAATGATCGCAGAAGGTAAGTGTTAAGCTTGCACATGTGCTTACTCCTGATAGGAAGCCCTTGATGCATTTTACATAGGATAAGACACTGCTAATTAACTCAGGAGTGTAACCAAGCTCCCCAAATTCTTTACCAGAGCTTTAGCAAAAGGAAATGAAACAAGCCGGGCACACAGCCAATTGCAATTTTCATGAGTAGGACTGGGCATGCTCATCGTAACTTTGTCCGAATGCAATGAAGGAACATTTTATCCTGCACCCATCTGGTAGATCTTACAGGAACAAGGTCATTCTCAATTCCAGAGGGGCTGCAAGAGCAGAGCTTTCCCCCATGCCTCAGCACTGGCCTAGTCTGCTTACTGGCTGGGTCTCCTCAGGTTAACAGCACGTGACACTGCGCCAGCCCACTGCTCAGAGCTTTCTGTCCAGTGGGAGAAGATGGATGCATGGATGGATGGATGGGAGAAGTTTTGCACCTAACTCATACTAATGAACTAATCCACACAACTGTTATTCCATTATTTATTTTTACTGTCATGAAACTGCAACAAGATAACATGACCAAGACAGTAAAGGTTATATAAGCTTAAATCTCAGAAAAAGAGAAATAAACTCCTACAGCAGTTACTGCTTGTTCACTTTGAGATGCAAAGGACTTAAAATTTACCATGATTACTCAAATTTCACATCTATTTTTCATTTGCATTACACTATTACTGTTTTCATGGGTCTACAGATTCTGACAATCCACACTGTGAAATGCTGCTGGATTTCAAAGATATTTATTAATTGCTCACTGTTAGCACCCTTTAAAAAAAAAGCTATCTATTCTTTACCTCTCCAGATGAGAAGCTGGACATAGGATCTCAAGAACTGACATTTTACAGGGCTGGCCATAGAAGTTTCAACAACTTATCCTCCAAAGGAAATTTATGGAATAAAAGCTTGATCAGTTTGAAATTCCCAAAGCCGTACCTGAGTGCTCCCCTAATACGTGTAGTGAAAAGCTCTTTATACTTTCCCATATATAGTGAGCCCATACTCGTAAGTGGTTAACATTTCACAAACAAATAGAATTTTGGATGAACAGAAAGACTTAATCTAATGCAGAGCTGGAAAGTCCTGCTAACATGTGGAATGTACACAGGACACGATATTATCGTTCAAGTGATTTTTCTCATAGTGATTTGTTGTAGGAAACAACACTATCACAGAAAAGTCGCTCTCATTTGCCATTATAATGAACATGCCCTATAAAATGGAAATTATTTATTACAATTATTTCCTGCAATTAAGAGACCTTAATCATCTCAAAATCATTTTCCTGAGCTCTTTGAAATCCTTCTGACCTTCTTATAAAACGGCTACTGATCTTTAAACTTTCCATTTTGGATATGACTAACAACTCTTGTTCAATGAAGAAAAAATGAAGTCCCTTCCGTCAGTACCCTGTACTGAAGGGGGGCTGTGTGAACCAAGTCATTTTTCTTTACAAGCTGAACTTGCCATTTTAAGGAGATTCGCCCCTTCACTCAGGAAGAAACTAGACAAGGCAGGCAAAGTCAGATGCTTCACACAGCATGGGAAATTTACTGCCAGGGATTATTAAGGCAAGCAGATTAGTGAACTTCGAGAGCAATTAGATACTTGCTTTAAGAGGAACATTTGCTTTTACACAGTCTTAGCTGAACGTGACTCTAAGTCACTGATCTGCTAGCATCATCAGACAGTTTCACTTCCCTGATTTACTGACAGTTAGATGACATATTTCTTTCTTCCCTTAAAATCCACAGGCTCCTGCAGTGTGCAAGCAGCCCCGTACCTAGGTGTCCGGCCCCCAGTGTGTTCCACACACTGAGAGCGGCTCGTGCCACCACTGCCACTCAGTGCTTGCAGTGATGAGTGCCTGGAAGCCCTGGGCATGGCCCCGACACAGGGTTTGGGGTTATTTGAAAGAGAAGGAAGGATTTTAGCCCACCCAGTTATCAGGCCATTTCTGCATAGATCAGTCGTTGGCAACAGCTGGACTCTTGCTCTCCCAACGGGACCCAGCACACTCGCGGAGCACTCGCTGCACCACCCACCGCAGGCAGCCGCCATCCTGCTGGCAAGGGCTGAGTCTTTCACAATTCTTGCTGCCCAGCAGAAAAAAAACCTAGAGTTTTCCAATACTAGTCTTTAACTCAAAACTAAAATTCTTAAACTAGAAATTCAATTACACCTTCTCTTTTGAAAGAGCCATGTTTACTCCCTAACTTGAAAGATCAGGGATAAACAAAATATATAGGCTTTGGTGTGAATCAAATCAACTCCTCTTGGGTTTCCAGGTTGCAGGGAGAAGGCAAGAGGCAGCAAAGCCGGCGGAGAGGAGCGCCCCGGGCCCAGGTACACGCAGGTCCGGGCCCAGCAGAACTCGGGGGTGCCCAGAGCGGCCCTCCACCTGAGGAGCGATGCTCACCTGTAGAAGTACGAGCAGCCCCGGACTGTGTTGTGAGTAAAGTGTTCCTGAGTCTTCTCATTTCCAAAGTCCTCTAATGGGTCTGACCACAGGATGTCACACATGGGTCCATATGCAGGTGGTTCCTTGAATCGATCTAACTAAGAAAAATAGGAGAGAAAGAAATACTAACTTCTTTCAACTACGTCCCATAGAAACACAGAAGCAAAAGCTGCTGCTTTCACTACCATGGGCTGCTAAGCTCAGACCAAACCGTGCTCTATTTCTGCTGTGGGCTGCTCTCAACTCCAGAGCACTGGATTTAGAGTAACAGTTACACACTCCTCGCTAACACTGACAGGAATAGATATATCTGCAACTGAAGGAATACTGTCAATGCCTACTCTGTGCAAATTTTGTCTGCAAGTTCTTTCCTTTTTAAAATATTTTTAAAGCATCTGTATGGAAAACAAGAGAAGGAAGACATTTCTGTATTTCACTATTTGTCAGGCATAGTGGCACTCGATTAATGGAGCAAGAGATTTTAGGAAAAATGCAATACTTAATTCAAAGCAAAATTCTCATTTTCATTCAATTATAGGTTCCTAAATTTAAGAAAGGCAGCAGCATCTCTGCATCTTACCATGAAAATCTTGCTGCTCTCCAAAACTGCAACCTTAACTATTTGAACATCGAAGAATTCCTCTATCTATAGCTGATCACTGACATTAAAAAATTCAAATTAGAGGATCATATTGCAAACAAGATACAACATAATAAAATTGGGAATATTAATGTCAGGATTTCTCCACAAGAACCCTTTAATATAGAAAACCCCATTGCTAAGATGGGCATATGAATCAGGCTGGCAGTCTATCGCCTTCTCTGCTCTGACCAGGAAGCTCAAGTAATGATTCAGTTGCACACTGTTTAAGCTAAAATTCCAGCAGAAAGAAGTGATTTTGCATGTTTTCAGCACTCAATTAAAAAGTTTTAGTAACAGACCTCTACAATTTTAACTTTGCATTTTTGTCATAAAATATTCATAGCCTACCTACACTTCTAACTTATTTCAGTCCTTTAAATAATTCATGCTTTTATAACTATAATCCATCTCAATTAAATAACAACAATTCATGAATATGCAAACCACTTCCCTGTTGATTGCCAAAGATGAATAAATCTGCTAGAAGACAAAAAAGGTAAAGATGTTAATGACCCTAATCTAGATTCAGAGTGCTAAAAAATTTTAATCTGCCATTACGTTGTTGCAACCCCAGCTAATTTTTAGGCAGAGAATATTTTAGTTTAATGAAAGACTGAACCTTCACCTCACAAACAAAACTTTACATTCAGCAATTAAAAAAGTGTAGATAATATCTTTCTCTAATTGCTTTTAAACCATAACATGTCATTATTTTTTAACCATTTTTTAAACACATTTATCTCAACATAATCTATTTTTCAGTAACTTTAAAGCTCAAGGTAAATGCAGATCCATATTTAAAAATTTCAAACCGTAAGTGGAAAATGAAAATCTTTACTGCTAGAAACAGTAAGCATGAATAGTTAAATGCCTCATTTGAGAAATATCAGAGATCTTTATTTAACCAAGATTTTTGAAAAAATACATGATAATGTGCAGCAGTACTGCATTACATGAGAAAAAACTTGTTTGACAATGAACTCTGAACCATTGAGATTTGTAAGAAACTTTTTTCAGATCACAAGTGTTAACTTTGAGTATTAAGTTATGAAGCCTCACTTAAACAACTTGGACACACAAGTGTTGTATCATTAAAAATGTGGCAGAACCTACTGAGAATGAAGATCTTGACTCTTTTTCAAATAGTCTTGTTATTTGAATCACACTGAGTGCATCATATTTTTATTTTTTCATTTTATGTTCAAGTACTATGAGGTTTTCTAGAGTTTATTTTTTTTCCTCTTCGAGAATGTGCATAAGGAATTATTAGAAAGCTTGTTCACCATGTGCTAAAATATATAAGAAATTAACTTTAGACTCATTTGCTCCTAAATACTCATTTACCTAATGCATTTCCCTCCCCACGTGCAAAGATGCTAATTCTGTGTTTCATTACATGCTGATCATCTCCTCTCCTCAACAAAATATGACTAATCGCAGCATTTCCTTTTATGTTCTCTGATTTTGAAAGACCTTTCAAAGGTGATAATGTCATCATGAATGTCAAATGGCATAAAAGCTTCTTCTGCAGAAGAACAACAGTGACAGATTCAGGTTGTAGCTGTTGGTGATTAACTGCTCCCTCAGACCGCAGCACTATTCAGACTTACTTTTCTGATGTCATCTAAGGTGTTGATCTCTGGAGACAAGCCACCGTGCACACACAGGAACTGCTGGTTCATCAGCGCAGCCAGGGGAAGGCAGTCAAAGGCATCCATGCAGGCATCATACACTCGTTCTGAATACTTGATTTTACCTTTCAAAGATGAAGATGATACCAGAAAGTGCCATCAGTATTTGAGGGGAGGAAAAAAATAATTAGACAGGGCTTAATATCTTGAGCCAGCTCGCCAGCGTTCTCTCTTGTGCTGTAGACTGTACCAAAGCTTCTTTCATTGAAAACATTCTTTAAAATCATTATTTACTTGTGGAAAAAATATTCAGATTTTAAGTAATAAAACTCACTAATTTTTACTAAATTATTACTACTAGTTCTTACTAAATTATTGCTAGTAATAAAAAAGCAAGATTTATTATAGTTATTCCAAAATAAGTTAACATACCATTATAGTCTTCTATGAAATGTATGTAGCAAGCCTTAAAAAGTCTGTTGAACGGCTATCATCTGCTTCATTACAGCTCAAAGAAAGCTCTCTAAAAGTAATCAGAACTTTAACCCACTCCCTTATAATTAATAATCTACAGAAATGCCATTATGAATTGAAAGAGGTGGCACAATAAAGCTGAAATGTTAATTTACCAATACACATATTAAAGTCAGTAAACCATGAAGCCTTGGAGCCAATTAACATTTCCTTTATTCCCGATGCTAAGAAGGGAACAGAGAGTCATGGCAATAGTGGCAGCTTACAGTAACACAGATTTTTTTTTTTTTTCATTTGCAAGCCAAGGTTTACATCTAATGAGCTTTTCTGTGCCACCGTCTCCTTTCCTGCCAGGAAGGGCACACGGACAAATTCAAGCCAACTGCGGCAGCCTGCGATGCCGCCCGGCCAGCTCGGGCACTCAGGGGCCGGGCAGCTCTCCAGAGCTGCTTCCCGGTGCTCCCTGCCTCCTGGCCCCTGCATCCCCGCAAGCCCCTCAGCCTTCGGGAGCCTCAGCTGCGACACAGCAAAATCCAAAGTACTGGAAGCTACGAGCAAATACTCAACAACCATCCTGAGATATTGAAAAGGGAGTTAGGACAAAAGAAAAAGTAGACTTACATTCTTGCTTAAATGTGAAATACTCTGTTAAATGTCTACATTCATGATTCCCACGAAGTAAAAACAGTGTTTTGGGGTAAAGGATTTTCAAGGCCCAGAGATACAGCACACACTGCAAACAAAAAGAAGAAACAGTTATATAATTCAATTACTTAGGTCAACAGAAAGAAGAAAGTGTTGCATGCAACAAGATTTTACCATCATTCCTAAAACTAACTACAGGCAAGCATTTCCCTGCAGTTTAACCTGCACTGGTGGAAACCAGGATTAACCTACTTGATTTAAGTTTTGCCTTGGGCTACGTGGCACTTCCATGTTCACTCCTGCCCCACGTTCAGCTGTGCCGGCTGCCAGCAGCACTGCTGCGCACCGCCCCGCGCCGCGCCCACCAGGGCGCACGGCAGTGCCCGCTGCAAACGCTTCCAGCCCAACAGCTGCAATACCTCACCTAAAGGAAAGGCTGCCCTCGAACTAATTAACTTACACTTCACCCTATACTTCATCCTATACCGTAGCTTCCAATACCACCGAAGCTTTTACATGCATATCTGCAGTGAACACGTCTACTGTTCATTTTACTTTTTTTGTACAAACAACAGAGGAGAATTCCACAAACCTCTCCTATTAAATGGAGTTACTACAAAGTTGCTGCAGAGCCTTTTGTCTTTCAAGCAGATTTCTGTTTGAGATTGCATTTCTTTTCAGACACGTTCGTTAAAGATAAAAGTATCGGGGCTAACCTCTGCCCGGATCTCGAGGCCTTCTGATTTTAAAATTTCTTTTGAAAATTGCACTCATACAGCCATGATGCCAAAAGCATTAGGAGACTCTCGACAAATGAGCAAAATTGAAAGAATAGTCATCATTTATCCAGGACCTCACTAGTCAGGCACTTGGCTGACAAAGTCACATCGCCTCAAGTCAGATACTTGTATAAGATACTGTGAGAGAAGGGTGGGCTCGCTTTGCAGGCTCAGCCTCCCTATTGCTGCCAAGCTGATGGACTCATCTCATCTTTTAGTGCAGAAATGCAAGGTCCACAGGATGACAGAAAATGTGAACTAGAAAACTGTTCTGAACATTTGCTCCCTGGCCTCTTTCTTACATGTACGTGACCTGTTACTTAAGAAAAAAAGACATCCAGTTTTAACACGTACCTATGCAACTCCTTCCTCAATGACCCAATTCAGTCACTGCTTTATTTATTTTAATAATCAATAGCTAGGCTAGGAGTTCCAGAACATTCTTAATACTAGCAGTTCTGTTTAGAGCAAAGCCACTATAATCCATTTAATTCTGCTAAACACGTACAGTAATGAATTTCCTTCTGCAGTTCAGAACTTCTTGCTAAAGAGAAGAAATGCAAGATTTCTGTTAGTCACTCTTTAACCATTTATTTGCTTCTTCATTCGTTCAGTGATCCTCACCCTTAAGAAAAAAAGCAACCCTCTTTTGCTCAAGCTAAAACTTACACTTGCTGTGGCTAATTACAAGCCAGCAAGCGCTTTCCAGTGCCACTGGAAATGGCCATTCTCTTGAATGTGTTGCACACAAATATCTGGATGGTCTGTCTGCACTGATTGCTGTTCCCCTGTTGAAAGGGTTTGGAGGCAGCGGAACAGAGAACAAGTGAAGGGTAGGGCAGCCTGCAGGACCTGGCAAGCTAGTCCTGTCGCTTGGAAACACGGGCAGCCTCCGAGCTGCTGCCTTGGCCTCCTGGGCAGAGCTGCCCTGGAGACAGGAAAAGACGTGTGAGGAGCCAGGGGAATTGCCCTGCCATAATGCAGCCTGAAGCAGATTCGTAGGGCACAGGAATATCTGCTGCAGCCCAAGCCTGCAACAAGAAGTGCCCAGGGAAGGTTTTGCGCAGTCTGTGCTGGCACGACCTTGACTGGGCTTGGAGCATTTCACTTGAACAGAGGAGGTGGCTTAGGCTTCTCAGCGCCATAGCGGTGAAACTCTGAGCTTGGGGACAACTTCTTTGCTTCATCATTCTTCCCAGTGCTGCCGGCACCTTCAGCTTCCCTGAGTCTACTGCTTCACGCAGAACTTGATGCAAACGTTGTGAGACAAGAAGTTTCCAGTGACACCTCCGCTCATGCGAGAGGAGTTCCAGCTTCTAAAGCTGAATTCAAGTTACCCCAGGGCTTCTACTCCTGTCAAATCACCTTACAATTTCAAAAGGCATAATGATGAGTGCTTAGATGAAATGCTGCTTACATGGAAACATATTTAAGGCTTTCTTTTTTTAGATATGCTTTCTTCCTCTTTTTCTGCTCAAAAATAAGTGATATAATATCGTACTGGTTGACAAGAACTAATTAGCAAATCGCTTTCTTTCCATACGAACTAAGACATTCCGGCTTTATATTTTAACTATGCTTTATATAATGTTTGTTTGCTTTTTCATCTTTTTTTTTTTAAATCAAAGTGAATACTCCTATCATCATTTAGCTGTGTGATAAATGTGGGCATACAATCTCTGATTATTTAGTAATGCTACTTCCCAATAGCAAGAGTTAAAGCCTCCTTTTTATCTTCCTTCATGTTTTTCCATCCAGATATCATTATTCCTTCTCTTTGCTTTGACCCTTCAAAAACGCACAGCAGTGACCTTATAATCTAGGCTCCCCTGGGGTTATTTTTGGCCTGTCTCATTTCTTCCTTCTTGGTATTGACCTCAAGGTGCTGCATCACCAGCTTACGCCCTTGGTGCCTGTGTCGCCCAACTGGCAGCTATGATAGGTTTCCAAGTAAAGAACCGAACTACCTCCCAGCTCCCACAGTCAGGCTGTTTTCCTGCTAAGGCTCCAGGCTTTCCTCAGCACCATGAGGAAAAATGCCCTAGGAAATTAAATACCTCAAGCCAAAGCCATATAGTGTCCAGACTGACTAGGGTTTAACTGAGCTTTCCTATAATTTGAAACTGTGGCACCTTCTGCAAGGGAAGTTCAAACCCCGAGACCTCCTGCACACACCTCAAGTTACGTGGAATTGCAGGACTGTGTTGGCACCCACAGCAACACCTGCAATATGCTGCTCTCTTTCACCCGCTCTTGGTTTTGTGACTGCTGAGCAGAGTCACCTTTCATCCTGCAAGGGATCCTTTGAGCCGTCTGGTGCTGCAGGTGCTTTGCAAGCTAGGGCATAGTATCTTACCAGGGTTTATCCATGCAACAACTAATCCAGACCTTGCCCAAATCTAAGAACCACACTACCTTTAGCTGCACTGAAATAATTATGCTATCGCAGCACCTCACAGAAATGCAGCTCCCTGAAGGGGAGCAACTAGCCCAACGGAAACTATGCATCTTTACACATTTAACTGCACTCACACTCCTGGCATGAATATTTATTATGCCTTCTAGTTCAGGAACAAATAAAGATACACCTCATTTGTAACCAAAATAATTACAAGCAATGCAAGTTCTTGCCATTCCTAAGCTACCATCCTTTGAGCACAAGAGCACAAGGAAAGAAAACTGCAGACATAACTCAAAGTTAGGTGAAAATACACATACACACACATATATACATATATTTTTTGTATCACCTTCACTGCAGCCAGGCTTTCATGCTGCAGTTGCCAGCTTTCACGGAAGAAAACTCTCCTCATTTTAGGCTCTACTGCATAACGGAGATAAGGCAGCATTTGGAGCAACCAGAGTTTCTTCACTAACAACTTACGGTTCAGCAGACTTCTTGCTACTGTGCTTCTGCTTTACCTGTTCTGTGTGTTTTTAAAACCAGTGCCCATGGATGTAGAGGTTATAGATTTAAAAACAAAATGCCTACTCTGTGAAAATCAACTTTTCGTGGAGTATCTGTTCTTCATGTTATCCCAGAATCACATTTAAAAAAAAAAATCTGTTGAATATTCCCAAGGTGCTTTAGGACCTGTTTTTGACACTTGCATAGTGGTATTTCAACTCTAGACTTTAATCGCTGAAACACTCTTCTAGCTTGTCTCCCAAATGACTTCATGTAAAAACATCAGATATGAAACATTACCACTTGCCCTATTTTCTTTACTAGGGCTCAGTCACATTACTCCTATTTCAGCCTTTGGGAGCATCTCAGTTTAAACCCAAACTTAAGTAGTAATTTTTTTTTTCCTGCATTCCCCCTCCTTGCTAGCACTTCAGACAGTGCTGTCTAAGGGCCAGCTCCTGGCTCCCCTCACCGGTCCTTGCGCCCTGCACCAGCTATGCATCGGGTCCCGCAGAGCAGGAGGGGAGCAGTGGGGGCAAGCGGTGCAGGTCACCTCTGCGCACTAGCCCGCAGCCTCTCCCTGCATCCTGACCAAGATTTTGGCATGCTCAAGGGACAGAGAAACTAGGGAATATTTGGGCTCTGAGAAGCATCCCCAGCAGAAAGAGAGATCTTACAACACACGAATCGTTGATACAGGGAGACATATCTGCTATTGCCAGATAAAAAAGAAGGGCAAGGAAATTTAAGATAATGAAAATATTAGTATTCTCTGCAAGAACAGAAGAAAGTAATAGACTCTGCCAGTAAACTCCTCCCCCCAGCCAAAGATATTTTAAATGAAGCTGTTTACTGAAAGCATGAACACATTGCAGAATGGAGAAAACTGGATGGGGTTTCTTCTTCCAGGAGAAGTCTAGGAAATGCACATGAGCTTGGGAGATGATGAAAACAACTTAACCAGCATTTGCCTCACCCACAGTTTACTAACAAGATTTACCATGTGCACTTGCTTTCTCGGGAGAAACTAGGTAGTAATTTCTGCAAGTTCACAGAAAAGCAGCAGCTTCTGGGTCTGACAAACTAATTCCTGATGTTCAGACTTTCTCCAACCATCTCACTTGGTTCTTGCTAGAAAAATATCATGAAAAATTTTTCTTCTTCTGGAATTTCAACATTTGCATTTGGGGAAATAAACAAGCGTGCATGTTTTGAACCTCCAAACACAACACTTGTTTTGTGTGATTTGATTTTTGGCCTAATATGCAGTACCATAACTATCTGCTCTGTCAAAAATGACCAAGACGAACCTTGTAATGTACAATTTTATTTAAACCTGTATGTTTAAACCTGTATCGGATGCATAAGAAAATTCCAAGAGTTCATTTGTATAATATTACACTTGATTTTTACTATGTCATTTTTCAAATAATTTACTGAAAAACAGTCTAAGTACACTCCTCTCCACCACAGGGCATTTAGACCTTACTCTACAGAGTTTTCAGACTCACATACACCATTCTTTCTCAGAACCTTTTTCTCCAGAATCACTTATGCACTAACTATCCCTTGGATTTTTCAAAAACCCTCTGGTTTGATCTTTGGGGTCCTTTTATCCATGGCTGTCAGCTTGTTTCCAAGTGAGAGCTCAGAGACTCTGCTGTGGAGTCCAAGCCCCACGACACGCACAGCAGGGCAACATTACCAGTCACTGAGTGCAGGAAACGAGTGCACTCTGTCAGACCCGGCGCCTGCACAAGACTGCTTCTCTACAGGGGAAAGGGCTCGGGCTTTGCCTAACGGTCAAATGGAAATGGGAACGTGCCTGGGAGATATGGATCCAGCTCTTCAGTTCATCCACCTGCCTCAGCAATCTCTGATCTTGCAACGCCTTATTTAGACCTCATCTTAAAGCCATAAAACTCACTCCATCCAAGCTCTGTAATTAACTCCAATTGGTGAAACACAGCACATGTGTGAAGTACCAAGTGAGCCTCTAGATGCTTTATAGGGCAAGGGCTGTCATTTCTACTGAGTGCCTTACACAAACACTTCTCTTTTCCCCTCTGCATTACCAAATGCCTTCCACCTACCTTATGCAATTTCTTCTTCTTCTGATCTTAATGATAATAGCTTACATTATGTAGTAGCTTTCATCCAGAAGAATCCCAAATGCTTTGCAGCCCACAGACAGGATTATCTCGCCCACTGTCAGCATTCAGCTTGGTTGAGGCTCAATGGTGTCAGTTGTACACTAGATAGCATCACACACCAATTGAAGAGACTTTTTAAAGCTTTTATTACTGGTGATTAGTCCCTTGGACCACCTGCTTAACCTGCTCTCTTGGAAAGACCCCAATGCTGCAATGTCTGGACGGGCAGAAAGGGGAGCGCAGCAGATACGCAGTTAACAAGGACTCGGGGCAACTGAAGCAGGAGAATATGTACTGAGACCGGGTGAGTTTAGCCCCTGCCTTCTAAGCAGGCTCAAAGCACAGGCAGAGCTGGTGCCTGCTTGCCAGACTCAGGACTCCTTCCACCACCAGAAGCTGCCCCACATGCTGCCAAATGGCATCCTCACCCATACCTCTTCCTTGGCACTACTTCCTACGCTATGCAGAGTAAGTAGCTTATACCCAAGTGCACAGCTCTTACTCCAAACTCTTCTAAAGCAGAAGCCTGTTTTTATTTAAAGGCAGTCCTTCATTGAGGTGATGGGTGGGGACAATCAGTTATATGACCAAAGATGCAATAATTTGAGTCTTAAATACAAAAAGGGATTAAGGAAATCACAATTCTGATCCTTCCTTTGTGCTGACAGAGGCCAGCAGTGCTTCTGTGAAAAATGCTGGAAAACCTAATGGCAGAACATCATTTACTAAATATACATGTGTAGATTATTAAATGAGTAACTTGAAGGGATTTATTTTCGCTGCTCCCCTTTTAACACAAACAAGTTATTTCATTTTTTGTTATATAACTTGAATTCTTCAATCAGCAGTAGCCCTGGAGTAAATTATGACAAATTCAGACACACACTTTCAAGCTGAAGTAAAACCACTTGCTCTACTTTTTATGACAGCATATATAGAAATGAGGAAAAAACTCTCATCTTCCTGCTAGGACATTGCCTCAATCCAGGTCTGGAGGAGACACGAGCTGGTCTGTCACAAGTGAAATAGCATTTCAACATTCAGCAGCACACGAGGTCAAGCCCACATGGCCAAACTCCAGGCTTCCCCAAGACAAAAAGGTTCCAGCTCCCTGCTCAGCACCGACCAGGCAAGGGAGAGAGCAACCACACGTGGCGCGAGGAAAGGCCTCAACATGGGGTTGTCTTGGTGGGGCTCCAAGAAACTTAATCCTGACTAGATTAACTATGAGACTGGTCTAAGCATGATTTACAACAGATGGACAAGATAAACCTCAAACGTTTTAAGATTTGAGCTTCGAGAATGTGCCACTTCCTGAACGTTCATTTTAAAATACATTTTAAAATGAACCAAAAAAATCATAAGTGGCTTTATAGAACCATAAAAATAAGGACTATCTCTTTATACATGAACATAAAATTGCCAGGATAATGCAGTAATCCATTTCAAAAAACACACTACAAGCAGCCAGCTGTTTATGACTACATATCCTGCACCCGCATGACAACAATGTACTAAGATGCCATGGCCTGCCTTCAGTGTTGTATCTAAAAGGGCAGGAGGGCACGTGTTCTTCTACACTGCCAGAGTTAGCTAGCCGCACATACACAACCTCCTCTCATAGGATCTATTCTAATAGATACTGGCTTTCTCCCTGAGGTCAAAGAGTTACAGCTGGAACTTTTCAGAGAAAAAGGGCTAAGCTGTAGCTCAGCTGCTGCAAAAAAGTTTCTGAGTGTTCAGTGACTGGCTCAGCTGTGAACCTGGCCCAATAAAACTGGTTTTCTTTGCCTATCATGGACCTCACCTGTGAGTTTGCAAAGTTGAGCAGCACAGCAGAATGGAGAAAAAAATCCAGTTTGTTTTGTGAGCACTGGAATGATGGACTTGGCTTTTCCATTTTGCTTAGATTTCCCACCCACAAGACAGTCAGACTAACCTGTCTTGTCAACCTTTTTGCCCATCTCTTTCCTAAAAGCTCAAGTCTCTTCCCTTTAAGCTCATAGCTCTCTTGATGGTCACTAGCAGAACTAAGCTGTGCAGCTCTCCTGCATAGAGGCACAGTGGCATTTGGCTGGATACCACACAACCTTTATGAAAACCCCAACAGTGACCTTTAACATGGACTTCTTTTGTTCACAGTGGTATCCACAAAGACTTTAGGTAACCCTGAGCTGGTTAAACTATACGGTTAAACATACATAATAGGCTGCAAGCAGTTTCACAGCCAAAAAGAGAAAAAAGGAACTTACTTCAATGCTGAAGTACCCTCTGTCCACATAGTCCCCCAGGAAGAGATACCGCGTGTTGGCAGGAGAACCTCCCACTTCAAACAGTTTCATCAAGTCAAAGAATTGTCCATGGATGTCTCCACAAACTAGAAGAAATAAAGAGCAATGTTCAGTTTCACTATGCTAAGACCATCTCAGGCACATGCTTTCCGACGTCGCTCGCTTTCATAAGAAATGAATTTTGACAATTTTGTGTCTCACCCTCTAGTTAAATGATCAACAAGGGCTGGAAGCTGTTCAGAAGCTTTTTTTTTTTTTTTTTTTTTTTCTCTATGATGTGCATCCATATTTGTAGGTAAAAGACTACCAGCTAATTAAAGGAGAGCTGTTAGGCAAATCTGACCAATGTTTATTTTTACAGATACCTATTCATTCCTCCCACTGCCCTGTGGGCACATAATCTTGGCAATCATAAGATAACAAATCAAAAATCTTGAAGCAACATCTCTTCTTCCTTTGGTCCCATTCTCAAACCCAGACAAACTCTGGGAGGCCTTTCACAGAAAGCCCAGGGTGCCAGTTCCACATGAGCTGCTGGCCAAAGTGACAAAGTTCTGACTTCCAGTCTCATCGAGGCTTGAAAACACTGGATAGAGACGTGGCTTGCTTGCTTTCTCTAAGCACAACTGACACAGAAGAATGTTAATTTTCATGCTTTAACCTTTATCCCATACCACAGAGATGTGTTTTATCTCAGTGAAGACAACCCAACAAGCTACTTGTCTAAAAACAGTGAGTCTGTACAACCGTGGCAGGCAGTGATGACGGGCAGCCAGGGGTGAGAATTATGAAGAGACTGAATAAATAAAGGGCTAGAGAACCGTATCCTCACCCGGCAACCCTGCAATATCACCTCTTATTTAATCTCTTATTAATTCCTTCTATGGAAACAAAAAGTTAAATCACATTTTTTCTTCACATGTACACTGTAAAAATGGGATTACTATCACATTGCCACAGCATACCGAACCTAAAAATAGTAAAATGTAGCTAAAAACATTCATCTTACAGTCACTGCTGTCATGCATATTTATGTCAAACTACTAACACAATTCATGAATACTGGCTAGCTGAGAATCTTCCCATGATAGCAACAGGATATTTGCCCTCAAAATCACATATACTTGAGTAATCATCACTATTATTTTGCATAATCTTCTCTTCCTTTAACTTCCATGAGTTTTAGATGACAGTCTTCATGCTGAAAGCCATCAGCAGCTGTGATTTATAGCTAAGATGAATAACTGCCATTAATTATGCAAAATAAATAATATTCTAAGTAATATAAAACTATTTCTCTAGAAAAAAATATGCCCTATAGGAAAAAAAAAAGATCATGGTTTTCTTGAACCCAGAAATCTACCAGGCTAATAACTACATTTGATTGTACTCCTCTGCATGGACACTGTGGGATGATGAAAAACACTTCATGTATTGATGGCCAAACCAATCTGCTCTCGTAACTCCTCGCAGAAAAGCTTTTAGTTATGTAACTGTACAGTTCTAGCAATTATCGCCCGCCTCCATTTGCTCCAACTGTAAAAATGTTAAGTGGAACAAGAGTGAAAGGTTTTAAATGGATACAACTTTCGTGCTTTCACCAATGCATACAGAAACATGATCTTTCCTTGGGGAGGACAGGCTTGTATAAATGCACTAAGACCCCTACAAAGAAATCGAAGGTAAAAAAGCTTTCTCCAAGTAGCTATACGTTGGCAAATTTGTCACAAACCAGAAAAACAGAGCAAAGCAGTGAGGACAAAGAAATAAAAAGCAAAGCCTTGCAAACCAGAAGTTAAAATCCTCATTTGGACCTCTGAATCCACAGCTGATGGAAACTCCAGGTATTTTACATAGTACCTATCCTTCCTACTTTTGATAGCATACCCAGAAACATATTCAGAAAAGAAAAGAGCAAAAGAAAACAGATGAGAGAAGGAGAAAAAAAAAAAGGAAAAACCTTCCCCGAGCTACTCAAGTAGTTCCATGAAAGAAGCATAAAGTCAGTAGATAAAACTAGAGAGAGAATATAGAGAACACTCATTAATATTGACATTTAATTTCTAACAATCCGACCCTGGAATTCCTACTGAAAGGCAATAATGTCAAATACGGAAAACCTACTCACTATTGCCTAGAATGCATGATAGAGCTTCAGGATCTATAAGAGAACCTGGGACATACAAGACAGCTTCAGTGCCCAGTTTCACACTCATTTTGACAGGGGTTCCTGTTTGGCAGTTCCTTACCAACTGCATGCAGTGCAATTCCAGATGTAGTTTAAAAGCTCCCTGCTTTTTGGCCTATCTGAATTGCCACCTCCAACGCAGCAAGCTCCAGCAGCTCGCTCCACCCTATAGAAAGGATCCTCTTATAACCCCTTTAGAGTCATCTCCTCATGCCTGAAATCCCTGAACCGAGTTCATTCTTGCAGTCAGAAGCTTTAAGAAGCACTTTTTACCCAAGAACTTTAAAGGAAGTTTTAGCAAATGTGATGGAGGGGCCTGCATTTTCAAATCCACAGGACTTCCCATGTAATTATTGGAGAAATCATATTTCTGAAGTCTTCTTTACTTTCTCAGATGGCTCCCTTGGTCAATCCTGACTTTGCATTTAGCTACTTCCAACTAAAATCCATTGGGCTGTACACTAAAAGACTAGAACTTTCCAAATATAACTCACTATATCGGCCTATAAAATACTGCTTTATCACAAAAATGGAAATTGGGGACAGGAGGAGGAGGAGGGGAGTTCTTTTTAATTGCCATCCTAATGCAAATTAACTTATGCTTCAGATGGCTTCACAGAGAGGATCTGCCTCTGATTACATCAAAGGAACATGCAGTAGTGAAATAGAAACTACTGCATTAAAATTCTACTAGGACTGGAGGAAGCCCAAGGCTTAGCAGCGCTACTGCCAGCCTATTTATAGCAAACAAAGCGCTAGAGCCGTGCTTCAGACTGCAGTGACTGCTGCCACAAACAAAATGTCTGAAAATGCTCTCCAGATTGCTTAGATTCCCTTTGTTACGTGCAGCTCAATGCAGAGGTTTTTTCCAACTGTGCCATTTCCACGTCAGCTGCGTACTGAGAACAAAAGTTATATGCACAGCACATCAAACACAGCCAATTGAGGCATTTTCTATACGCAGCAATTTGCATATGCTGGCTGCACTTATTTCCTCCTTTCCCATGCACAGCCTTAATTGGCTCAACAGTGCAGCCTGATAGGAAAATTCCATGTGTCCGTTCCAAATAAATTGAGTGTCAAGAGATTACGCTCCTACCTTCATGCATCCCCAGGGATTTGGAGCACATCTGCAACACTCCATCATCAGTTTCCACTGCTTAGCACAGTGGGTCCAAAGACACCCAGCCTGCGGGACAGGCGCGCTGTGCCGTGTGAGCCAGCCCGCGCCTCGGCTGCCTGCACAGCTAGGAGCCAGGCCAGGGCTCTGCCTGCCATGTGCCAGGTCTCTCTGACCTGCCTGTGGCTGCTCCTCAAGGCAGCAGCTCTCAGCCAGAAGGCTCATGTTTTTCTCCAAGATTTAAGAAAAAAAACATGGGTACAAGTCACGCATCTCACAGTCCGCTAAGCCTGAGGGAACTTTATTTCCAAGTTTGCATGTGTTAGCAGAAGACCATATGTTGCCACAACTGTATGAAACAGTGTGTTGCAGGTGTTGTGCGTGGCACACAATTTTGTCTTAATTAAATTGCCCAAGACTGAGATTTTTTTCATTCCTTTTTGAAGAGCAAGAAGGCAGGAAAAAGAGGAAGCAAAATAAGAAACTTGAAACATTTTCATCTGTGGCTGTTCCACAAAGCGTTTCTAAAGTCAAACCCAGTGGTTTACTTATAGACACTGCTATATAGTTATGTAATTAATGTAATTCTCTCTCTGCTTGGAAGAGAGACTTAAAGGACTTGCAGATTACATCACTTCAAGTCAGAATGGTTCAGACAGCTTGGTAGGTAACACATCATCTAAAGCCAACTTAACACACTGGGCTCACACGCAAATGTTTGCTACACTAAGTGCACTGCATATCACAGCTCCCTGCTTCCCAAAGAAGCAAAATCTCATTCACATTCATCTTGGGTTATCTAACATGATTACAGTGGGCTTTCATCTATCTTTTGCTTTCAATCACTGAATGCAAAATTGATGACTTCACCACAGCCGAATCGGTAGCAGCAGCAAACTGCAGTCGCACACTTTCATCACAAATATTTCCTGAAAGGAAGAGCAGCCTCCCCAAAAGGGCCGCTGCAGCCGCGAGGAAAGCGCAGGCAGGGAGGCGCCGGGGGCCGCAGGGAAAGCCCTGGGCACCACAGGAGCGAGCGCGTGTGGCACCGCTTTCCATGCGAGGCGGGCGCATGGCGGCAGCGCGGCGCCCTGCGCACAGTTCCCATGTCTGCCCAGATCAAGCCAAGTTCGCTCTTGTAACAGGAGGTAGCTTTCTCCCTCCACCCCCAAAGGCTGCAATAAATATAGGACACTTGATGTGACAAGACAGAGTGAGAAGGAACGTGGAAGGGAAAAGAACACATCTGAAGAGACCTGCAGGACAAGTCTTTTATACTCCAGGGAAGCAAGAAGCAAAAAAACTACAGAGCCTACAAAAATACCTTCGGTAGCAAGCTTTTAGAAATGGCTCTTCCAAATTACTTCACCACTTGTTTCATGAAATTATTTGCAGTGTCTCCAAACAAAAACACCTAAACCTTGCAGGCAGAGCAGCTGTTTTGTGTACACACGAGATCATCAGAAAGAACAGAATCTTCAGGAAACAGCCTCTACCGCTGGCTGGAAAATCTATGAAGGCAGATGGAACCCCCCTCCCTTCCCCTGCAGCCTGACCCCTGCTCAGTAAATGCTACTGCAGCACTGAGCGCCAAATGGCACTCGGATCCAGGTCAAAGGAATGCCAAGTGGTGGGGAAAGGCCTTCGTCACCTCTGCACCAGAAGATGCCAAACTGGGTCTCGGGGAGAGAAACAAAAAGGAAGCACATATTGAAGAACCATAACCAGCTCCTTCCCCAACCGCCTCCCAAGGTCAGCACTGCCCTGCACATCTCCCACAGCACATGGCACAGCAAACACCCCTTTTATCTCTTGGTCACACACCCTCAATGGCAGCGAGCACTGCCCCTGCCACACCAAGCCCCATCAAACAAATCACTTGGGAGGAAAGTACGCCGTTGGTGCCTGGGTCGGGGTTTCCAGCTTGATCTAAGCTATCCTTAGATCAAGGTTATTTATAGCAGCAGGGAAATTCTGTCATCCTCGGTTACACAGATACAAAAAAACCAAAGGCCTGGCAACATTGATTAATTTGCAAAGTTACAAGTTCAGTCCGTGGAAGGACAGGGACAGCCATGGAGGGAGTAGAGCATGTCCCCCTATTCCTCCAGCCACCAAAAAGCCCAGCTACCAAAACCCAGTACTGGCTTGCAGTCTATTTTTGTCCTCCTTTACTGGAGGATAACATTTGTCTTTGCAGTTTCCTCGCACTGTGCCACTGCAGAATTGCTTTCTGCTCCCTCCCACCCCCTACTTGCCATTTTATTAAGAAGCAGAGCTGTTAGACAAGAAGCAGCCCTCTTCCTCCAGCACAACAATTTTTCTTATCAATGGGAGACAAACATTCACTCGACACGAGCCAAGGCATTTTATTACCTGTGGATCTATAGCCCTCTGCTCAGATTTCCCAGAAAGAGACATTAAAGGAAAATAAAATACTATTCCTCATACTCTGAAGTCTTAATAAGCAATTGGCAGCACCGACACGGATGCTCGGGCGCCGCCTGGCTGGGAAAGCAGGCCCCATTAGCTTCCAAGAAACTCTGCATCCGGGTGCAGGGAGCGTGTCATCAGAGCCACGGAGAACATGAAGCAGGCGTGCAGGTAAACAGAGGGTTAAGCTCAGCTTGAGCACCCAGGCCTTCAATGGGCTCAAGCTACCCTTTTAGCCTGACCTAAGCTCTCCCCCCCAGTCATTTTTGTCTGGGTAGGAGGTCATACATCAGTTAGGTACAAAAGCTGGGGCAAGGAGAAGATGACCACATTGATTTCTTCCTACACACAGCATATGCCTAAATATGATCTTGAGTAGGTGGTAAAATTCAGATGCTGATTCTAAATCAACAGCACTATGTTAAAAAGCTGCTAGGTTCTCAGAAGCTATCATTACTCATGAAAAAGCAAGGCCACATTTTATGAGAGACCACATTATTCTGTCCATCTTCATTTCAAATACATTTGAAACTGGTAAGGAATAAAGTTATTATCTAACTCAGTACTTTTTTGCTGCAGCTTTCTTAAAATGATCTTTAGAAAAAGAGAAGACTTGAAAAATGCACTGCTTAAATACAGAACTGAAGGAAATTAGTCCATTAAACAGAACCTTCTCTCACTTAGAGGCAATGATGAAAATCAACACAACCCCCCCCAAGTTACACTGGTTTCAGAACAGCTCAACTGCGCATCTTTAAATAACTTTTGCTACTGGGCATAAAGAAAGCGGATGCAAATTAGAGATGACCCTGGCTCATGTTCAGGGGGCGATGACCCCTAAAGCAGCAGGCAGATTTGGGCTACCTCCTAACACGCACGTGAACCCGCAGCTCAGTGATTTGTTTACAGTAGGGGGACACAGACTGACCTGGTCCTCCTCCTGTTTTAACCCAGTTTGCCAGTTGAGCAGCCTACATCTCACAGAGGAAGCTCTATGGGAAAGGAGCCCTTGCTATTCAAAAGCAGCAACCTTTTCTTACCTCTAAGAGAAAGCAGCTTGCAAGGAGAACATCAGGTGAAAGATGAAATAAGAGGGAAGCAAATATACTATTTTAGTGTTAGTCCTTATGGTAGTCTGATAGTTTTAAATCTATCAGCAAAATATGACATCCTGCCAGGCTTGTGATACGGTCAAAAGAGGTTTTTTTTCTACTTGCAGACCATGCATCGCAACAGAAGCTTAGTAAATGTTTAAACACTTTCCTGATTAGCCAGAGACAATTTAATGGCTAAGGCTAAGGCTAAGACAATTTAATGGCTAAGGCTAAATTTCATATGCGAAGGTACCACACCTAAGGATCCTCACCATTTCTCTCGGCAGCAGTGGGAGAGAGATCTCCATTATTTGGGCCAGCCTCAGCTTAGTCCATGATATGAATGTGCAAAGAGCCATCGTAAAATACACAGCATGAAAACATCCCTAAATCCAGTTCCGTAAGACAAATCATTGCACAGACTTGGGATTTTAATAAAAACTGTATGCACACCAGAGATCACATCCATAAATAAACCTGAGTCAGCTTTTGTAGCATTTCATATTTGCAAGAACAAGATTTTCAGGACATTTGGGGATCCAACTAAACCAGAGGTTTATCACTTTTGATGGGAGCTATGTGATTATTTCTTCCAGGGCACTTCCCAGTCTATCTGTTTTCAAAGCATATGAAATGAATTATTAACCCCAGTAATGTGATGAGGATGTGGAAGCTCATCTCTGGAAGGCAGGCATATCCAAGATGCAGGATTTTCATTCAAATTTTAACTTTAAGGAAAAAAAAAAAAACCTTGATTCCACCATTCACATGATTTATCTTGCACAGGTCTATCTGCAAGCACACTAGGACAAGAAATACAGAAGCTCCACCAATCTGGAATACCAAGACGTTGGGGGATTTTTAAAGCTATTTAGAAAATTTCTAGATTAAGTTGTCATAATTGTGACATAAATAATCTAAATATGACATGCCATCTGAATATGACTTCCTTCTGTCTTCTTTCCTTTGGAGAAAGGCTCATTTTGCAGCCAAGCACCCTGTCTCCTCTTGGCTAAGAAAAAACAGGACTTTGGAATGAGTTTCACTCATTCCAGAAAACGCTCTTCCCAAATACTACAATACTAACTGCAAGACTTCCTTTCATTTGCTCTACTTGCCCTATATAAAAATCCTCTTTATCTGGCAAAAGGAAAAAGCTGGAAGAGCTCTCAGGTGCACAGCATTACTTTTACTTGAAGGTCTCCATCTAGAACATTAAAGAGCAAAGATACTAAACTCATCATCTTTGCTTAAACTTTCACGCAATAAAAGTGTGCTGACAATGTTAAGGAAAATGGCCAAAAGACAAACCCATTTTTTTTAAGTAATGATGTTTTTGTCTGCATCTGCCTCCAGTTTGTAAGGCTCAATGGTCCGATCAATGCTCTTAGACGCTAAGCTTTTATGACTGCAGCTAAAAACATCAAAAGAGAAGTTTCCAAGAGTCAAAACTGGTTCCTGCTTGTCTGTGAGAGTTTAAGACAGACACTGCCAGTGGCACAGCAAAAGCCAGAGAAGTTCAGGCCCTAGCAAGAGCAAAGTTCTCACACAAGTCTTCAATGGCCTTCCACTACAAAAAGTGAGTCTCGCAACTTTTCTTTTTTTTCTTTTTTTTTTTTTTTTATCCTTTTATTCATTCATTTGCATGTTCATTCTTGTATGCCTTTCATTATGATGTTTTGTCTACATTCAGGCATTTTATGTCTAGGTCTATTTATTTACTGTAATATGTATGTAGCTTTAATTACCTGGCTTATTAAAAAAATCTGAACTACTTCCTTCTCCATTAATGACATTTTCACGATGAAAACTGGATCTGATTTTCTTTTATATGTATTTCAGGCTACTACATACAGTGTTAGATAGAGCAGGCAAGGCAGAGGTCTTACCCCCAAGAGCATGTCAGCTTGCTTTACCTAAACAGCAGTTTTTGCCCTCTTGCAAGCTCCTCTACAAAGTACAGGTTCTCCTGCTGCTTCTCCTTGGCACAAGTGAGCATAACTCACTGGCAGATTTGGTCCCTACCAGCTCAGTAAAGCAAGAGAAACAGATCTCTCATGGATTTATTATTGCCAGGGAAAAAACACCTGCTAAGCAAAGAAAGCTCTATTGGCATTTCCGTGACCTGGGGCTGCTGGCACTCCCTCGGGACTGCAGTGCAAGGCTTTGGAGGTGACTGCAGGGGGTCCACCTTACAGACACACCAAAATACCACGTTATGAAGGTATTCATCTGTGCCTTGCAGCTTGCCCACGCCTAACTCAAGCTTTAGCAAAGGCTTGCCAATTTCTTTTCTAGCCTCTTGGAACTGGCCAAGTAACACAAACCCACCTCCCTGATCCTAAACTCATACTTGTTACACCTCAAAGTTCTCAGAAACTCTGAAACTTTTATAATTGGACTATATTGTATACATTGTAATTTAAAAATTTATATATGGTTTTCTTATATATACACACATTTCTATTTGAAGTATTTAAGTGTTACTGAACTTGATACAGAAAATTTATTAGAAATCTTAGATTGAAAATAGTATATGTAGTATAAAGAGCCCACTGGAGAGATGGAAAACTCGTGAGGGGAAGAAAAAAAGGCAGCAAATCAACAGCAGAAACTTCTTGTATAAAAGAGGCAGGGCACATCACTGTGTCTGAAAATATTAGTCAGACACAGTATCAGTAGAGACAGGATCTTCTGGAAACACACAAGACAGGCAATCAGGTTTCAAAAAAATCATCATCCACAAAGGTATGTAATTGTGCACCTTTTTTCTCATGACCCAAGAAGAGTGCTAGCTACAAAAATCATAGGTACTAGTGTGCATGAAGCCGCTAGGAAAGTCAAAAAGAATCGGCTTTCAACCTATCTTTCTCCTTTTTCCTGCAGTCTTGAGCAATACAAGTAATAATGTTACAATACATTTCAAAAAGATCCATTCTCTTAAATATGGAAACATTTTACACACATACACGCACGCTCCAAAAAGAAAATAAAAAGAAAAAAATCCGAAAACACTGACGTGAAAGATAGCTCCTAGTTCTCTGGAACAGCATCTTACCAAGGCAACAGAGGAGAAAACAAACCTCTACAACTACTGCTAGGAAGAGACAATGTCACCTTTGGTAACTGTTAGGGCTTTGTTCAAATATTATTCAAGTTTCAAAGACTATTTTAAGAGCTAACTAGCTGAAAAAAAATCCCCTTTATTCATCTGGAAAAAAAAACCCCCACACACACCCCAAACACTTCAGCTTGGATTAAAACCTTATTTAAAACACTCTCTGCAACTGGACCACATCAAAGATGGAATAAAAAGGCCAGAGTTGTTTTGATAATTCCTCTGAGAAAATAAGGAGGACCAGAAACCTGCTGCAGATGACACTGCTACCAGTTATAACTCAGTCATAGGACTGAGAAACCAAAGAGACAGCAAAGGGGGCCTTGGGATGCCAAGGGGTTTAGAAGACACCTTCCTCCTCCAGAGAAAGGGCACTCGGGCTTGTCCGTGCCAGGCTGGACGAGGAGCATCCTGACCTTTAGAGCTCCTTCCTTGGTAGACAAGGTGACAGCAGCAGGAAAGCATTTCTATTTCAGTTTGTTGGCAAACAGGAAATATATGTATATAGTAAAATGCAATAGTAAAGTATTGGCTAACTCAAATAATTGGTTAACTTAAAAAGCAATTTCTATTTCAGAATTCAGCACCTCATTCCCAATTTAAACATCCTGGGGTTGTTTTTTTTTTTTTTTTCTCTCTCTCTCTCTCTCTCTCTCTCTTTTTAAATCCCTTACCTGCAGTTCTACAGTCTTCATTAAGGAGTGCACTGCCATGCTTTGGTGCTCCTAACCAGCATGAAGCCACGTGCTCATCTTCGTGCACACTAGGATGCTACTCTGAAACGTATATTATAATAAACCACAAGCAGCTGAAAACGTCTATTTTGGAATTGCTCAAAGATGCATGAATCAAAGTAGAGACACTGTGCAAATGTTTGGGAAAGGGAGAGAAGTGTCAGGCCTGTGCAAAGCATGTAAGGGATGGAAAGAGAGAAAGCTCCCTCCTACCTGACCTTGTGCCACAAAAAAACGGGTCCCAGGGACTTCACACTCACTTGGGCCGCAAGCAGTGGCCACTCACTGGCTTTACAGGTGACGCTTAGCCCAGGCTAGTTCCATGCCACACAGGCTCCCAAAGCGACGCAGGGCATACAATTTCCAGAGAGCTGTAGCACATCAAATCAGTACAAGACACACAGATTTTTTTCCTACACAATTCCCTCTCACCAGTTCCACATATAATTCACGTCCCTGCCTTTGTCTCCAGAGAGTCAGGTTCCTAACTGCTTCTTTCCATGATAAGTTTTGGTAAAACAAAAACAAAACCCCAAGCCCCCAGTTCAGAACTGTGCACCTGCAAAGTTAGTGGATAAGCAGCTAAAATGGGGACTGCTGCTTAAAGAGCACAAACTACAAGCAAGGAGTGTATGCTGTGTTACTGGGGTCACCACGCGGGCAAATCGCCATTTGCTGCAGACAGACAAGTAAGCATCTGAGGAGGAGAAAGGCTGCCTAAATACAAAGTAAAAACATTCCAACTGAATCACACTACTTGGTTTGCTTTCTGAGCTGCCCATCCCATAACGCAGGCAGTGAACAGGATAGTAGAGCAGCAGCAGAAATTCCTGAATGATCAATGTTAAACCTAACAACTATGAGCGTGGAGAAGTATACATACACTCTTGAAACAAAACACAAGAATACTGTTAAAATGGATTCAAACATGTTGTTCTACAAGACTCAATCCCTACTTATTTCCTCTTTTCCTTTATTCTTTCCTCCATTTTGTTTAGCTCAATTTTTCAAACCACCAGGACAAAGACGGGTGTGAGTGAAGAGGAGGGAGGAAGACAGCAGTGCTTTCAGGAGACCTGAACACAAAAACGCATCAAAAGCCAGAGCCATCAAAAGTGACTCCGAAAGTCTCAGGACCAGAAACCAGATGATGTTCAAGCGTCCAACCAAGACTAAGTGAAATGCGGATGCGAAAAAGGTTTTTAGAGGATTCTGAGACAAAAGTTTCATCCCATGGGCTGCTACTGGGCACCAACACTATTTTTCAAACATTGTAAGCCAGAAAAAAAGCCTCACCCATTCTGCAAACAACTAAGCAAAGGCAGCAAACAGACATGCCAAGTTACATTTCAGGGCTAGTTCAATGCATTTTTTCAGGAAAAAACATGCTCTGCTATCAGCAGTTCAGTGCTATCCTTTTGCATAATTCATACCCAGATCTTGCATGCCAGATAAAACCAGTTCTCTCTCATGGCCTTCTTCCTTGTATTAGAAAGAAGTTGATCTCAGCAGAAAACACCAAACAGGCATTTCATTGCTTCCTTGGAAAGTCATCATGAAACCAAAGCAGAAAATGGTAGCTTCACAATGCAAAGATGCATGTGAGGCTGCAAAACATTATTCAAGTTTTATCAGTTCTTCAGGCCTTTAACTCTTCTGGGATCCTCTGCTTTTCACCAGCTTGCCCATCATGAAGATCTGCCCTCAGCTTGGACTCCGTGTTCCCATTCCTTCAGGTTCCCGGGGAAGTGCAGCAAGGCGGCACCAGGGCCGCAGCCTCTCTGCATGGCCCTGCGCTGAGCAAGGACCTGAGCGCGCCCGTGGCGGGTGGCTGCGGGGCCTGCCAAGAGAGGCACGATGCTTCCTGGGGGCCACCCGCGTCCTCCTGCGCTTTGCTGGAGACCAGGCGAGGGGAGTACTGCAGAGATCTGGTGGGTTAGCTGCATTCAGAGCGAGGACGGCGGTCAGACATTAGGTGGATATTCTGCACACCCCACAGCGAGGCAGTACCTGCCAGCAGCACCTCCAATACGTTTTAAGGGCTGAGAGCAGCATCAGGGCATGGGCGCAGGCACCTGCTAGGTCAAGCGGCCACAGTTGCCCTCGTTGCTACCTGAAGCAGTTTTACAGCCTCCAACCTGATGCACTCAACCTTCACCTCAGAAGCACAGGCTATTTCCTTCTCTCTCCCTTTCAATGCTGCTTCATTTGCTTTTCCATTCCAAGGCAATCGTGTTGCCTGCCCCTTCAGAGGGAGCGGCCCCTGCGTTATGAAGCGTGCAGAGGGCACGCGTGGCGTAATGTTGCAGGCCGGGCTCTGTATTTGGATTTATAGCATTTCTAGTCAAAAAGAACTGCTGTAAACCAGAAATCACAAAATCTAAATACAGCCGTTTTTTAAGATGCCTTGGCAAGAACAAGAATTAAGACAGACTTCCAGTGTGCAACCTATTTTTACAACTAATTTTCAACAAGTGTCATTAGATCTTTATCCTTCATCTCATCTATTGAGCTCAAGGATAGAGCAGAGTGACAGACTTGGGCGGAGTGACAGTTAAGAGAATAAAATGAAAAAATAATTTAAAAAGAACCACACACACCAGCCCCAGCCCTACAGACACTTCAGCAAACTTGCATTTAATAGCAGGAGTCTGCAATTCAGAACAAAATCTACTATGTAGCATAATAAACCATCTGTAGAAGAATGGTCTTACTTGGCATCACACAGCAGCTTACATCAAGGATACCGAAATCCCCAGCAAGGACCTAAGGCAAATAGCAATATTGATGGATTTGAAACCAAAGGAAACAAAAGACCCAAAAGGAAAGACTGTGTTTTCCAATATGGCAAGTACAGTCCTAATGGACTCAATGGCACAGCCCATGCAGGGAAGCAGCAGTTAGGATGAGTTGGTGCAGGCAGAGGAAGGCCCAGAGGACTGCAGAAATAAACAGTTTTAAGTAACAAGCAACCTCCTCAACCCCAAAGGTCTTTTGCACAGCCAAACAGCATCTGCTGTGCCTCGGTGGCCCTGCTCCACGGATGGACGTGCAAGATACATTTGACATTAAGAGCAATAACTTGCAGCAATAAGAAGCTCAGAGACTGCTGCCCAATCCTTCTGCAAACCCAGGTGAATTAATCCATGCAGCTCCATGCTGTGCAAACAGGCTAGTGCAGAGGCTAATGTGCTCAGCAAGCAACCTGCAGCCTCGGACAGGCAGCGCAGCGAGTGCCCATGGGCAGTCCCAGCCCTGCAGCAGGAGCTGGTGCAGCCACCCCGGCGTGTGAGAGGACAGCACTTGCTGCTGCTGCCTGGCGGGCAAGTGCTGCTGGCGCTGCGCAGCGCTACTAACAGCCCAGAACAGAGCACCAGCAAAGCCACAGACGCCAAGTACGCGTGTAAGCTATGCCTGGGAAAGGCACGCTCGCTCATCTCCCAAAATACTATCCCACTACCACCATGGAAAGGGGCACAGTGTTACTGGCTGCCATGTTGCACTTTGCAGCTCACCTTACTGACACACAAAATCTCTTGCCACAAGAGTTTCTGCAAAACGGAAAAGAATCCCATAAGCATCTCTATTAAAAAGTTTTTGAAACCAAATCACAGGGTTAGCAAGCATGAAAAAGCAACCACAAAACCCTTCTTGGTATGCTAACCCTTAACAGCATATGGTTCTGATAATGCCTTCATGTGTTTCTGCAGGCATATGTTTCTTCATGCTTTAATACAAGTAAAATAACTTAGATGGCATATTACAGCAGAGTTTACTCTGAGTGTTCCTTCTGTGCTCCTTCAGGGAAGGAAAGAAAAAAGTCACCAGATGCAATAGCGATTGACATTTCTGCATCAACAGGAACATGCCAGAACAAACAGATACTCACACAACACAAATTATCATTAATCTGATGACACTCCCTGATTCCATATCCCAGAACTGTAGAGAACGTCAGAAGCAGCAGTTCCCGTGCTGTCCTTGCTAACTTCTAAGACTCAGTCCCAGTCCTCATACAGGTCATTTCTAAAGGGGTCTGTCAAGAGCAGGGGTAAGTTATGCTGCCTTCCAAAACAAAAGCTAGAGGATTCAAGACTGCTTTTCATTATCTCTCATAGAGACTCTAGAAGTGTGCAATGATTTTGGAAACCTTACAAAACTAATTTAAATTCTTCTTCCTATGTTTAATTGGTTAAAAAGAAGTACTTTTATAATATAGCTTGTCCTCTAGTCTCTGTCCTGCTTAACTCGCCAAATCAGCCACTAGCATATTACATAACAAGACCTGAGGCGCAGAGCGCTGATGCTTTCTAGCTATGAAAGCTTTGCAGGTTCCTGGCTCTTGACAGAAATGCTGCCATATAAAATAAGAGCATGGCACAGTTAGGAAGTAATGAATCTGTATCTCCTTAAAGTCAGCTTCCTGCAAGTCAGTCCTCCAACATTTAATAGCAAGGTTTATACCCCCAGCAGGAGGTTACGCTCTTAGTGCTGCATTTCTCACACAGAAGCAGTACTGTGAGAGCAAGTGCATTAGCACATCCTAATCATGCCACTGGTTGAATAAGACACCAAAGTGTTAAAAGATCTGATGGGAAAAGCCAAAATCAAGTTGAATGATCTTAAGAAAAGTCGCTTGTTTCTTTTTCAAAGCTCCCAACCTACAGCACCTGTTCCAGCACAAGTTGTCACTATTAGTCACAGCAGCTATTTTTTATTTGCACCGGTTTTTGCAGCCAAGGAATTGCAGGCAGCAACCTCGGCAGCAGGGAGAACAGATGGAGGTACCCAACAGAGTCCCATGGCCACCTCCACCCACGCCTGCTATTCCTAAGTGACAGGGCAGTGGCTGGACACCAGTGCCACTGCCCAGGTGCTCACTTTGTGCACAGCCCACGCACATAAGCTGGCCTTGTCAGCGTGGCACTGGTGCCATCGCTGGCTTCGGATGCTTCCATTGCTTGCCTTGCGAACGTCTGCTTGGTAGAGCGCTAGCATTCACCCCTTGGGTGAATATTGTCCAAAGAGAGAAAAATAATACAAGTGAGACCAAACGTACATCAAGTGGACATGAAAAATGACTAGAGTGTTCATGCCCGTTATCCTTGGTGAGCTGCTTTTAACATAGCTAAGTGCATAGCACCAGCTCCTTTACATAGCTGCCACTCAGGATACAATGCTGTCAAGTGTAGAGCACTGGACTTGGGATGCATCTACCTCTTCTGGAAGGGATCTCCACACGAGCACTGACAAACCACTCAGGCTTCTACATCAAGTCTTTTACTCCTTCCAAACATTACAGAAATGTCCCTCTTTACTGCATCTTGCTCCTGCCTCAAATAAGGGTGGTGCCACTTCCCTACCCCTGTAAACTTCTCAGAACTGCTCCCACCAGCAGCTACACCTGGAAGCGCTTACACTTGTGCTTCTGAATTCAAGACACTGAAACAAACTTCACCTGCTTTCAGGCTTATTTTCTGCTCTTCTACAAATCCTTTTGCCACCCTACTCTAAAGCTACTTTAAAAGGAGCTTGGGTTTACATTTTCTTTTCATAATCTGCATCCATTTCCATTTTTATAAGCTGGTTTATAAGAAAACTTAACAGAAATTATCAGCTGCATCTGTCTCATGCATTAATAATAATTTAAAAAGCATGTGGCTACTTCTAGTCTAAAATAGTTTCCTGAAGCCCTCAGAGCAAGAAAAAAAAAAGATAAATAAAGAAATCAAGTCCTTGCAGAGCTGCCATGACAGGAAGCCTGTGTTGGAGTCCTGAGAACTCCTCACCTGATATATGCCTAATGCCAGAGCTCAGCTTTCTACAACACTATCAGTTTAGGTCACCAACTGCTATATAGATTAAGCATTTAAAAACAAACGAAAAAGCTTAATCAGTGAAGGCATCATTTTCAACACACCTGCATAAACATTCTATTGTGATTTTCAGACAGTTCTTGAAACACAGCAACAAAACAGATCAAAGCCCACAGTTCTGCTCTTCTGACCCATTATGCCCACAAATCCCTCAAGAAAAAGCTAGCCAAGTTCAAATTTAGAATAATTTTTTGTCCTTACTCATTCAAGAATGCTTCCTACCTATATACTGAAGAGAACTGATTTTGACTTTGTTCTTTTTTCCTTTTAAGCAGTTACAGCCATTCAGCATTCTGCTCCTCACCCTGCTGGGCAAGTACCTCTCAACAGAAACTCTTTGTTTAGAAATTGCATCCCCTATCTGTTCCTGTAACCTTCAACACATTCCCGTTCTTCCCTCGTTTCCAACTCTTCTGTTTGACAAGGCCTCCCACATAGTGTCCCCGGCAAATTCTATTAGCACACGCCTCATTTCTTATGCCAAGATAATTAATGAAAATATTATATAAAAATCTGTCTCCTGAACAACCCCTAAGCCTTCTGGAAAAGGCTTTGGCAAGCCAAGCCATGCAGTTTGCAATACCAAAATAAACTAGTCTGTGAGCACTCCAAGGGAGTGAAGGAGCCAGCTCATAATCAAGGTGTCCTGCAGTAGCAAACTGAACTTGAAGATATAAAGATGGCTTTTGTAACTTGCAAAAGATGAAAAACAGACCCTTAGAAAGGCTCAGGCCCTGCTGTCTTATTAGAAGGTTGACAGCATTTGGGTGAGAGACACAAGCGTGAGGCTGCCAAGTATCTGAGAGCTTGCTGGCTTCTGAGAGCAGCACAGCCCACAGTGCAGGCCCGCACTGCCTAGAGTCCCTTCAACACCCGGGAGCCTCCCCAGATGTCACAGGCAGTGACCCAGATGCACACTCTACAACACCCAGACACTCACGTGGCCCATCAGCCCTAGAACGGACCCAACACTCTTGCAACCAGAATTTCCTGCTCACACACACCTATGCCCTCCCTCCCTGGTGCTGTGATCCATTAGCAGCACTGTCCTCGGCTCCCTGCCATGGGTTGAAATGCCAACTAGACCCAAACAACCTAAGAAAAATCGTAGCACAACCAAGAACTTATCAAAAGCAGATACCCATTCAAGCAGTCAGCACAAAATTGCTGGCTTATCTTCCCCCCAGCAAAGGGCTTAACAAAGGCTTAGCACCAGAATAAAAACTGTAATAAGTAGTAGTGCATCAATTCCAAAACGCCAAGTTAGCGTAATTCACCTTGTCATTTAAAAGTCACAATGACAGTTAACCTGAAGCATGTAACCTCACAAAACACACTTGCACACAGCACGCTTTAATCACGCAATCAGGGCACAAGGCAGAGCACTGGCATTGAGCTGAAAGCAAGGTCAGAGAAACCCATGGGAGGAGAAGGTGGACACAAGTATCACTGCTCACTCCATGAGCAAGACAGTGCTCGACTCCCAGCTGCTGCCCCTGGCACTCAGCTGTGCCGGCATCAAGCTCTCCGAGTCAGGGTTTTACCCACTTTGGAGATCTCCCCTCAATAAGGCGACAAGACTTCCTGGAAGAGAAGTCTGCAGTATAGCCCAGCCTTGCCGGGAAAGGCTGATTTTCATTGGGGTGGAATTCCTTGGATGCCTGCAGTTGAGACACAGAGCCAAAGCCCTGGCATTCCAGTTCCCAAGCTTCCCAAAAGGCTGCGGCAGACACCTAATTACCAGATTTTCCTGACCTGCTCTAAAAAAAATGAGTAGCTGTCGAGTAGCACAGAGAAGAGCTTTTTATTGATATTTTCATTCTTTCCCATTCTTCTTCTGCATATTTTTCCTTCAGTGAGTCAGTGCCTGAATACCTAAGAAATGCAGGGCAATATTTCTTTCAACAAAACTTCACACACAGCATTCTAAAAGAATTCTCAAAAAAAAAAAAAAAAAAAGATCTTACAAGTCCCTAAAACTTTTGCCTCTCAAGACCTCAGAAACAGTCTACTCCATTTTGCTCTCAAAATATCCAGGAAAAAGTTTTAGCAGCTATGGCACTGGAGATGTGTTCTCACTACACTCCAGGCGAAAAAAAAAAATGAAAGGAAAATTTTAGCTGCAAGTATTAATGCTGGTCACCCACAACAGCTAATACTACACTGAAACACAATAGAGGATTCTCTTTCTACATACGTGCATGGCATGAATTACATGTGTACACGATCCTACGAGCATACTGGTGGTGCCTGCTTTCCCTCAGTTTTCCTAACAGAAAGCATATGCAAAAGGACTGATTGGATCTTGAAAATTGGCAAGGTCAAAAAAGGCATGGAAAGTGCCTCTCGAAAGTAGGGCAAAGCTCTCAGCATCCCTGCAACGTGGTTCCTCGCATCCATCAGCTAAATGAGTCTGGCAAAACCCTGCTGACAGACAGCAAAGTCACAGTGAAGTTCCAGGCACCTCGGGGAGGTCTCCTGTTTGCATGTGACTGCCGCTGTTTGAGGTGGGCTCCTTTAATAGCTCTAGGGAATAGTCCCTGATTATCCTGAGGATCTTCAGATGATCATGGCAGGTTTGAATTATACCCTAATCCTGCCATTTGGCACTTATTTTGGAGAAGAGTCTTTGCCAAGGAAGCTGACTACAAGTCTCTAGCAACCGGGTGCTCCTTTTCTCCCCGTTTCCTGGTGGTGCAGGCTCAGAGGCGGGCACAGTTGCAGACACTGCTGTGAGCTCCTGCTGCCTGGTTGCACCGGGCTGGCGGACAGAGCAGAGCCATCGCCCAGGAGCCGGGCACGTCTCCCCAAACAGCTGCACGCTTCCCACTGGTAGTGTGCCATGGCAAAGCATCTTTTGCCATGTCACCTATTTGACAACAGCACCAGCGACACGACACGAGCCAGACACCTCAGCAGGCGATTCAGGAGAAGAATTACGGGCTAGTCTGTTTTTCCTGACATTTCCTGCTCACCTCTGCTACACACACTACCTGCCACCAGAGAAGCACCCCACAACGCACCAGCAGTAGTTGGCAGCACATGCCATCCACCCGTCGTACTGAGCTCCTGCTTTCAAAGGCTCTTAACTAATCTGGAAATGCAATTCACTGAAATAAAGAACTTGTGCGAGACATCTGCTTCACACCATTCACAAAGGAGAATTTATATAATTCTTCCCTATGCATTAACACATTGCACTGCTCTGCTTCCCCTTAAGTTTGAATGATTTTTGATTAACATTTATCCAGAACTGTTGCAGTATTTGTTACTAAGGAGAAGAGCAAAACGCCACTGCTGCCCAGGGAACCCCTGGTGACAAGTGTGAACAAAGGCAAGTTCAGGAGGTACCCTATTTGCAGCAACACAACCATGCATGCAACACTGCTTTTCAATTTACATCTTTAGACAGAAATCAGCATCCAAAATAGTTCTGTGTTAGCTAGAGAAAGATTTAAACTGCTGTTTAGCTAAATTTGCAGATACCTTGCTAGGGAACATGCAATCGCTTATACAGGCCCAGGCTGAAAAGGAAAGCCCAGAAAGATTTAAGGAAAAATTTCTTCATGCATGCATGGAAGCTGTTGTTTTCTGCAAACAGCAGAAAACCAAAACCAGGCATGCATCCACGGAAGAGCCCACCCAGGGGCTGTAGCTAGTATGCAGCATCCTACTGCTGATCTGTGGTATACCCGTACCCCGCCAGCTAGATACCTGCACCTCCAACACACTCCTTAAAGCACGTGGCAAAGGCCAGGCAGTCGCTCGCGTGCTCCTCAGTGCTCCGACAGCAGCTTCTTTTATTGCTTTAGTCTCAAGAGACCAGTCACAAATATTTGCTATAAATATCCTAAAAGAATAAAGCAAGCAATAAAGCAATAAAGCTCAAGCACTCAGGATAAGAAAACTATGTGAAGCAATACTTCAAGGGCAACCCTATTTCTCCATCAAGTCCATTTAAACATGTGCATTTTGTTAAGATACACCCTGGTTATTCTCCTCAGCCCTCCTTTTTTTTTCTGAGGACATTTTAAAAGACAATTTTAAAACTGGAATTTAAGCAAATAAGTCCGCATCCTTTTTTCCATGTATACTTACCCTTGCATTACATTCAATATAAAAATAAAAGCTAATAAAACCAATAGTTGCAGAATTTCCCTAAAGAAAACTCAATCTATTTGTATGCAAGTGAAACTCACTGTCTTTTCTAGTGATCTCTTCAAATATAGTAAGCAAAGGGGCGTTTGCTTGAAGACGCACATCAGTACTGGAGGGTTCACTTACCTATTGTCAGTAGTTTCCCACAGCTTCCTACTATGGTATATCTGAGGATAAGGAGCTGGAATTAATTTCTCCTTTGATTCCACATTTGAAATTTCTATAATCCACATAAAAAAGTTCTGACCTCAGGCTCTTTCTGTGCCTTTGGCCAGTTGTCCCAGCTTAGTCTGTCTCCTATATATTCTTAGGACTAAGACAGTTATAAGGACCAGACCAAAATCATCACATCACTGTCCTGATTCAATCCATACTGAACCTGCAAATCTAAAACCATACTGAGAGAGTGGAAAAAAATGGCAAATCAAAAAAAGATTAAATAAAGTCATAGCAATTCTATCTTTCTTAATGAAAACTATATTTTTTTCAAATTCATTTCTATGGTATATCATAAATATTCATCTACTGTCTGGCTCCATATTGCTGCACAGTTATCCTTTTTTCATGTAATTATCTAAACACCAAGTTCCTTCATCTGTGATATGGTCAGCACAACAACTACCATACACTCCTACGGTCTCATGGCTGAAGAGACAAAAACACTGCTCAAGTTCGGTAAAGCCCTATAAAAGTGTTTTTTCACGGCAGTGAAACAAATGTTTCACAATATGAAACTTCACCCAGAACAGCTTAAAAAAAAGGCAACTCTCCCAGAAAAGATCACTGATTCCCAGTGATCTTTTCTCCCAGAAAAGATCACACAGGCATTAAGACTATTTGCTAATCTTTAAATTTTTTGATAATATTTTTATCATGGTGGTGAACTGTCAAACTCATAGTGGATCTGTGGGATGCACGGACAAATCTAGTATACTCGCAAAACCTAATTTGTTCATTTACCATACCATATTATGTAGGCTATAAGTCAACAGACCTATATGTCTCTGATCTTTGATGCAGAAGGATATCATTTAAGAGTTTTACTATTCTTCAAAAATGCAATAAAACAAGCAGAGAATGTGGAAGGGGCAGCTGACCTACCTGTCACCAATCCAAGCAAGAGAACATCACGTACGAGGCGTAAAGAAAACAGGAGGTAGAGCTTCTCCAATACAGTTTTAATAACATACAGTCTTAAGGGCTGAAGGAATCCCCACCATCACACATACACACAATTTAAAAAATATTTTAAAAATTCCAATTTCACCCAGTTGGATGATGCAGCACCTCCCTACTCTAACTGCACACCTAGGTATTAGCACTCTAAACCAGGGAGCAACACAGCTTGCAGCACTTCTTTTAGAGGAGTAAAAGCCAAGACTGGAGTCACTTAAACACATTTAGGAAGGTTCAAGCGTGAAACAAAATAGAAGAGAAGCCTTCAGATGCTTTCTACAGAAAGGCAGATACAATCTTTTGAAATGGTGGATTAAAAAAAATATATATATACACATGACTCAGTCAATAATGAGAAAATGGAATATATGAACACTGCTATTTCCTATCATCCAATGAACCTGTAAAAAAAAAAAAAAAAAAGGCTGATGGGTAACCTAATACAAAAAGCAATTTGCCCCAGAGAGGTCCTGCTCAGGTTCTTGCACTGAGGGCACAGCATTCATCATCATATATAAGCAAACAGTGAAGGGGGACAAGTGTGAATGGGACTGAGACCCTGCCTCAGAAACTGCTTGTTATTACATGACTGCCGAGAGCTGGTTATAATGATACTGCAATCTGATTAGTGAGGCTCACTACTACTTTTATTAAATAATAATTCACAATAATGAACCTTCAGATGCGAGAGATTAAAATAATTCAATATTACAGTAAAAACAGGTGGTGTTAGACACACAAGCAAATTTGTTTCTTGAGAGACTCAAATGCTGGTTGATGGTCAAATTCTCCTTCTCCAAACTGCTGCCTGTGAAGGGCACATGCCCATGGCAGCAGGGTCACTGACCTCTGTCCCTTCCTTCAGCAACCCCATGGAAGCCCTGAAGCCTTCCAACACCTCGCACAACCTCCCTGACTCTCCTGGGGTGCATGACTAACCTGGGACCAGCTCAGCCACCCAGTCTTGTCTGGAACCTGGCAGATACAGCTGGAGTCCAGGCAAGTAAAGGAGCAAATGGCAAGGGCAGCACACATGCAAAAGGTCTTGAAGGAAAAGGTAAACAACAGGTATGGTGTTTAACACTACAGTCTTCTGCACTAGATGCAGCCAAGTCATCTAGTATCAGATTGATAGGACACCATCAAAATAGCTTTGACAAGACAGACCTAGAAAAGCACCCAACAGTGCCTCTCATGCAGACACCTGCTCACATCCAGACACTTTAACACATAGGCAAGGGAGAAGTTTGATTCAAACAAGACAACAAAAACAGCAATTTCTTTTTGACAATGTCTCATATATGTGAGCAAAAGGAAGCATAAAAGCAAACTATGAAAAAAAACACAAGTAGGAGGCTTGTAAGTTAATTACATTCTCTCAACCATTGGTTGCTTGAAAAGGACAACTGCCCAGATCAAAGGACTCTTACACATCAGAATTTTTATTGCTGTAAACAGAATTAACTCACAAGAACCACCCAATTCTCAATTTCAATTTGAGACATGGACATGAGTCATCTGAAGTCTTGATGTAATAAATCATTTCAAGAAGCCTCTCCAGCCAGAAATGCCGCAGTAGATGTTCCCGCTCCCGTTCATACCTGCTTGTGTCTCCATCTGTTGCTAGACCTTCATCCAACCTACCAACTCACTACAGAGATAATGAATTAACACTCACCTACCTCAACAGCCTGCTCTCCGCAACTCAAACCCGCCCCTCCTCTGCTAGGGAACATGGTGACCCTCCCAAGGACAGGCATGATGCAGCTGTGCAGGAGGAGATGATATAGGAAGCTCATGCAGCAAGCCCAAATTTCTCATGTGAAAGCCTTTCAAGCTGTGCTTGTGCCTGCTAGGGAGATGGAATATTTCCTAAAAGGTCAAAGAAAAACATGCCTCTACAGAGAAAAGTAAATCATCATTTTAACAAGAGGTACAGGCATGTTATCTGCAGGAAATTCTGCAATGGTAAGAGCATACCATCATGGAGGGAAAGAAGTTAAAAGCACATTTGTGACCACAAAACACCCGGGTTTTATTGAAAGAGAACACAAAACGGTGAAGAAAAAAAATCTTCAGGCCTTCCTATAAGGCCACATCTATTTTCATGCAAGGGGCTCAGTAAAACCTGTAATCATGGGGTTTACCACAACCCTTAAAAGTAGTTTTGCTTACTGCAGCATTTAGCAATTAAACAAGGCAGAGCAGGGAATTCATCTCAAATATAACTAAAATTATAACTTCAAAACCCATTCTCTCCTGCTGTTCTTCCAGTATTTCCTTTTGTTCCCTAGAAGTGCTCCAGCAGTTTAGGAGCCACACTTTGGCCTGTCCTATTTTTGGTCTTTAACTTGGGCGTTGCTTCTGCTCTGCTTGTGAGGCAAGCTCAGGCAGCAGATTGTTCTGCCTAGTCTGGCACTATTAGACCGCACTGTGCATTTCACTTTCCTGGTGGGAACCATCTGCTCCTCAGATTTTAGATGCTCATCACCTGGGCTTAGATCACTTCATTATAAAAAGGGAAGGGGTAACAAATATGCATAATAGTTCACTTAGGATGTTGATCTATAATGTATACCTGTAAGCACATATATATGCATATATGCTGTGTATTTTAAAAATAGATTATAAACACACTTTCTAGTTACCACACTATCTTTCATTTTGTTATTTTGTTTCCCTTTAGTGTACTTTTCAGCACCATCATCTACTTTTGCAGAAATTTAACAGATTGTTTTGTATCAACATGAGGGAATTCTTGATGAAGCAGTTACCTAGGAACCATATATGAGGGTCCTCAATTCATTTAAAAGAGAAAAGGGTCAGTAAGAAGCTTGAATAGATAACTGGAATAGTTATGATAACCAACAGGAGGAATAAAAAAAGATAAAGAGAAACGATAAAGAGAAGAGGAAAAGAAAAAAAAAGAAAAGAGAAACGATATGCAAAACTTGCTCAAAGTTGGGAAGTGTCTGGTTAATCCCACCAACCTGTAGGAACAGGCAGCTTTTTGTAACTTTTCAACATCTGCTGGCTTCCCTCCTTTAGAAATCCTTTTCTTTTTCAGTGGAATGAAATGAAGATCTAGGCAGAGGACACTTCGGCTATGGACAGCCAACAAGATATATTGTTACACACAAGTCCTCAAAGGGAAAAAAAGACATTTTTACATGTCTTTTAAAAGTTTAAAAGCTTAAAAAAATAGTTTAAAAGTTAAAAAACTTCCTAGTTTTAAAAACATACCCAAGTCTCTGGCAGTATATTTAGCCACTCTACGATGCAAATACGCTTTGCTGTTCCCAGAGTGTATCTCTTGCAAATTCACTTCTCAATCTCATCCTCTGAACAACCACCTTCTAATGGTTCCTCATCTCTGCAAGAGACAGAGCAGCCCAAACAAACAAAACTAATAAAAAATACAGATATGCATATCAAGTATATGACAGATTATCAGGGTACAATGGTTAAATAACACTGAGAGCCCTAAAACATGACACTGAACCTTGTAAGTGTTCATAGTCTCTGCTCACTTGACTGAAAAGCTAAGGAAGGTCAAGAGCAACAGCAATAACCAAAGGAGAAACATTTCCAGATGTGTTTACGTTGAGGAAGCAACAAAGTTATTTTGCACTACCATTTGTCTTTTTCCTAGATTAGCTAAAGAAAATATTTTCCTTCTGAGAAGTAGGTCCCCTTTGAAACTTTCTAAACCCTTCATAAACCAATGAAATACATCACCAAACAATTCCTCTGCAGCAAGAGTCCCCTAAATTCCCTCCTGCTCTGCCTGAAAGAGGTAGAGCTACTGAAAGATGTATCACCACCAGCAAAATCAGAGCAGCAGATATGGAAAAACAAACTCACGGACAAGAGCATGACTACAAGTCAGAACAAGGCAGAACTATAGCACCTGCTGCTGAGGCAGTGACAAGCTGGAGCTGCCACGCACACGGGCTCTGCTGCCCACGAGCCACCCACACTGTGAGCCGGGAGGATCCGAGCTGCCCCCACAGCACACAGCGAGCTAGGGAAGAAATCCTGCAACGGAGAGGCATGTCAGAGACTAGGGAAAAAATGCTACTGACTAATATGGGAAGCAAAACAGTATCAGCGATAGGTTGCTGCGGTATTTATTGCTATGTACTATTTTGTCTGCCTCATGGAATAAGACACTGGAGAGATTTTCAAGCAATTTCCTCTAGTTTCTAGAAATGTCAAAACTGAGAGGGGGTACGGGGTCTCATGCTACTACTCAGCCTACAGAAGGCCTGCTCCAGCCCCCTTGCTGGGGCACTGCAAAATTAGGAAGCACCTACCAAAGCTTTTTGCAAGCTTTTTTTAGTCCATTGGGACTAAAACTTTGCTAACAAGACAGCATGTGAAAGCTCTGCAAATATGAAATTTGTGTTCTGCTTTGTCAGCACACACAGGGCCCTTCATCTGTTCCCAAGTCCAAGGCCCATGGCCTCAGGAATCGCTCTGACGGGTTAGGCAATATTACCTACGCCAAGATTAAGGGATTAAGGGAATGGAACATCTCCCGTACGAGGAGAGGCTGAGTGAGCTGGGCCTGTTTTCTCTGGAGAAGAGAAGGCTCAGAGGGGATATGATTAATGTGTATAAGTTCAGGAAGGGAGAATGCAGGGAGGAAGGGGACAGGCTGTTTTCACTGGTGGCCAGTGATAGGCCGAGGGGTAATGGGCATAAGCTGGAGCACCGGAAGTTCCGTCTGCAGGTGCGGAGGAACTTCTTTACTGTGAGGGTGACAGAGAAGTGGAACAGGCTGCCCAGGGGGGTTGTGGAGTCTCCTTCTCTGGAGGTCTTCAAAACCAGCCTGGATGCCGCCCTGTGCCACATGCTCTAGGTGTGCCTGCTTGAGCAGGAAGGTTGGACTAAATGATCTCTAGAGGTCCCTTCCAACCTTAAAGATTCTGTGATTCTGTGAGATGCCTTCCCCTGCACCAGCATCAGTTCCCCACAAAGCCGAGCCTCATGCACTCCCGCCTGCAACAAGCTCTGGTCATGATGCTGGTGACAAAAGCAGCTCTTAGAAACTCAATTAGTAGTTATGTCTTTTCATGCTGTGAGCAGAGAACACACATGCCCAAATCCACAGAAAAAAAACACTCTATAATCTTAAATATGGTAGTGAATTAGGTGCATTAGTGCCAAATTCAACACTGCAGTATTGCTGGAAGTCTAAGATTACTACCCAGCCACACATATATTTTATTTCTGCCAATTTCATAGCAATGTATGGCTCACCAAAAATAGTCCAGAGTACAAATAAATTTAACCAACTCCTTTCCAAACAGAAGTATTTTCAATAAACATCAAAATAGGGAGACCTGCTGTTCATTTTTAAGCACAACCATCCCAATCTCAGAGATAGTGAGAGCAGACACCATTTTACCTCAAGAGGAGGGAGCAAAGAAAGAGACAGACTCTCCTCTACATCAACACCTTGCCTTTTTTAAACGTAGGAATCAATTCTTCGAGAGCAAGATTGCTAAAACGATCAGAATAAAAGATAAAATGAAAATAGGCGTTTGTCTTTTATTTTGAACTACAAATCCCTTCAGCTCTGTGAGAAAAAAAAAAAAAACTAGCCTATCTACAGACGGCTAAGCACAGTGCAAAAAAGGGCGAGGCCAGAGCCCTGGTGACAGGAGCTTTTTGAGCAGCAGATGATGAGCTAACACATCTTGCAGCGCCACAGGGCGCTTGCTTACACCTAGAGAAAGGCGCTCTGCCTCCCTCCCACTCAAGACCAAGGGCAAATCCAATTTTCTGGAGCTGCTTCCAAGTTACTGCCTTTTTCCCGACTATAGGTTTTTGAACTAATCTGCTAGGTAGAAAAGTGTCACTCTCCATCAGTACAAGGAACCTGAGGTTTTATATCTCACATATGAATGGTCCCATGAAGAATCAACAACCTGGTACTAAAGCTCTGCAGCTCGGCTTTAGAGAGGTAGAAACACTAGAGCATCCACAGACCTGCCTGGAATCAGGGCACTTACCGAGAGCCAAAGCCAAGGGGAAACTTGCCCCAGTTCCATGCACTACTGAGAAAAGGAAGTGAGTAAGGGAGGAAGTGAGCTTCAGCCGCCCAGAGGAAACCGTGGGAAGAGCCAGGAGGAGATGTGCTGAGACAGCAGGTAACAAAGGGAACAGAAGGTCACAGCTAGCTCCAAAAAGCTCCGCAAGAGAGACAGGGAGATGGTGACAGCGAGAAGTTTGAGAGGGCCTGTGAGAAAGCAAAGCTTTGCCCTGGTCTCAGTGTGACAAGACTTAGCACGAGATAAACTCTCTGTGAAATACTTCAAAATGCTTCCAGGAAAAGGAATTACTGTGGGTTTAACATCTTTTTCTTATTTGAGAGTGACTATGTTGTCTAATCTTAGAGGTGAACACATCATAGAACACCATCAGGGCTCCCCAGCAGGAAGAGTATTTTATTTCTTGTTTTTCTTTCAGCAATCAGTTCTGATTTAACAAAAGAGGATTTAAAAAAAGAGTACTGGAACAGCCTCCACGCAAACATGCAACAGAAAAAGATGTTATGTTGGTTGCTTTCCCCCAGGAAGGCCACGGCACCATTTCGATTCTGCAGCAGGAACACCCTGATACAGAGACAACACCAAAGGTCATCACAGCGTAGATGAAGAATGTAGCTACAAGCATCAAAACTAAATGCAGAGGCAAATACATGTTGGCTTTCTTAGCTTCGTAAGAGGTTAGGCGGTTTCTTTCATGAGGCTATTAAGGAGCAACAACCAAGAGCAAGCAGAAAGTCATCTTTCATCAGAGACAGGAAATCTTTAAAAACAACTTTTAGGAGGACAAACAACAAAAAAGGAAGAAAAAGGCAAATGAACGCTAAAGCTCCTATTCCTTGGAGTCTGGCAAAACAGAATTTGCAAGAAAACAATTCAAAATTGTTGAAAGACAGTCTTGCAAAGCAGAGCATGGGCTTCCCTCATCAAGAGATGCACCAGAATTGCAGGGTCAGATTAAGGAGAGGGGAAACAAACAAACAAAAAACCCACCACACACATAAAACCCTGAAACAAAAAACACAACGCCCCACATACCACATACACATACATTTTTGTTAACTTCCACAGAGCAGCAGATTAGTAGGGATCTCCATCATTTAATCACAGCCATAGAGAAAAATATATGCGCGCATATACATGCATGTGTGCTCACAAATGCTTGAACCTAAACTCAAAATAAAACGTTAGTTCCTGGTACATTCCTACACACATACTGATTTCAGGTTCTTGTTAATCCTAGAAGTGAACAGTTGACCTCCATTATATTGCTGCCATAGAGAATCATTTGAGGAAAACCAAATAAAATGTTTTCATCTTTTGAGCAGGCTTCATGAGTATAGATAAGGTGCATTTACCAGCTAAAAATCACTGTGAAGTGTCATGCTGTACCAATTCCTTGAGGACACAAGAATCATAGCTCATTTGACACAGGATGACTCAAATACTGAGATGGGGATCAGAAAAATATCAGCAAATTTTCTATAATAGTAGTAATACTTAAACAACATGGAGCCACAGCAAATTACTGTTCAAGCAGTGTACCATTTCCCTTATTAAACATACCATAGGAAAAATGGAAACAGCTTTACATAATTGCACTAGGGATGCTAAACAGTAGGCGAAAGGAAAATGAAAAACTTCAGTGTCTTATTCAGCTTGTGTGAGGGAACACTTCTGCAGGCCTTGCATCACTCTTCCACCAACAGCATTTAAAGTGCTATTACACTTCAGTGATTTCATCAGGCCTACAAGGATATTTACAGTTACACGGCTGGCAAACTAGCAGTAGATATGGCACAAGAACATGCTCTGAATTCCTTACGTAATGAGCAGAATTTACTACTCCCTCCAATTTTGCAAAACTGTCTCAGCATTTTAACTTTAAACTCAAAAAAGTAACAGTACCTATTTTAAAAAATATGAAGAGCAATCTCTTCATATATCTCAGAAAAAGGAAGCAATTACGTCTTGTACTTTTTCCAATATCATCAAGGACGCTGCAAAACTGCACAGAAAATATCAAGTCTGCCAGGAATTACACTCTTTTTGTAGATGAAAGGATGAAGAAGAAGTGGAAGGAGAGTGAACTGCCTTCCATATTGCGTAGTTATTTTTTCAGTTCAATTATTGCAGCAATGCTTTTACTTCAAAGTTTACCATAAAGCTGCAGAGACATAGGCTGCTATCAAATCTTGCAAATGCAGTTCAGATACTCAGTCCAGACCTCCATTACTTTTATCTTATTTTTAATGCAACTCCCATGGAAGTGAGGTGAGGTTGTTCCTAACCCAAATGTAACAAGCATGGCTTGACCAGTATGTTTCTCCAAATATCTGCTTTTTCTACCTAATAACAAACTAAACAGCCTGGAAATTTTTTGCTTTCTTGTGTCTTATATCAAGATACTCAGTGAATCAATCGTAGCCTTCAAAAGATTCACCCCTCACTTTGGTCCAGCACTCTTCCTCAATGTCCAGTACAGTACGTAGCAAGTACTGTGCAGATCCAAATTAGGAAACCATTAAAATTAGGATTTTCCAACATGGAAATCAGTGATATTAATGTACCTATTATATATGCTGCTTCGTGACTACATTTACATCATCTTAAACAGCTATAATACTTCAGGAAAAGACAAGAGATAGTTCTTTCTCACAATTCATTTTACCATTTTCTGCATAATTAAGCTAAGGAGATCATCGTGATCTGCCATAGCTTCTATTCGGAGTTTAAAAAGCCACTGAAAATGTATGAAGATGTTAACAAATTATCTCTAATCTACCTTCTCCCACCATTCGGCTATCCTCTTAAAAAAAAAAAAAAAAAGGACAATAAAGCCTATAAGCAGTTCTCCCTCAAATAAGCTGTTGGTTTAGAAAGTAAATATAAAAATCTTATACCTCATTATACTCCACAGGTCAAGCTTTTTGTTTTAACATTACTTTTACTTATTTTTACTATGCAATTTTTCTTCACATTTCTTACTGGTACTTTTCAAAACTAACATCAGTTTTATTTGCACCATTAAATTTAAGTGATGTTTCAGAAATAAAAACAATATCTTATAATTCTAACAGTATCCGTCCCCCTCCCCCCCCCCCCCCCATTTATCTAGAGGTTATCTTGCAATAGTAACCCAGGAACCAGTGTACCCTTGGAACAACCAATAAATCTAAATAGGAAGGAGCTGGGCACAAAATGGCACATAATAGTTTTTGTAAGATGACTGATAAAGCTTTTTTTAATATACTAACCTATAAAAACTTTATACATAGCTTAATGATATGGATGTCTAGTAACTCATTTTGCAAAGCAGCATTTTTACAATCATGCAATATTTATCTAGAAGAAATTTCTTACTAAAAAGTAATAGACTTAGAAGGGCCAGTTTCAGATCTCCTGTCAGTTATGGTCTCTAGCTTGCTCTCCTCCCCTTTCTAACATTTACCTCTACAGGAAGCTTTCGGTGCATGTTTCTAAACGACATATATCATGCAAGTAATCTCTTCTGTTAGAAAGTGTAATTTATTTTAATTGGAACTGAAAACTTGTTTGCAGGGTGGCAGGAGGAAGCAGTTCCCATTTCCTGCTCTACTTCTCTCGGCATCTAATTACACCCATGAAGAGGAACAATAGAGAGGCTCTACAGTATTTCGCCTAATGTGCCTAATTACACCATGCAGGGCAGGCATGCAAATACCCTGCAGCCTCCACACAGCATCACTTATCTGCTACAGCAAATGTGCTTTGAGATCCCAGGCTTTCCTGTTTTCCACAGACCTCTTGTCAATATGAACTCCTTCAAGGCAACAGCAATCCTTCGAGCTTTCCCCATTCTCTCTAGCTGTAAGAGACCCTTTGATAAAATGCTTTCTTCTACCCCTATATCCTGAAGTACTAATGAGAGCTGAACCACACACTTCACTCCCAGGTTTGAAAACACTTGGGTCCAAATCTTGGGATGGAATAAAGTTTCTGAGTTCAAAGGGCTCAACTGCAACAGCATCCCATTGAGTGCAGTCTGCTTGTTATTTTTCTTTCTTCAAAGTCTTGCAAAAGTAACTTGCAAGTCCAAAGGCAGACAGGGAAAGTAGCTTGCCAAGGAAGGTATCGATGAGACAGCCACTCAAAGCAGCATCTGTGAAAACCATGCTCCCTTTCACACCCTCCTAGGTGTGGAGACTTCTAGGCTCAATGATGCAAAGTCTCCAGTCAAACACCACTGAGCCATAGCTATTAACAACGGTTTCATTGTCCACACTGCTTGCCCCAGAAAGGATGTATTTAAACAACTCAGACTTGAGTAAGAAAGGCGACCCAGTGTCTACAGAATCACTCTACCAAGGACAGATTTTTCGAGAATAAAGTCACAGGAAGGAAAAAAAAATGAGTAGGAAAAAAAGACCCATAAAAAGAAACTTCACATGGTTCTCCTATGTAGAGTCAAAGAAGCATTTCATAGGCTTAGGGTGAGAAGGTCTAGGCTCAGAATGAGTCACTGTGGCTCCTAGAACAAAACAATGTGGGTAATTGATAAAACAGGGGCAGATATTAAGGGGAAGAGTCTTGATGCTTAAAGAATAAAATTGCTTCTGCAAAGCATTAATCTCTTTCCAGTATTACACAGTTGAAACAGTAGGATGTCTGTTCAGGATAGTGGTGTTAAGAGGGAAGGGAGAACGTGTGCAAGTTGGCAGAAAGATGAACGGAGAAGTGACGAAGTTTAGCCTTGCTCTTAACTATGAAGTTGACCCTGCTTGGAACAGTGGTCTGCACCAGGTGACTTTGGAGAGTACCTGTCAACCTAAACTACACCACAATTTTAAGGAAAGGTCTTATGTGGAAACAACATAAATAACAGCAGCATTATCTTTATTACAGAAAGAAATTCTATGTTGAATAAAAGCCTTATTTTGGAGAGTAAGTTGCTGATGACTAGAGATGGTGTGTGATGAAATGAGAGTAAAACAGTAAATGTGAGAGAAGAGATTTCTTTTGGCAGAGTATTGCTTTGATTTTGTTTAAACTAGTTTAAGTGAGTAATTCAGCTTCAGTAGCACAGAAAATAACTGTTATTGCAATAGAGTTTAACCCAGTCAATACTCGTCCTGAAGAGCTTTACCTAAAACCTAGGAAAGGTGATATTCAGACTCCTTATATTCTTACAGATTAAGATAAAACCCTGTGCTTATAGTTCTAGCACACATTGCACATACGTGGAACAAGAGCTGATTGAAATCAAAACTTCAAATTTCTGCTTATACAATTGAAACATTTCCTTCTGCTATAAAAATTGGAACAAAGGACAGCAGATTTCTGTAATTTCATTTCCACCTCACAACTGAGTTTGCCAACGCAGTTCCTATCTCGGTGCCTTCCCCAGTAAGATAATGTGCAGTTTCTCCCAAATGCTTATTTAGAAAGAGACATTCAGATGTCTAAAAGGCTCATGTACACTATGCACTTTTCTTTCACACAAATATACACAAGAAAATGCTAAAATATCTCTTAAAAAGCTCACACTATATGCAATGCCATTGATTTCAGAGGGACTGATCTACACAGCATCTAATTACATAATATTTTAGTCCTCTAAGTTAAGAAACACTTTTGACCATAAGTAACCTTGATACGTGTTTGAAAACAAAGTTTTCACACTATAATTAGCAAGTCTATTTCCAGTCATGGACACTTTGCTGCACGAGTTTAACAGCACCCGTAAGGCTAGCAACCTATTTTTAATCTGCTGCAATCATTAAAATAACACATAATAGATATGCACACACACACACCCCTCCACACACATATACTTAGATACAGAAATAAAATTCCTGTCCCTATCATGATTGGAAAAAAAGAAAAAAAAAAAGCAAACCCTCTCTCTCAAGTCCTGGGTTACCACACTAATCTCATTTCAAGTCATATCTTTGTAAAATGGCTACCACTTGAAACAGGCTCCAATAATTAATTACTAATTTTAGAGACATGTATTTTCTAGCTTTTTCCTCTTCTGAAGATGTTTTCTTTCCCCCTTAATGGAGTTTTAACTTTCCAATAACAGTTTTTGAGTTTAGGGGGAGAAAGAAAAAAATACAACCTAGCTTTTAAGTATGCTGGTTAATCTCAAAAAATGGCTCTTCAGACTGTTCCTCCTGGCTTTTAATTTTGTACCTGCACTGAAGCTTTTTCCATTTTATTTCCAGCCTGATAAAAAACAACGGAAATGAACCAAAACCCAACAGCAACATCAGCTTTCATAATTTATCTCTTTAGACAACTCAGGTCTCTTATAAGACCTATTGCGTGTGACAGCAAGCAAGCCAAGCAGAAAGCAAACCAAGTGTCCGTACCCTGCCCCTTCACCGAGGGAAGGAGTCACAGGACTGATTTCTGTGACCATGAGCAGCATCTCCAACCCACAGTGTAACTCGGCAGCTCTCGGCCTGAATGAAGGGAGGACAAATACTCAACACAGCCCCTTCCAAAAGCAACTTGGCAAAGTGACCATGCTGATGCACCTAATGAGCTAAAAAGTTCTTTCTGAGTCTTGGCCACAGGCTCTATACCCGGAGCTTATCCCCTGCCCCTGTGCGATCTGTTTTTAAGATAATGGTGACATAGCTGGATCCAAAACAAAACAAGAAAATCTACAAAAAGCCACAGCACCCGCTCTAAAAAGTGCTTCAAGACAACTGCTTAACTCGATGGCTTTATTCCAAGTATTTGTTATTAATGCAATAAAGGAAGGCAAAATGGCATAGGACTTGGTTTTCTCTTCAAATTTTAATTCTTGCAAAACCTCTGGAGGGCAAGCAGCAAGATCCTCCTCCATTTATCAAAAATACTTTTTCAGGAAGTAATTGACAGCCTAAGCTAATTAATACCATTTCAACAAAATTTCGATGCCCATTCCAAAAGAAAACAGAAGGCTAAACAATAATTCCAGAAACAGCAACGAGGATTAAAGTTGAAACTCAGTTCCCACTTAATGGTTTGAAGTCCTGAAAAGGCCCTGACCTTATGGGCCAGGACATTTAAAGGGCTGAAATCCCACCAGTACAAATACAGCACAAAATCCCCATCATCCCTGGTAGTGACATTTATACCAAACTCCTCAAGAAAATTACTGGAAAGGGAAAAATGCTCCTGCTCAGCCCAGGAAACCTTAACAAGCAGTGAATGTGTTTAGTGAACACTTCTTAGAGTTTCAAGACAATTCTAAAATACTAGATTATAATCTCTCTGAAAATGTTTGGAACTGTTCTGTTTTTTGAACTGGAATGCTTTGAGATCTTCACACAGATTATGATATACATTTGAAACATCTTTCTAGAACTTATCTGGATAAAATGCAGAAAACTGAATAGAGACAACACTTGCCTCAGCTTCAGGAGAACTTCTCAGAATCATTAAAATGCCAGTGAAGAGGCATCTAAAGGCAGGAAGAAGCAAAGAAGCTCCCCAAAGTAACAGTCTTTCTTTAGACAAGCACCAGGCCCAGCTTCTAATTCTACCTGAGCGAACTTGTAAGTTATGCCTTGCAACTCCTATGAGCTCTGAGGAGAGGCACTACTAGGCACCTCATGTGCCAGGGTGCCACAAGGAGGTTTTGATATTCAGAAGCTGTGTGCTCTCCTGAGAGGTGCATGGGAAGACAAAGGGTAGCAGGTAATATTTCTGAAAGTGCAGGTGGCCTCTGTATAGTAGGGGCACACATCTCTACAGCAGTTCCCAAATCTGCTCCCAAACACAGTGGTTTAGTCTCATCAGGGTGCAGTCTTCAAGTGGCAATTATCAAAAACATGCTGTTTGCCTCTCTCTTGCTATTAGTCCACCCCCTCCAACTCCTCCAGTTCCTTTTTTTCTCTTTTGTAACTGTTCTCAGCTTGAATTGTAGACTGTAGCTGCTCTACAATTGGTGCAGGTACTGCATGAATAGCATTGAACCCCTCTGCCCCCTATACACAAAATCTCTATCCTTTTATCTTACACAAGCACAAAAAGTAAGGAATTTGATTTTGTACAAAGCACTAAGATTTTTACTTCGCTAGGAGGATGGAATAGGAAGAGAAACAATATGAAGGAATTCCCCTCTTCCCCTTGCTGCTCTTACTCGTGTCAATAACTGCTTCATCCAAAATGGGAGAATGGGGAACGTGGGTGGCTGTGATTTCAGCACAGTGATGATCCCACTCGATTCCCACACATCTTCCCCAACACAAGCAACAACTTGGGACTGGGTTAAATTAACCTGAGGCCAGAATAAAAAGGAATAATTAGACAAAGCAAAGGGAACACAAAAGAACAAAACCTCTGTTAATTTCTAAAGAGAATTGTTATATAGTGCAAATATCATGCTTGGTTTAGAAAAAGAAACCTAGTGTCAAGAAGTTTGAACTATTACATTCTGTCTCAAGTTGTGCAAAATTACATAATTGCAAAGCAAAGATAAAACCTGCTTTACAAGGTCCATAATCGTCAATCCTCCCCTCCCCCCCAAAAAATTCGAGCATCTAAAGGAAATAATCTCAAAAAAATGCCACTGCTATGACAACACAGGTCTTTGTGGAATAGCCCTACAAGTTATGCTAACATGCCATAAATATTTATATGAGGAAGATGTATGCACACACTAAGTAAGATTAAAGTGAAAGGGCCAGAACGGAGCTAACAGTATAGATTTGCAAGCATTTGTGCAGGTGATTGTTTTTTAATCCATTTGACTTCTGAATTTATGGTCGCTATGTTTTTGCTCCTCCATTTCACAGCAGCAAATTAAGCTCCATTTCTGAAGGGAATCTAAGATTTAATCATTTCACTTCAACTTGACTGTATGATTTTTGCACCAAAACAAATTAACTCTAAATGGATTGTTTATAAGGGGTAACAAGCAAGGCAGTTGTAAGGAATACAGTCTGTAACATCCACTGTCTTTGCAATAGGGATGCATTTAAGCAGCTGCTGCTAGAAAACATCAGCTCTGCCAAAATGTCAGATGCTAATGTCTGAAGCAGCTCAATTAAGCTGCAAGACGCAATCACTTTGTTCTAGCAGGGATCCAAATTTTCATCCCTATCTGGAAGCGACAGAAGCATTTAGGGCAGGAATAGATCAAAAACCATGAGTAACACGCAGCCTTACATGTGCACCTTCTTCCGCAATCCCCGTTCTTAAGCAACAAGTGACTCAGCCCATTGCGAGTCCCCTGTAAAGCATGCAAAGGAGCTGAAGCCATGGCAGTTTCAAACAGCAGTACTATTAGAGGGCCAATCTAATTCACTTCAGTTATGAGGCAGTATGTTTCTATCTTAAACTATTTTTACTAGTACTTTAAGATGCAGATTCTCTAATTTTAATAACCTATTCAACAGTGATGTGCTAAGGCAAAAAATTATAACAGCAGCAAAGTGCACTCAAAATTGATGCAGTCATGCAGACACTGACAAAAGGCGTTTTTCCTCAGAAAAAGATAGCAAATAGATTAGACTACATGAAAAAATTGAGCATTCAGTCACAGAAAGCTGCCTTGCACAGGCATGTAAAACCAACAGACTGAGGCTTGCTTTCAACAAGGCGGCAAGTGTGTGTACTGCAATTGATGCTGCATTTCCTCTTCTTCCACAATTTTTAAATTATCTGTAGCGCTGAAATCATTTTATTTGTGTACATGAGACCCAGAATTGATGTTTAAGGTGGAGATAAGCACAAGTTTCAACCTGACGTTCAGCTCTCCACTGCCAAAGCTACGTTTCCTATGAGGAACAGGAATTAATTGCTGGCGATTTATTCTGGTAGTATTTCTGAACCAGATATTACTGCAAAACAGTGGTCTCACTAGTCCACACTGGGAACTTATACCAGCCTAATGCAGAAATGTAAACTGATGCAAGTGCACCAGAAATACTGAAACCTCAGTCACTTCATGACTCCAATGAACAAAATACTACCAAGATCTGACAGCAGCTAGCCATATGGTTAAAATTGTTTCAAAAGATACCCCTACATGTCTGAGATGCAGAGCAAAGAACACAATCCTGTAACCAGCAGACATGAACTACTCACCATGAAGTTTAGGAATTTGATCATTCAAATGCTTCCTCCGATACGCAAAAGTAAATATTTTAGCTGTAACAGTACCTTGGAAATTCAATAGTCTCCTCAACAGTCATCATGGCACATTAGGTTTGGAGTATTAATTAAATTACTGAAGTGTGAAATAGAGAAGTTTTACCTAAAATTGCTTTTACTGAAATATTATTCCAGACTAAGTTTGATGCTTTGCTAATACAGCTAGACCTTGCAGTACTCGTAGGCCGTATATAAGCAACCTTGTTTATTTTCCATAATGGAATGCCGTCTTGAAATAAACAACTAAAAGAATATATAAAAAAAAGTAAACACACAGAAAAAATAATTTGCCTCTCTAATTGCATCAGATCACTTAACTGCGTACTACAGTCGGACCTAATTTTAAATGTTTCTGCCTTTATACCATAATGCAAGCAAGAGCAATTTTATTAGCTTGCCTTAGCATTCATCACTTGAGCTAGAAGGTCCTGCTGCTTACCAAGTTTTAGCTTAGGCAGCACTACGATCTTCTTGACACTATTTTATGCTACCAAGCAAAAGAAAGTGGGTGAAAGAAAAATGCGCATGGAGTATGATTACCCCAGAGCCCCTCTTATTCCATGGAGCATTTGAAATTTGATTCCACGGAGCATATTCCCTGTGCATTTGAAACCCTCAGAGGCCATAAAGGCCAGAAGGGACAAAATAGTCCAGAATGAAGCCATACTGTTAGGAAAAGGCTTTCCCTTTACAGACTTTTTATGGGCTTGTAATGCACCAAGGGCTTCTTAATCCCAGAGGTGTGTATGGTTGTTTCCATCCAGGCCACGTACATGGCTACGACACCCTCATACTTCCTAACCCATCAGCTTAGAGTCTATTTGCAAGCTGCCAGTGTCCTCACTACAAGCAAAGGAATTAAAGTTGCATCTCCACACCCTCGTGCCATCCAAGTAATGCCTGCCCCCATCCTCTCAAATTACAATACAATAAAACTGAAACTAGGTAGATCATTCCCCAACACAAACACGATGAGTTTCTATTCCTATAGGAAATACACATGCCCTCATTTAAATTAGGCAACATAATGGAAACAGCAAGAAAGGCTCTGCAAACAACAGTTTGCTTGTCATCTCCAATATCTGTCAACACAACAGCTACCAAGCTAGGACTAATGGAGAAACTCAATATGGCCAAGAAAGAGACATGCAGAGACCGACACCATCATATCCCTTTCTTTCACAGAGCTTGCTCCACAGCCACATCTACCTTTGATTCGGCCTTCATCTACTGCTCACCTATCCTGCATACTAAACCACAGGCACCTAGAGTACAAAAAGCTTTGACATAGAATAGTATGAAGAAAATCCATTTGTGCTTTACCTAATTTCCACCATTCATAAGTGGGGGACTGAGAGATGTCACCTAATGCCTACACATGACCTGGCTTTTGTCACCAAACCCAAGACTATTGTCATTGCTGCTTCTATCAGTGGTACTCTTGCAAGCAGAATAAAGAACATCTGTCCTGTGCAGCTGCCTGTGTAATATTCATGCATTGTACATAAATAACATAGGCAACAAAGTATACTTTTATAACCCAAATATGGCTTGGATTTTTGTGTTCTTGGTTTACTAGAGGAAACTTAATAATGATAAGAAGAGGCTAACCCAAGTCTCAATACATTGATTGCTCAGTTAGAGATTTCATACCTTACAGGAAGAAGTAAAACAGATTAATTCCTTGCAGAACAGATATCAACAGATAAAGAAGTGCTACCTTAAAAAAATGTAAATTTATTCACATGTGCAATCCAATATGCAAGACATACCATGTTATTTTCATTGAGCATCCTTAAAATTAATACTTCTCTCATGAAAGATCACTCACAAGGCAGATAAAGTATAAAGACACATAAAGACATGTATCAACAGATTCAGTCTGGGTAAGAAAGAGCCTATACAATAAACCCACACGATGTGAGCCTGGCCATCCTAATCCTGGCATTTCCAACAGTGCTTCAAAGTGTTACTTCAGTAAAGACTGGAGATAGGGAGGTTCAGAGCTACACTTCCTCAGCCTTAAATATACACAAATAAAAATGAGTCATTTGTCCATGTGCCATTATAGTGCTATGTACATAAAATAGGTCAGGAAATCCTAAAGCCGTCCTATCAACATCTTTCATCTCAATGTTGAACAGCTGCAGTCTAATGGTAAGTCAGCCTCATTAAACCCATGACCTTGAAACAAAGAACACATGCCTGGAGGAAAGGAGAGTGTAGAGGAAGCAAGGGGATAACCTTCCCATGGAAGGCAGCAGCAGGCCATTCTTCTTCCCTCTGCCTGCTCCCTGGGCTTGGAGCTGTTGTAGATATTCCCATAATGTTGCTGGGAGCCTGAGAGCAGCACACAAACCCATCACTCCTAGCACCCTTCTTCTCCCACACAGGGACGTGGATGGACCTGCAACCCTGTGCCAGCTCCTTGCTGCTCCAGGCACAAGATGCAGGTCTCTACTGACAGCCTCTCCTACCACAGCTCTCACTATGAGACCATGTAAACATCTCCAAGTGCTGCACTACAAACTAAGGAGTGTGCACCCAAGGCAGTAAGAAAAACTTTTCATGTTCCTGGCCTAAAGCACAATCCTCTACAACAGCTAGAGTCCTCTCTCTCTCTCTCTCTCTCTCTCTCTCTTTGATGAGCAGCAGCTCATTAGCCAGCTGCAGGCATACAGTTCTGACAGATAAATGAATTTGCCACAAACAATCCCAGACTAATCAGTAATGATAGTCCCTCTTCACCAGGTCTCTTTGCCCTAAAATATATTTTCCTTCCTTTTGTATTTTTGTTTATTCTTCTACATGCTTGAAAAAGCATGTGTTCTACTCCATTCTCCTGACTGTATTCCTTACACTTTCACCAGATCACAGTCAAATTCTCTTTATCCAGTCATCTGCTGTCCTACTACTAATACAGGGCAAATTGCAAGGCCCACAAAACAAGGGGCCTCATAAGCTTTTCCAGTCTCCTTTCAGATTTTCTCTTCTTTTGATGATCACTTTCATTACTGCAGCTTTCATGTTTCTTCACACAGAACATTAGCAGTTTTCAGCTACCCCACAAACAAATATTAGCAGTCCACCTCTAGCTTAAAAGGGAGTAACTATCAGTCACTCTGAAGAATACTGCAATATCGCAGTCACTGTATGGAAATACTTTCAAAAGCAAGAACAAAGGGAGACACAAGCCTGAGTGGAAAAAAAATCAAAAACTTAAATATACCAGTGATCTGCAGTGACCATAAACTTCAGGAGATGAATCACCAGAAACTCAGAAACTTTCAAAAGCATTTAAGAAAAACAAATTGGGAGGGGGGGAAAAGGGAAGGAGGGGGGAGAAAATGTCAAATATTAACTTATGAAAAGTAATTGGGTAGACCTGTCTGCTGTATGGATCACTGCATTAAGAAAAAAGAAGAAAGGCAGAACTTCTGCTCAGTTAGGGACTGAGCGATACTCTAGAACTTTTTCCATTTAATGTCCCAAAGAGCCTGTATTTCTCCTTTTAAGGAAAGCCTGTAGGACTATTCTATTCTCAGCCTATTGAGAGAAGCCCTTTATTCATCGTGTTTGCTTTATTCATCCGTAAGATGCAGCATGATTGACACCTTTTTCCAGAGCAAGATAAAGGCAGCATGACAAGCTATCATTACATAAGAGACACCCATTCCCTCCCCAGGCCAACCTAGAATCTCCTGGTTGAATGCCACTTAAAGAATTACAAGCTTTAATAGCCCTTAAAACACTCTAGTTCAGATACTACCCCTACGCAGTTTGTGAGGAGGAGTTGGAAAAATCAAGTCCTCACTGCTTCTCTATAGTTTCTGGTCTATAATCTCTACTGCCACTGCTCGTCATAAAGTCCAGTAATCTTTCTTATACCATAGGAGAACCTATTTCTTGGATTCTTGTCAGGGCCTCCCAGAAACAAAGCGACAAAAGAAAATGCCTCCTTGAAACAAGCTTTATGGTTAGGGTTCATCATTTGCGCGGGGTGGAACCACCAGTCTTTCATTCACCCAACAACTAACTTGGTATGGTACAGATAAGCTTCCTGCCAAAAATATATCCATCTTTGATGAGAGCAAAAAAAAAAAAGGGGGGGGGGGAGGGTCATATTAGAGCAAGCAAATACATTTCTGGGTTCAGAATGCAGTCTGAGGCAGGAGACAATTAGAGAAGGAAGTACAAAGCAGAAGGCATTTCCTGAGGATTAATGAGTGGGTGGTAATGTTTGATAGTCAAGGGCAAAATGGGTTCTGCAACCAGCACAATTCATTAATCCCCCAGGCAACACAAACTGGGATTCTGCTTTTTTCACTCTACATGTTATTTTCCTTAACATTTAATTAAAATTTCTGTTTACTGTAACATCGTTCTTCCTGCAGAGCCAAACTATGACTGTACATCCGAACTGTACTACTACAGCAAAGGACATCTATAACCTTATGGAGTTAGTATTTAGTACAAAAGGCCAGACACTCAAGATGAAGAAAATTCTAGCACTCTTTCACTGTAGACTAAAACTGCTATCTTAAATTAGAAACTAAAATGCCTCAGCAGAAATGCTCCTTTCCTTAACTTACAAGCTGCTTAGCCACCTCCTTATCGTAATGGTAACAGACAAAGACTCAAGTATCCAAGAGGTCAAACGCGAGTGAGATTTCCTTTTAGCTCCTTAGGAAACCCCACCCACACACTGCACAACACACCCCAAACCAGCACCCATCCCCTCCACCAGCATAACTCCATGCTAACCTGTGACCGGGGCATCAATGTCCAGCAAGTTTTTCTCCTGGCGTAGAATCGAAGCTCCCTCTGTTACTATTCTCAAAGCAACGCTCTCTTCCAGCCTCCCTTCTTTCATAAGGTGTGCCTTTAAGATATCCACCCGGGGCTTTCCATCATTATCAAAAACCTCCTTGGCTGTGAGCCGGTGGCTTGGAGGAAACGGGACAGCTGAGGAGAGAAAAAAAACAGAAATATCCAATCAATTCTCTACGACGACAATCTCTATTACTGATAATAATGTATTTCAAAAGTCATCTCTGCTGCCAGAGAATATTAGCATGGATTTTATATACTCTGTTATAAACTTCTGGCTTATATTGCACAAAGAATAACAAAGATACTACTAAAGTACACACACATTCTTAAGTCATTCATGCAAATGAGAGCTGCAATTTTATATTTATTTAAAATTCAAAGAAAGACTTCAATTATGTTTACAGTGGAAACAAACAACAGTATAAAGGACATGGCCACATCTGGGAGGGACAAGACCACCGCTTAAACTGCTCTGGTAGCATTACACAACCTCAACACAATGTTCCCTTCCACTGAGGCCATAAAATAGACGGAGAACAAATGCAACATTAAATTTCTGTGCATGGACATGCATAGAAATATTCCAGTTAAAATGCTAAACTCCAAGAAAGGTGTCTCTAATGACTTAAGAGAAAGGTAGAGAATGCCTTTTTGTGTAAAAAACAATTCTTTACACAAGAGACATTCAAAAAGCACCCAGGCATGCCAAAGTGCAAAACAAGCCCACAACGAGCAAGAGCACAGCAGCAGATGCATCAGCCTGGGGTTTAAAAGAAATTAATAAATCAGAGGGTTGCCCTGGCAACATGCCGTGACTAGCAGGCTGCCCTCACATAGAGTCTCAGCCTTCCAGCAAATTGAAGATGCTTGGGCTCTCCTGGAGCCAGCTGGAGCGAAAAGAGTCAGAGGTGATGCTGTCAGCTCCCAGGCAGAGGCTGCAGCCTTATCCCAGCTTAACCCCTTTTCCCTCACAGTTCCATTGGAGTTGCTTTAGGCACCGCCTGTCTCGCAGCCACTGGGTAGTTATCCTGAGCCACTGCAGGAGACCAGATTAGACACAAGTCCAGCCAAGAAGGGAGCACCCTGCACAGCTGAACCTGCTGCTACCACCCAGCCCCACCAAATGCTCTGCCTCCTGCTAAGAATCCTCTGCTATGCTGGGAGAAAAACTAAGCCCTTAGCCACCACATCAGGGTTCGTTATTTTTAGTTTTCTTTACGTTTACCCATCCATGTGCTTTTAAAACAACCCATGAATCACACACATCATTTAAAATCCAACCCAAGAGCTCTTTGCTTCCCCTTCGAGTAGACATCCGAGCAGATGCCCAGCTTCACTTTACACTATTTTCCACATATTTTTTTAAACAAACTGCTTCAGAAAATGCTTGGGGTAGGGGTGTGAGGGGGGGGAATATTTCCTTCTTTATGATATCCTGGCTTCAGTAGTCTTCTGAGAATTGCTGGGGATTAAGGACTAGGGGGCTTTGGGATATGCTGAAAACAAACCTGATTGCTTTCATATCTAAAAATGAAACCGAAGAGGGAGGGGGGCAGAGTGATCAAGTCCCTGGCATTCCACTGGGCTGGGCTTCCTCCCAAAGGATTATTCTTAATGAAGGACATCCATGACAGTCCCATCCAGCCCCCTCCTCTCAATATCTACCAAAATATACAAAACAATTTGCAGGGCCCCTCCACAGACCTGTGCGGAGTTTCTCACTCAAGCTACAAGAATATATACGCTGTTTTACATTAGTTTGTGTTTTAAGCAGTAATTGTACAATAGGAGTTAGACCTGAAGAGGAAAAGCAGGCAAGGAGAGCAAGCCCAAAAGCTCTCAGACACTGGTAGCTCCCAGGGAGTAGAGCAGCACAGCACACTGCAGTACTGCAAGAGCTCTGCAGGCACTTTGCTAACAAGCACGTACCAGTAGCTAATTAAAGCAAAAAAGATACTGTTCCAGTAGCAGATAATTAATGATTAATTAGCAAAAACATGAGCAATTGAATCGAGCACAAATTGCATCTTCCATTATGAGAGTATTAATTTTGTATACACACACGAAGAGCTTTTACAGAAGACCAACATAAGAAATGGTCATGGAGAAGTCCATTAAATAGAGTTCATTACTAGAATCACCAACAAATGCCAGGATCAATCAAAATCCTGTTATAAATATAATAAGCATTTAATTTCCCCATTGCTTTATAGGGCAACATCTCTATCTGAAGACACAGGCAACTTCCATCTTCTCCGTACCAGCTTGCCTGCACAGAAGGGACAACAGCTCAAGAGGTGATAGCAGGAGAGAGGCCAAGTTGGCTCAAGCTCCTAGCATCTTTCCCCTCTACAGGAAAAAAAGTGGGCATTTTGGATAAAAGATAGGAATCTGTAGTAAACAAAAGTTATGGCTCATTCCTCAGAATAGAGCCTTGGGTGGAAGCAAAGGGACAGGGATAAACTGGTGTGCAAATACTTCATGTATTTTCAAGTAGCTTTGTGACAAATGCCACCAATACAAGAGCACTACATAAGAATGTCACTCACTAGCAACTCCCTGTAAAACTAAAACCGGTCTCTACTTTCATTCACAATTGTTTAAAACCTTTGCAAGGAAATAAACCCCCATCTTTGTATTATCATTAAAGAAAACCACTCAGGGTGTTAAAAACTATCATTATGGTCTGCCAATGCAAGCCACACAGACCACAACAACAAATAAAAACAGTCAAAGATTTTAACCCTTTACTGTATCCTCTTAGTAGCATCCTCCTGAGAGCCAAAGACACAACAAAACACTCTAGTGGTTTTTACTACCTTCTGCTGCTTTCTTGTGCTTTCAGGTCTCTTGAGCATGTTCCAACAAATGGACAAAAAGATCAGCCTGCTATTTTATTGTTCTTGCAGGCTTTTAAAACCCACCTTACTGCTGGCACAGCCTTGTAAAGGTCAGCCACATTAGTGCATTCTCTCTCCAATATTAAGCAGTCTCTCTAGGACAAATAAACAAGACTGAAGAGACGGGCTTAATGGAATTGAACGTGTGTGTGTGTGTGTGTGTGTGTGTGTGTGTGTGTGTAAACAAAATATAAGCATGTAACAAAGTATTATTTTGTTTATATATTATTCAAGCCATATACTGTTAATACTCTCAAAGTGCCCCTAGAGACTGAGAAACATTCAGAGAAAGAAAATGGCATCTTTCATCAATATTCCAACTCCTCGCGCTCTAACTTCCCTAACAACACTTGATGAAATGATGACAACATCATTTCATAACAGGCAACACAATGTACTTTTATTAGAAGTAAATAAAAGCTTTGTTCATCACTTAAAGGAAAAATGCACTAATAGTTACTATCGTTTCAGTATTGGCATGGATTTTTGCATTTTTTTTCCCCAAAAGTAATTTGCAAATCTGCATCTCAAGAAACACTTGTAGGACAAAAACAGCTAGACCTCAGCTTCTTTTAAAAAAAGCTCAAGCCAGGCCATTCTGTAGCTCCTATTTCTATATCTGTTTATTTACAATATTCATACAAGATATGTAACATTTTTATCCACGACCTCAGAAACTCCAAACGTGTCTTTTTTGTGCAAGGGCTACCTAAGTACTCTTAGCAGGATGGCTTCTGCAAAGGTGAAGTAGGCATTGCACAACTTGGTTTAGCACTTCACATCTTCCTGGGGGTTCCTCCTCTACAGCGCTACTACTAACATCACGAAGTCAAACATCAGAAACTGATTATTTACTACTTCATCAGAGCAGTAGATTTCTGAATCATGCTGTGCATGACTACAGGTACAAGCTAGTATATAAACTTTTTCCTCTCATGTCAATTCTGGACACACTCACTCCTGCGTTATCCTAAGATTTCTAGATTGTTACTATCTTATTTATATTTTATTTTTAAGAGCACTACACGCTCTTGACACCCAGGAACTAGACAGCAAGTTACCCTCATCTATAGCTGCTTAGGGGTGCACATTAAGACTTCACAGAGTATGTGAGGGAGAGCAGTACATGAAAAGAAGAACCCAAATACCTGCCATAGCACATAAAAATATGGACCAAAATATGGACATTTTTCTGTTGATGTTTCACAATCATTTCTACCTAGAAGCAGCTGTAAATTTTATATATATACACACACACACACAAATACACACACCCACACACTCATAAAGCAGTATTTTGTATCAGAATCCTTGTTGAAAAACAGGCTGGTTCTAAGAAACCGTGTACAAGCTCATAAGGCCTTACGTTCAGTTATCCATATACTTCAATGGCTACAGTTTATTTGTATTTCAAAAAAATCTTCTCAAAAGCAACACCTAGGGTAACGTTTGCAAAACCTAGTCTATATTCTATTCTATAATCTACTATTTCTTTATATCACAAAAGAAATAAAAAGAATGACATGAAAGAGGCAACATACATACAAGACAAAATACCCCGAGAGCCAAGGAGAAATTAAAAGTTAAAAAGGAGATGGGGAAGAGGAACATTTTAGAAATGCCAAAAAACAAACAACCAAAAGGCTTCATAATACAGAAACACGTTTGTTTGTTTCAAATAAAAACTTGCATTATTGACTGTGGTTATTTTCTAACACCTTTCCCAAAGTATTTTTGGCCAACTACACGCAAACAAATGATAGTAGTCTTTGTGCTCTATAAGACACATGCCTCTCTGACAACACTAGAAAAAAGTATGAGTTTTTTTGACATTTATTATCCTCTCCTGTATAATTTAGGGGTAAAAAGGCAACTATAAAAGAGAGGAAAAATAAGTTTAAAACCATTACCAACTAGGTCCAGCACACATGGCTAAGAGTGGAAAAAGTGATTGTAGCTTCCTGGCCTCATCAGAAAAGTTTGTTTTTCTACTTCATGTGTTACACCCAAGTTTTCCCACAGGCCTCCAACATGACTTTGGTAAGTTTTGTTTTTATTAGCTTTTGGAACAGAGAACAGTAATTATCCAAAGTTCAAATTCCTTTATAGGAACAATTCATTTGGAGGAAACAAAGTTAGGAAACAAAAGAAAATATATTCTATATATATATATTACATATTATTTAATATATTTATACATATATATATTATATATATATATATAAAAACACAATGAAAAATACCAAAGATCATCTGAGGCTTGGATGAGCAATTCATGTACGCTCCTCCATCTCCCAAAATATTTTAACAATGGGTAATCTCTTATCTGTTGCTAGACATAACTAGTTCTTCACTGGAAACAACTATGAAGGGATTGCATGTGGATAACTACAGACTTCAAAACTGCTGGAAAAAAAATACAGAGGGTGTTAGGATCAGAATGAACTACAGGTGTCAAGGCAGATTATGGAACTTTCTCATCTGACTTTCTGGTCACAGCCCTATTTCAATAGGGACAATAATCCCTTGAAAAGGTTCATGTTAAATTGTAATATTCTAAAAATTAGCATTCTTTGTCATCCAACCACCACCATCTCGCCCAAAGAACTTGCAGCATCAAGACAAGGGGATGGGGACGGGACGTCTAATAGATGCCAGTGTTCTACTTGCTGCTTGTTCCAAGTTCTAAGCTGCCAGCACTGACCAGAAGATTTACAAGTAGCAGGCCTGAAGAGTTTAAATTTTAGTTTATTAAAGAGCAACATCAAAAATTTAGCTGAGCCTATAAATTTGAGGGCAGGAAGAGCATTTAAAAAGTACTTTTAATGCCTGAACTATCAGGTGCTACATCAAAAAAAATCCCAGTGATCTGTAAATGTTAACATGCTTAATTACTCTGCTACTCATGAGCAATGCAGGCAGTACCAGATTTTCACCAATATTTCCTGAATTAGGGCCAAAGATAGGGCCAAAGTTGTATACATTAAAGAATAAAGTCTTACAAATAAAAATATGTGCTCAGACTAAGTGCAAGAGAAGCCAAATTAATTTACAAAACAGGTAGGAAACAGTAGCTTATGCAGTTTTGTCAAGTATATTCCCAAATGGCTTTGATTTTCCAGTAGCCTTTTCACCCATGACAGAAGCTTTAAATCAGCATATTTCTGCATAACCGAATCCACACTGACTTATACTGCAAGCCACTGTATAATGAACTGGCCTCCAGGTTCTGTGCAAGTTAGTGTGCAAAACAGCGTTCCCAAAACTAGAATGCAGTGGAGCTGCAAGTCAGCCATAACTACCCGTTAGTGACCATAACTTGGGCAGCAAAGTCCAAAAGCACTTGATTTCTAAGAAAACAAACTTGTGCCAAGTTATACTTCTACCCGACCTCAGACCCGTCCTTTGTTTAGAGGACCTGAAAAAGCATTACCATAAAAAAGTGTCAATCATTTTTACTTTTTTTTTTTTTTTCCTGTGCAATTTAGCAGCTAGACACTAACAGGCTTCAAAAGTGGTTTGGCTTCATCTAGGTTAGGCTTTAGGGATGCATGTATCAGATTACACTAAATTGTATTCTTAAAAGAAAAAGGAGTTTTTGCTGTAAACTCTCAAATAGAATTTTCAAAGACTGATATCGTCCAAAATGGAACTTTAATCAAGTCCACATATGGTAAATAATTTCATTTTGCCTTGCCTTACAGCTGAGATACTGCTGTATCTTGTCAGTGCAAAGCTAATGCCTCTGCTTTAAATTCTTTTATATAGAAGGTCCAGGAGAACCTTCAAGAGGGAAGTTAGTCACTTCATTTTCAGAAAGGGTGCTAGCAAAAGCTAAGCGGTACATGAGCCCTCTTTTGGGCCTCTAGGCAACAGTGTACTTCACTCCTCATAAAAGGAATTCAAGCTATTCCCACATGTAGGAATGAACTGATTCCCTGCAACTATTTGTTCTGTCTCCAAGATTCTCAACTAGTTTTCTTGTGATCTTTTTGCACTTCATACAGATGAGTGCTAAAAATCAGGGACCACATTCATCACTGCATTGAGTCCCTGCAATTCCCTTCTTCCTAATCCAGCATTAACAGCTCAGGCTGTGTGAGCTTTCAAAGAGTGCTCAGCCTGCTCTAGCTATCTAAATAAAACTTACCAAATCAAATTGCCTTATACTTGAGCATTAATCTCAAGTAATGGGGCTGTGAATCAGACCCAATATTTTTGTTCTAGTTTTATGGCTCACCTCTACGGGTAGTTATACTGCTAAATGTCAACATGGAAAGTCGGCCTTGGCATCATCTCTAACATAGCACCTCAGTGTTCATATTTATTTCCATCAACCAGGCTGCACTGCTGTAAAAGCTGGTTTTTTACAAAAATATTTACAAAAATATATGAAGGATATGAGGAACAAAAATTCTGCCCTTATTCCATGAGACATGGTCCCCCTTTTATTTTTCCTCTTTTGGCTTCTCCTACCTCAAGAAAGCAGTTGCCAAAACCTCTTTATACATCTGCAACTTTAGGGCTTAAACACAGCAACTCAAAGGAAAACAAAGTCTTGAGCACACTGAAGTGCCCTCAAATAATCTGTCTTCCTTTCCGTGAAGCCCCAGTCTTCTACCGCTCACTAGACACAGAAACCTCGAGAAGAGCAGTCATGAAGCCCTCACACTCCAGCCTGGCTACACCAACCACCTGCAGTTTGATACAAGTGGTATTTGCACATTTGCTTTGCTCTAAAAAGACCCCAATTATGACTCATGGTGCCGTTGGCAGCACGGAATCTGTCAAATCCAGAACTTTGACATCTGCAGCTAAGAAAGGCAAGGAAAACGTCAGCTACCGACACAAGCCAGGCTGCCAAGTTAAATTCCCACAGTTTCCTAGGAGAACATAAGCAGTCCAGAATACGCAAAGCTTAAGATTTGTACATTGGACCGAGGGACATCTTAAGCATTTTTATATTGCTCAGTTGAGTTTTATCTGGGTATATCCGGCAGCAATGGAGACAGTTTCCAAGCCCTCAGTATAAGCTTTTAGTCTTGTATTTTAAAGGATATTTAATCCAAATCCTCCTTTTATTTTTTCATGAAGATGTTTTTATATTTTTGAAAATTACATCTTTTTCACATCTCAAATGCTTTATGACAAATCTGCCTAGACTTCTCCATTTGGTTGATATTCTCTGAAACATTCTGTTATCAAACAGAGCACTTGAGTTTAAAAAGGCTTATTAGACTACAGGATATTCAGATACCTGTGCTCTATTCCCAGGTCTGTTACATACATGCCCTTCATCTTGTGATACTCAAGTGTGCAGCTCACAGGCCCATGAGGAGCCCTGAGGCTCTGCAAAGGATGTCCAAATACAGTCTTGCATAGCAGAACCAAATTTTCACCCAAGGACAGCAAATGATCCAACTAGCACACACATTTCACCAGCTCTTGCTCTCTCCAGACTGTTCATTTGTTATATTACCAACAGCTGAGCTAGTTTGCAAGGTTCATCAGATTTTTCCTTTTTAAATAAAGGGAAGCAAGCCACAGTAACAAGTCTAGCAACAAGAACAGCTCCAACACAATTTATGATTACCCTCTTTAGTTTTTCTTTCTCAGAAATAGTGATAGGCTGTTTTATTTCAATAGCTATAGGACTTCATTTCTGCAGAGCGTCTTGACACAGGGTAAACAAGTTTGACTTAAGTTGAACAGGGAGCTGCAGTGCTTTTATTTAAAGACCAAGGGGCTAGTTCCTGACAGTTGTATGAATAAGAATCGTCTTTTCAAAACTGCATTTATCTTCCACACTGAAAAATAGTTTTGCATTAACAAAACATATAATAAAGACCTACAACAACAGGTACAACCCATGGCTCAAACAAAAGCCCACTATGAGACAAGCACCGAACAAGAGGATTCCCTGGTTACTGTTTTATACAGTGTCCACCCCTGCGCAAGCGAGGCAACAGCAATGTTAAAAGAAGCTGTGAAAGGATAAGAAGGAAAAAAAAAAACAACACAACCTGAATGAGCATAAGGAAAAAAGCTGGAGGAACATTGGGACAGGATGTTCTGGAAAAAATTCAAAGAAAGTTCATATCTTAAAGTCACACCACATCCAAATGAGATGCATCAGTTGAATGCCAAAGGCAATGGAGACTAATTCCCATGTTCCCAGGTGCCTCAAAAATCAAGCAAACATCCTGAATCTAAACTACACTAGTTCTTAACCAACACAACTTCAGGCACCAGCCCCCAACAGCATATTATCACCACCTGAAACAGTTTTGAGGGAAGAGGTATAAAGAAGTGCATCTTGTGACTTTGTAGCCACAAGATCAATGGGTATCATGGGCAATTCACATCCTTCAGATCCTTCTTAAGCAGTGCATCTTATCCCCAGAGCGCATAGCCAAGGAAGTTCCTTAGTCCAGGCTACCTGTGTTTTGACCCAGGTCCCTCAAATGGCCTCGACTCTCTTCAAAGGACATCTTAAGCAAAGTTTTCATCTCCAGCAGCAAAACTGCTTTGGGTGGACAAGAGTCTTACAGTCTGTGGGCAGCCAGTGGGTAGCTCCAAGTTTGAAGTACCCTTTTGCATGGCTACAGTGCTCTCAGGAGAACTGGAGCCCTTCAGAGGCCCTCCTTTTCATAAAAGCATCTATATAAACAAGCCAAACCCTGGCAGAAACTGCAGGCAGGTGCTCTGAGAGACATGTTCTTGTCTTCTTCCTACCACAAGGAAGGATTTTGGCTCACAAATAAAATGTTCACTCTTATCACAGAGGCATCTAAAATGCAACTGAAAGAGTACTGAATACCCTTATTTCCAGTTTCCTTATTTCCAATTCTTTTTTTTCCCCCCAACACAGAACTAATTACAAAGATGACCTCAGTGCCTAGCCATTACATTTGGCTCCCTGTTCCTCTGCAATGCCCCTGGAGAGTTGTGAACAATACTGAAATTTGCTTTCACTTTTTTTTTTTTTTTTTTTTTTGTGATCCTTTATATTTGTAAAAGTCAAGAGAGTAAATGCGCTAGAACATCTGCTTTTCATTACTAAACTGTGGCTTTCTGTAACTACAGGCCATTTTCCTTGTAAATGCAGCTGGTCTTAATACTGTGATAAGACAAGGTAAAACTGAAGGCCATCATTATTGAAGATATCTACAGATTTTTTTTTAATGTGCACACAATGCAAGGCTATAAAAATTAATGAATAGGTATTCATTATGAATTATCTTGTACAGATGCAAGTGTGTTTTTCATACGAAGCTCTAAAGCCTCTCCCTGCATACTACAGAATTGAGAGCAAAGGGGAAGTGCAGTGCAGACCAGCAACTCCTATCCCTCTTCTGACCCGTAGGAAAGTGTGTCTTAAAAGCCACTTCACATTTCAGTGGCTTCCATTAGCACATGTCTAAAGACTGTCAAGTATCATCCTTTTCCTCTTCCTCCACTATCTCATATACTTAAAACATACTACCAATATAATCAATTATCCTTAACCATAAAAAGGTTTTTTTTCCAAGTCACTCACACTGCACTGCATGAAACTTAACTAAACACAACCAATCGCTGTAATCCAGCATGTGCAAAGTCTCAAAAGGAGATGCAAAGGCCATAACGACCTACATTTAATTCTGTTCGGAAAACAAGTCACTGTGCAATTTCTGAACACTAAGGTCTAATTCACATCTTCTTATCACAGTACGCTAAAATGTTGGAGGGACAGGGCAGCAGGGAGCTATTACTCCTGGAAAGCAAGACACCATTCCACATTTAGGCAGTTGCATGCATTCTTGGCTAACATTCACTAAAGAAAAAAAATACAGCAACTGTTAATCTTCTGGTATCCATGGAAAAGTTTTTGTACAAGTGTTGTGTTTGGAGGAGTATTTTCAAGAAATAATCCATCTTTTAACACAAGAGTTTTGCAATTCAGTTCTTCAAAGGGTACTTATGTCCCAGAAAGCTTGGGTTTTACTCATCATTTTAGCTGATCTCCTTCTAAAGGGCCCAGAGGAAGGTTTGTGTCAGAGCAAACAGTTCACAGCACAGCATACTTCAGCTGAGAGCAGCCCATCTCAACACAGAGGCTTCCCACCACATGCAGAGCTGTGTTGATATCCCTGCTACTGCTACGCCAAGAAATTCTGATACTGCAAGTAGTGGCAAAAGCTTGTCCAGCAGGCACCCTCCAACAGAACTGCACACATTTCTTTTATGGCCTGCTTGCTCCTGCTGTTCTTCTGAAGATGGTGCTACCTCAGCTCTCAGCCTGGTGGCTCTCCTATTACAATGGAAACATCTGAAGATTCTTTTGTTTGTTTTTAAAAAAACAAGACTTACTGCAAAATGGAAGGACATCCCCACTCAAATTCTAGAAATAGCCTGATAACAGGAGCTGAGCTATGCAACCATGGACTTTCCTCTGCACTTTAAAGATATGAAGTTGAACCACGCAATTACCTGCTATGTTCCTTCAGAGGTAATGCCCCTGAAGTACCATGCGGCAACAGTAGTGCTACACAACAAGTGCAGGCAGAACAAGATTCATATTTTTAGATTTAAAAAAGCAAAAAACTAGATCTGGCAGCAAAATACTAGATCCAACTGCAACTGCTATGTGCTTAGAAAATTTCTCTTCCCCTACATGCCACCATCAAGCTTTGTTACTTTGTCAGTAATTGTCAGATTGTGAATCCACTAGTTGGCCAGGAAACATTTGCTTGGATTACTAATTCAACATTCACATATAATATGGAGAATAATTTAACCGATATGTTTGAGAAGCACATTTACAGAGCTTCCCCAAGAGTTCTGGGCCGAGTCCATAAATGGCTTACTTTTCCAGCAGAGTTCACATGACAAATATCCATTGACCTTTAAGAGAGCAGGAAAAAAAGGCAAACCAAAGTCTGGTTTAACTACAACTTTCTGAAGCACAAGTTGAGGTATTTTCAATTATCTTTTATCAAATACTCTGTGAAACAGAGGAGATGAAATTAAGTGTACTTCAACTGGATCATTTTCTGCAGAAAGCAGCAATCTCGGATTGCTTGGCAACTTGATAAAGAGCAGAAAAATCTGGCCCTGCTGTTAGGTCAGTGAGAGGAAAGTACATACTTTATTACATTTTTATGACATAAAGGCTTTTCTAAGTTTAAGATCATCTTAGTATTAAAAACATCAAGATACTAATGTTTACTACACAGGATTTACCACAAAAGAAACAGAATCTGTTCTGCTTAATTTCTTGAACACATTATTAGCCAAGTCCAAGACCTCCTTCGAGAATTTACCAAAGCAGCAGGAATCCACCTCTTTTCCAGAACGGGCTAAGTCATCAACCTCTCTCTCTTCCCCCCTCCCGCTGCCCCCCACCAAGTTTTATCAACTCATCAACCCCGTTGACAAGCGTAACTTTCAGGTTATTCTTTGTTTGACCATCAGCCCAACGATCATCTTGAAGATGGCTGGACTGATTGCACCATCACCAACAAGCAGCAAGATGGCTCTAAAAAAACATTGCTGACATTGCCCTGGGTCCCCAGATGTAAAGAACATGACCATTTTAATCTTTTCTCCTGGAAATTTAGCATGATCTGTATATATCACAGTGACATAAACCGTATAAGCTACACAAGCTTATTGACTTGTAGTAATATCAGCTTTGGACCCCAGCAAGCTCTGTCAGACGCTTGCTCTGGTACTCCCTGCCATGTATGTCCACAACCTGACCATCCCACCTGAAAGCCAAAAGAATCAGTGGCATAAGGGCAGTTGCTGGACTTTTTCAAGACTTTCAGTTCCAATTCAGATCTGTTTGATGGATGTGCCCTTAGGGGCAAATTAAAGAATCACAGTACCTAGATATTCATTCTTCTCTCACAATTTGAAAAGTCTTAAAATCTATAGTATTGTCCTAATCATTTAAAGGTGTTCAAATTCTAATAATTACTTCATGGCAAATTCAAAAAGATATATTCTACATTTAAAAACTTTACAATCAAACCAAGTACCTTCTGTTTTACTTCTTTTGGGAAAAAAAATCCTACCTACTAAATTCTCAATCTTACAAACAAACAAAAACCCTCTATTTCTAAATTTTCTAAATGCTACCCTTATATTCACCAACGTCAAGAATTTGCAGGCCTTTCAAACAATGCTCTTTTCTTAATATATAGAATTTGTAAAGAAAAGTGATTTTCCTACTCTTTCTGATATCTTGGTAGCACCATCATCAGGATTTACCCTGTTTATGATCAGGGTTGTAATACAGTGTTCACATCCACCCACAGATGCTCAACCAGTTATCACTTGCAGCTGCAGCTTCAGCTGAAAAAAAAAAAAAAAACCATTCCTAGACTGATGGTTTGAGTCTTTCCCCATTTCACAGGCAACCCAAGTGATTCAACACATTTATGCACATCAACTTTAGCAGCAGATGTCTAGCTAGCTAAGTTGCTTGTCTCCCTCTACTCCCCAGGCTAAAAACCTTCAAAAGGAAATACCCAAATATTTCCTGGCTGGAAGCTGTGTAATAAGCTCTGTTTCCACAAAAAGAGGAGGGGAAAACAAAAAAACAAAAAAAAAAAAAAAAAAAAAAAAAAAAAAAAAAAAAACACCCACCTCACAACCACCTGTTCGGCCTAATCTAGCAGGCAAGAAATGTTGTTCCACACAGCAAAAATGAGGAGATGATGAATGGGTTTTGGGAGGTTCACAGAGCCCCAGAGAATGGAAAGAAAATACAAGGGAACATAGCACATTCATCCTTTCCACTGGAGAAGCTACGCTTTATTTAGTAATACCAAGTGTGGATAAAACATATTATGCTTTCCTTGACAAATTAAAGCTCTTGGCAAAGGTCCTGCAAAACATTACTGAATCAGTTAGCACAACAGTGTCTCTCTCCAAACTTCCTCCTGAGTTTTCAGGTCTGCATATTAGCAGACTGGGTTCAAATTTGGGGATTCCCCACTGACCAGATGAACTCACGGGACTCGCAACACCATCAATACTCACATATAGCACCTTCAAGAGAAGCTAGATTGCATTGATTTATATTACAGCCAGACACTTCAGCACCAGTGCAAGAGATTCGCTTTCTTAGGTACCAGGAGACCTAGAAAAGTTCCTTTCACAGTGTATCGGAGACCTATATTGTGCAAAACATTAAGAGTTTACTCAATCACACTTTATCCGGTTCCCAGCAATGCCATAATACATAAACATGCTAAAAGTGCATCCACTGCAAAAAAGTCTTGCTTCAGGACAAATATCATTACCAAAACCAGAACAGACGTATACATATGTAATAGGTATGTATGCATATAGTATGTTAGAAGGGGCACTAAAATCTTTTCCTGTGAAGTTCAAAGGACCTGGGCCCTGCAATGATGCTGTTCTTTCTCCCAAGTCCTCTGGAAGACAGTTTGCCATTAAGGACACTGATCTCTGAAGAGCAGAGAAACAACATTTGAGGACAATAGCAAAACACACTCGCTCTCTCCTCTTTGAGGCTTCAGAAAGATACATTAGGAGAACCCTAATGGCAAAGCACAAAATTTCCTGATCCAGAAAGCACAGTGGAAACATGCGTCTGTAAAGCAAGGAAGAGGGACATACGTTTCACTAACAGGCCATTTCAGTTGATTCAAAATATAAAGGAACACAACAAGAACCCTTGCAGAAACAACAGACAACCTCTTTGGCAGCAGCAACAGGGAACACGCTATTTCCAAAGTGTTATTTCAGTGCAAAATTTGAACATCTCTTTCAAGCTGAGTTCATACATCATGCAGATTTAAGTCCTTCTCAAGAGCAGCATGTACTACATACCTTTGGCTGTATGCTAGTGATGATTTTTCCTCCATCAATTTCCTTTACAGGTAGCCCTAGGCCCAAGGACAGGCTTAATCTCTTCCAGAATTCAAGACACTTGCTGAACATCTGGTAGCATGCATCACCTCCGCATGCCCAAGTCTGCCGCAAAAGCAAGGCAACACGCTCCGACTCCTCCAAGAAAACTTCTGCCAACACCATTTCCCCATCCCATTTATAAGGGCTTTCCACTTGAATACTTTTCCTCAAAGCACATCAGACTGCAAGGCTTTATAGCTATCGTGGTAAGGGTACACTTTTTTTTTTTTTTTTTTTTTGATTTGGGCTATTTCTGTACTATCACAAACCTTGCTATGCTTATATGAATTAGCAGAAGCAGCATTATGCCAGGACAACTGAGCTTTGTTAGATGAGTTAGATGAGTTAGTGAGGATTCATCTGCATTTAAAAACAGAGAAATGGAAACACATAAGCAGACCTACTGAGATGTGATCCTTTCCAAATTCTTTTTCAAAACCCAAACTATGCTATATAAATCTCAAGACATCCTGGTTCACCACTGGATGGAGATTTGAAATCCAAAAGCTAAAATTATCAGCTTCATCAAGAAACAGGAAGAGGGGGATACATTTGTCTGAGACAACATGCACAAGCACTGGTTGGTTGGAGCCAACTGAAATTTTCTCCTTGATCTTAAAACACACAATGCAATTGAGTGACTAATTTAACATCTTATATATTTTGCAAGTAAACTTATCAAGTATCTCCCTGCCTGCCTAACAAGCTTTTATTTCTAAGATTTGCTTCCCTGCCAGTGCTTTCCAGAGCACCTTGGTTGTAACTGCACCCTGGTTGTGATCAATACTCAAGACTATTTTGCCTTTATCCAGAACATGAAATTAACCATTTACTATCAAGGAAAACAAGCAAATCTTTTCAACACAAGTTTACAGTTGAAGATAGTTCTCTTTTCTCCTTCATGTCAAAGGGGAGAAAGAAAAAAGAAAAAATTAAACAAGTAAACAGAAAACCCACAGACACATACTCTGAAGCAGTTCAGGTCTATAGCCATCCTTGAAAACACATGAAGTACATAAGGTTTTGACAAAAACCTCTCTTTGCAGGCCAGTTCTGCATTATAACTCACAGAGGAAGAATATCTTTGGTAGAAGAAAAAAAAATCCTTAAGTCAAGGAAATAAACTCCATGAATGCCTGTACATACATAACCATTCTGCTTATCATGGCCTGAATAATGTAAAATATTTACCTCCTTCCTTCTTCAGTCTATTATGGAAAGGCAACTCAAAGTACTCTGTTCAGATTTCTCTCTCCATGCCCTATTTTTGTATTTTAGCTCTCACAATCTCCTTAATAAAATTAAATCAGTTTCTTGTTCTATTCAATTGTTTTGCTTGTTCTTTAGACACTGCTTCTCACCCTCCTCAAAGGGAAAACTCTGGTCTTGATAGGGATAGGTGGGTAGGTACAATCAGGAGTGACCAATACAAGATGTCCATATAGGAATGAGATAATAGAAGATATTTCCCTCAGGTACCCTCTCACTTTCTAACATGCTGCAGTTGAAGAATTTTGATTCACATAGGTTATTTGGACTTGATCTCAATGGATTTGATCCCTTCAAATTCTGAGCCAACTTTCTCAATTCCTGTAAGCTTCAATCACAGTTTACCTCATGATGATCCTGATGGAGCAGCCAAGTGTTCAGAGCCAGGTCAGAGTCTATCACTGTTGCACTGTAATTTTCTCCTGTTGCCTCCCATCCCTTCCATGCATACTTGCCTTCCTTTGAGCTGAGTTTCATTTCTATTTTATGGCTTAGTAGAGCAGCATTGGAAGGCAGCTGCACAATTATTTACAGCTGACCCTTAATTACCCTGAATAAATTAGTACTTCATTATCTCACTGTTCACCTGCACTTCCAGATCCTTTATAAAGCAGACAACAACAGAGCAAGAAGTTGTCCCATCTCATTTCTCAAATATATAATGCATTACAAGGTTTCCAGTCTCCCAAAGCACAGTTGATATTGCCTATTACAAAGTGTATTTATACTTGGAAGTTGCCCTGTTTAATCTGACATTTAAGGCTATGGAACACAGTGCTTTACTGCAGGGAAAAAAAATACCATCTTACTCATATTCTTCATTTTTGGCAGTCTCTCTCAGAAACACTTTGTCTCATCACGAAGATCATCATCCTGTGATGATGCAGTCTGCATGCAGGAATGAGCTATGTGCCATTATGCCTCTCACAGTAACAGACCTGATTCCAGTTTCATGATTCCAGTTTCATAATGTTAAAACACACCCCACTTGGTCCTTATTTTATTGCTCTTGACTCCATTAAGAATGAGAGTTTGATCTAATATAAGATCAAACTTATACTGGCACAAAGGGAATGCAAAATAAGCAACTCTAACTTCTGGATGAGTACCAAGCCATGCTACTAGGAAAACTAGAGCTTCCAAGGTTGTTCAAATCATTTCAAAACCAGGAAAAGCTTTTCCAACCTAACAATACACACTTGGAGTTTTGCTAACAGACCCTCAATCCCATTTCATAAGATCAAGTCTACCAGCTACTCAAGCTTCCCTGGGAGGTCAACTACTGAGCGAGCAGGCCTCTTGCCTGTGCTGACTGTGTCTAGAGCACAGGCATTTGCTTTGAACACAAGTGACAGCACAGATTGACAGACCTTGTGAGACTTCACAACTTTTAAGTAAGCTAGTAGGTACAAGGAGAAAGGAAAAGAAGACAGGCAAACAGCTGAATGCTGATCCTGAAAGAAAATTAAATTTTGCATCTTACATCTAACAAGGAGAAGGTGCAAGATTTGCAATTAGGTTATGAAGATTGATAAAGAAGGACTTTCTCATAAACTCGAAGTACAAGGCTAATGCTTACATTCATGTTCAAATCTTCAAGAGAGGTGGAGTATGAAATCAACAGCCACAGAAGTCAGTAATCAACATGCCCTGGTTACATGCAATAGACAGTTGTCTATTCAACATATCCTGGTTACATGCAATAGTTAAAAGATGAAACTGGAGGGCACAGAAAAATCCATTATCAACAGCTGACTCTTAGTGGTGTGCAGTGAAAGGAGACAAGGCAATGGACACAAACAATATATAGGGAATTCTTGAACACACACAAATACACACAAAGAAGTCTATGCTCAGATAAGCCAAGGTCTAGACATCCATTACTACTAACATGCTTATGCCAAATTCTGATAATTCTTAGAACCACTCTCATCCAGGTTGTGCTTGAGGAACTAATGGAAACTTTCAGAAATGGGCATCACAGGTGAACTTACTCTTGCTGTTACAAGACACCTACATGTTGTATTAAGGGAAACACGAGTGAGGTTGGCCTGTGCACACAAAGCAAAACCTTGAACTAACATGAGAGCAAGCATCATCACCCCATGGTTAGCAGCTTTCACAGCACAGCTGAAAATCTGCTATCTCAGAATACACTACCACAGGAAGCTTGCGTGAGGTATGTGAAGAGATTATTAATGAAACCATGATGAACATATTTCAGTGGCCTTGGAAGTAACTTAAAATGTTTCGGCAATCAAATGTTTTCTGCAGTAGCAAAGAGAACAGAAAGACCAAGTAGACAAATGAAAGAGACAGCAAGGCCACACAGAGACAGGTCACCACGTCTCTCTGAAATTAAAGAGAGACGAAAAGGAAAAAGGAGGTTAAATGAAGAATCCCAATCAAATCCTACCTACAACTCACAGTTAGGAAAAAAAGAAAATCTCCATTGTCCTGTCTTTTGCATTCTGCTACAAGCAGTAGTTTCTCTTAAAATCAGGTGAACAAGATAGGATTTTTCTGAATAGTTTATCAATTCT